>CP139506.1:212674343-213274343 GCA_021014915.2 Artemisia tridentata subsp. tridentata | reverse complement strand
CGCTCCTAACTTCACTTTTGCTCAATCAAATGTGTCGAACAATGCATATCAATTATGTACTTCGAGCCACATTTGAGAGTTCATGTATGCATGCAAAAACGTTTTTAGTTTGCATCAACAATGTATGAAAAAGGTTTCATGATTCTAGACTTGTGAAGTTTTTAGAAAAAATGATTGAATTGGGGTGTTTGGCAAATGCCTCAACATGGTGCTAATCAAGCTTTAAGATTGAAAAGCTTTAATGCAGAACGTTCCTAATTCAATTTTAATCATCCTAAACATGATTCCATTACAAATAAACAATCATAATCCGAATTTAGTGATTAATTTCGGATTAGGTTTTGCAACATAAGTGGGTTTTTGGAAATCCTAGGTTTAGGGAATCATGTGAATACTACATTGTCTAATCCTAGTCTTAATTTCACAAGGGTTTAACTAATTTTGAAAATCCCCAATTCGGATTTATACTCAAGAACAAACCCTAGACTCAAATTAAAAGAAAATAAGAGTGAATTACTTACAATTGATGATGTTGTGGTTAGGATTTGTTAATTCCAATGCCTCAATCTTGATTTGCAAGAGTTTAGTTGAATTATGGTGTTATGGTTCGATTTTGACAGCAAGTGGAAGAGGTTTTTGTGAGTTTGGAAAGTTTCTGCAGAAGAAAAGAGTGACTGGGCGCGTTTTTCAGATGCACGGTTCCACTAAACATTAGTGGAGCCGTGGCTCTTTAGTGGAGCCGTATATCTGATTGTCCAGTTTTTCTTCTGTTTTGACTTTTGGCTGATTAATCTTACTTATTTAGTAAGACTTTTTGACACGAGGAAAAAGTTTATACCTAATAAACCTTTTTGACGAAAGATGATTAAGTGGGATGACCGGAAATGACCTTAGTGTTTCCGAGGAAATTGACTAGGATGTCATTGGATGAGGATTTTCTTCTAGTATTTCCCGTGAAATAAATAGAAGTTATGAGTTGTGTTTAGGAGGATGACTATGATATTTCCCATGAAATATTTAATTAGTCGGAGTACGCGACACGAGGAATGACTAGATATTTCCCGTGAAATATTCATGAGTCATGTGACGAGTGAAGGATATGACTTAAAAAGTCATGAACGATTTGTAGAGAATGACTTCAATGTTTCCCGCGAAACTTTCGAGAGGTCATAGAAGGGATGAAAGGTTATGAGGTATGTCGTGACGGATGACTTTAATATTTCCGAAGGAATATTCAAATAGTCATGAGCGGGATGAGAAGAATGACTTGAAAAGTCATATGACGAGACGCGAGAAATGACGTTAATATTTCCAGAGAAATATTACGAAGTCATGGGATAAGGCTTAGGGAATGACTTGAAATTTCTAATGAAATATTCAAAAGTCATGAGTCGAGAATAGAATGGAAGTGTGAGATGACTTTAATATTTCCATAGAAATATTGAAATAGTCATGAGCGGGATATGAGGAATGACTTAAAAAGTCATATGATGAGACGTGAGAAATGACATTAATAATTCCAATGGAGTATTAAGAGGTCATTTGACGAGAATGTAAAGGTTAAGGTGAGAAGGAGTACTTTTCAAAGAAAAGATTTCTCATTCGACGTTATCATGACGGAGGAGATGTCTTTCCGCGGGGAGATGACGTACTTCGACGAGCTTCGTTCATGAGCAAACTACAGGGTTCCCGGACAAGTCTAATGGCATCTTGACTGCTACTCTTCACAGGGAGTTGTCTCATCTATAGTGTTTGTTGTCATGCCTTTCCGGCGCTTGCGAACTCGGTTTCGGTCGTGGTGACAATAAGAGTAGTTTGTTTCTTGGGGAACCAAGATGTTTGTTAATTAACCTATGAAGGTACAAACATTACTCATTATGTTTCAACCCACATTAACTCTCACATTATCAGAGTTGGTATAGAAACATTTTCTACATCAATCTCCTCAAGATATCGTAATCTCAAGTGTATAGTATCTTTAATGTATGGTATGATACATTAAACACTTTGATGTAAAAAGTTTTGGGATACTTCTTACAAGTGGGCACAAAGCCAACACTATTCATGATAATGGACCTACTTGCCGTTAGGTAAACTGCTTTACCTATTATGCCCCTAACTAAGTTATATCCACGCACTCACTTTCTTCGTCTCTTGTGAGTTTCGCATTTGCGGATATGGGCGTTATTGTCAATAGAGACTATTACTTAAACTATGTATCTCATACATATAGTATACATAAGTTTACAGGGATACTTTATTTAGGCAAGATTAAATATGTGCAAGGAAGAGAACTTGATTCACTCATCAATGCTTGATTCAAACTTGTCACGCATGATCTTTAAGCGATCATCGAACATTTCTGGACAAGTTGAATTTGGCATGATGAGATGTGAATAAAGTTTATGTGTTATAGTGCCTACCATGTTAGATTCTAACTACACTATTTCATGCCAAACATTACTACTAACAAAGGGTGTTTTAAGAAAGCGTACCTGTGCCTGAGGTGTTTGCTCTTAAAACTAGAAGACTAAGGTACCTTTGTTGAATGTTAAGCATGAAAGACACGACTTGACTATTGCGTCACCGGGTATGCTTGATAACGCATCATACTCCTTTTGTTATACTCCAAGGTTTATTTACACTCATGTTTTCCTAGCAAAACAGATGTTCAAACATCTGGTCCCCAATATCTCATGGGTCCAAAGTTGTTAGAGTTAAACATCCTACGCATTTGTTGCGTTAGTTTAGGATGTGAGAATGGAGGACACATTTCCCATGGTAAGTAACTTTGTGATGGACGATCATTCCAAGTTACGGGAAAGTTACTTGGATGATTTTGTCTTCTAAAGTTACCTCTCGGTAGAGGAGTTCTAGACCGAGGTTTGGGATAGTTAACCTTTCTAGGTGGAGGAGTTGTTGACCTAGTGTCACGCTTTACAAATCCATGTTCGAGAGATGACAATGGTTTGTTAAAGCCTTTGGTTTCCTCTCTACTTGGAGTAGACACTCTAGTTCTATTTACAACTACTTAATTTGGTTTAGGACTTAAGTTACTTTTCAGAATTGACCCAGTTTTGTCCTCAGCACCACACGGTACCACTAAATTTAGTGGTGCCGTCTGTATCTTTAATGGTGCCGTCACCTTCAGACATGGACTTTTCAGGCATTACAAATTTTACTTGTTTAGTACTACTTGTAGAAGCCTGATTTGGGTCAAATCCTGAACCCGAACGGTCATGTTCACTATATCTAATATTTTCAAGTATATCATTAAGCTTTTTAGTTCCTTCATCAAACCTAATGATTCTTAAAGCATTTTCTTTAAGTTTTTCGTTTTCTACTTGAAGACTAATACATGACCCACATCCTAAATCTACTTCCTTGTTTTTCTCAAGTCTCTTGACTTGATCATTTAGTTCTAAGATTTGTAGTTCTAGTTCTTTTAATTTTAATTTTAATTTTAGCTTTGTGTTTCTACCTAAAATCTTAGTACTAACTACACATAGTTTGTTGTATTCGTCATGTAATTCATTATCATCTACTGACGAATTATTATCACTATAATAAGAAGATTCGGATTGTACCTCGTTAGAAGCTTGAGCCATTAAGCACGTTTCATCGTTGGGCTTCTTCTCTTCTTCTTCACCGCTATCACTCCAAGAACCTCCTACAAAGGCTCTTTGGTTGTTGGATTTTGGTGGCTTAGGACATTCTCCTATGAAGTGATTAGGATCTCCGCATCTAAAGCATCTCCTATCACTTGTCCCTTTTCTTTCATCATGATTTCTTTGGGATGATTTCTTCTCATCTCGAGATTGTCTAGGAAATCTACCTTTCCTCCTAAAGAACTTTCTAAAGTTCCTAACGGCTAGTGCGTACTCTTCATCTTCACTACCGGAACTCGAACATTCCTCATCACTAGACTCCTTCTTGGCTTTTAATGCTAGAGATCTAACTCTCTCGCTTTTGCCTTTGACAATGTCGGAATCCTTCTTGATGACCATCTCGTGAACTTTCAAGTTTCCTATAAGTTCATCGAGTGACAATGCCGCCAAGTCCTTTGACTCTTCTATGGCGGTGACCTTTGCTCTCCATTTAGGATGTAGAGCTCTAAGAAACTTCCTAACATAGTTCTTACTAGAGTAACCTTCATCAAGAGCTTTAAGACTAGTGATAATAGTATTAAATCTAGCAAAAGCATTATCTATTGACTCATCCTCCGAAATGGAGAATTGTTCATATTGTTGAACAAGAAGATCTATCTTGTTCTCTTTGACTTGGTTATTACCTTGGTGAGTGACTAGCAAAGTTTTCCAAATGTCTTTTGCCGTATTACACATAAAAATTCTTTCAAATTCCTTTTTAGGCAAAGCATTATAAATCATCATTTTAGCCTCATTATTTTTGGCTAATTTCCTTTTAAGTTCATCACTTTGTTTATCATAAGAAACTATTTCATCCTTTTTAGTTTCCGGAATTCTTTTGAATAGGTTGAAAGTCACCCTCGGTAATAACATGCCAAAGATCAATGTCTTTTGATTTCACATACGTTTCGAATCTTGTTTTCCAATAAATAAAACAATCGGTTTCGAAAAGTGGTGGTCTCTGCATAGATTGCCCTTCTAGATATTTGTCGGAATCCATTGATCGGTTCAAGCTTTAAAATACAATATACTTTAAAAACTTGGCTGACGTGGCTCCTGATATCAATTGTGGGAAACTAGAAGGGGGGTTGAATAGTTTACCGGTTTAAAAAACTTCTTTTAAAAATCTTGTTTTAAAAGTATGCTATTGGAAACTTTGATTCGAACTCTATGTGTAATCAAACAACACCAATATGAACTACAAACTAAGCTTCGTAAAAATAACAAATAAAAGTAAAGAGTAGAGTTGGAAAGATCAAACCGAGACAGAGGATTTATAGTGGTTCGGCTACGAAGCTCTTCTTTGCCCTACTCCACTCCCCGAGTACCACACTCGAGAGTTTCAAACACTATATCAACAATCTCCCTTCAGGCGGAGAAAACCGTACACGTCGCTTATCCTATTTCCGACACTAAGCTAGATGTCGAGTGCTAATCTTAGCTAGCACCAATCTACCAAGGTCCACGTGATCAAACACACAAGCCCAATGGCTTCAAGAGATCACCAAGATCTCAACACGATCACAATGATCAACACTCACTTCACTCTACTCAACTAACACTAACCTAATGACCCTTGATCTTCTTGATCAATCACACAAGCCCAATGGCTTTAAGAGATGTTCACTATCTCTATAGATCACACTTGATCTTCACTCTCACTCACAAAAAGAAAATATACTTGATGTATGCTAAGATACAACAAGGTTGTAACAAGTGTTACAAAAACCTATCAACTACAACTCTAGTATCTTCTTGATTACTTGAGTTCTTCTCTTGCCAATGAAGAGGGATGACAACACCTTGTATCAACTTGGATACTTGTGTTCTTCTCTTGCTAGTGAAGAGGTATGAAGAGGATCACTTGAAGGATGATTGGATCACTCTTGAAACAAAGAAAAACTAATCTAATTGACCCTAAGAAGTGAAAGGTGTGAGAGGGTTTTACTAAGGGATTTTTCTGTGTGTGAAGGGTGCCTAAACCTGTGAAAGAGGTGGGTATTTATAGGCAAAGAAAATCTGAACATTACAATTCAAAATGGTACGGACGGCTCCACTAAATGACCCACGGCTCCGTTAAATTTAACGGTACCGTGGAGCCGTGGTAGACTAGGACGCTCCAAATTTTGTCTTTTCTGGTGAAAACTTATTTGGGGAAGGTTGGAGCTGATTTTGGGGGGGGGGAAATAGTTGTTGTGATTTTCAAACTTATTTTTCCATTAAAACATTTCTTAATATTTCAAAAATAATTTGTCATGTGTATTTTTGAAAAAATGTTTTGTCCCATTTAAAATGTGAATTTTCAAAACATGAATTCACTTCTTTGATCACTAGTCCAAGTTGTAACTTTGTTCAAGAGTGATTTGCGTAGAAACGGGATCTTCCGATTAAAAACTTGTTAACGTTAATTTTAACGTAACGTGAGTTCACATTTTGTCATCCTCAAAACGTGAAGTAATCGAAAGATATAAATAACGTTTTTAGAACATTATTTGCATCAACAGATTGGAAGTGAATTTTGGGAAGTGTAGGATGAAATGGGCTAAAAAGTAGAAAAGGAGACAGCACTTTCGACCATCAGATGGCCGGTCCCCTTAAATAGGGGCCGGTCCCCTTAAACATTAAGGGGGCCGCCTTATGATTTAAGGGGGCCGACCATCTGTAGGTTCCCAGATTACTGAAAATGGGTTTTTGGCAGAAAATTGTAGAAAGGGTTGTGTTTTTGGGTTTAGTTTCAAGCAAGTCCAACTCTTTGAGGCAATTAAGCATGTAATAGATATTTATGCAAAAAATGTTAATTAAAGAGATTAAGCAAACACATAATTTCATCTAGCATGTAAACATACTCATCAAGCAAATAATATATATGGACTAGGAAACAATACACTACACCAAGTATTTTCTTAATTATATATAAGTGGGAAGATTAATGAACTATTTGATGGATCCTAATGTGTGCCTATGTGCAATAAATAGGAACTTAAGATAGCATGGACTTCTAGACTTGTTACAAACAAAATCTTAATAGACAAACCATGGTCCGCTTGATTTGACTTAGTTCACTTATAAATGTCATGTACATAAATATAGATGACAAATATGAGATCACCATGCATGATTTAAAGAAATGTTTTTAGCATTATTCAACAATGTTTGAAAGTAGGTTTTTATATAGATGTGAAAGTTATTTGAATAAAATAGATTGGGTTTTATTTCAAAAATGTGTTTATGAAAAATGGGTAAAAATAAATTCCCAATCTTTGACTTTGATCAAAATAGAATTATGGACATAGATAAAGAAGAAAAATGAGATAGTAAAACATGTTAATAGAAAAGTGAAATAGTCATCTAAAAAATCATTTTTCCAAAATGTGAAGTTTTTGTATATTTTTAAAGATACTAGATTTTTGACAACAAATACCATTAATCCTAGATTTTTTTTTAAAAAATTGTTGTTAAAGATCTCATGCTCAAGGGAATTGGTTAAGGCTATTGTCACATGCTACCCTTTTCTACATATCCTATGGTCATAAGGAAGTGATGACGAAATTCTATATGTTTGACGCGAGAGTGTTGAATGGGATATAACCTAACATCTATAGCTCCTTTGTTGTCGCACACTTATCTAACTTGATGCCATATTCTACGAGAGCTTGTTTCATCCATAGTTTTCTAACGCGAGAAATCTAATCTTACTTCTATGTTAATGATTAATCCACTTAACTCATTTCACTTCATCACCATGAGTTTTCTAGTAGTGGATGTAACACCCCAACCCGACAAGGGTAAAGATATCACAACAATGGTTTCATATCAGATTACAAGCATTCAATCCAAAACATCATATGTCTATAACATTAATGATAAAAGGAAAATAAGTCAACATGACTTATGCCAGAAGTGAATACAGAAATAAACTGAAGTACATAAATTCAAAATGCCCAAACAATGGCATAATAGAATCAAAATCCAAAAGGTAAAGCTAGAATGTCTAAAGTCTAAGCTTCAGACAAGTCGCTCTCATCCCAAAGCTAAAACCTAGCTCCTAACTTAAGTACCTGCCGCAGGAAAAGAAATGCGGCTGAGCTACGAGAGCTCAGTGAACAGATATATAGATAACAAAAGCAGTAACGGATACAAGTGCAGAGAATCAGAAATACAGATCAACAGACATAATCAGAATGCAGAAATGAATAAGGATAAAAGGGAAAAAGGTAAGGAAAAGCAAAGGTAAAGGAAAAGTAAAGTAAAGGAACAGTAATCCACCACGAGCCCAGAAAACAGAGATATCATAACCATATAGCCATATCAGTAATCCAGAGGGGATGCCTCTCAAGTAACCAGATAATATGAGGGGTGACCTCATGTATCAAATATATATATATGGAGTGATCAGCTCCCAGAGGTTGTGAAAGACGTGTATCGCACACACCATCAATCACCAGAGGTATACATGTAAACAGTAAATAATAACAGATAACAGAGACAGAACAAATCTAGGATGCATCCATACGCCCCAGGTGGCCAGAGTCTACCAATAAACACCAGATAAAATAAAGTCAGGGACGGGATAGGTCATCTCTCTCCTACCCTAGAGTCAAGCCATCGGTGCATCAATGACAAGGACATGAACACCTCATGCCTAGTGAGTTGGCTCGGGTATCAAACCGTGGTCAGAGTCAGATATCATATCAGAGGGTCATAAATAAAGGTTCATGTCAAATATTTCAGGAGTAATATATATCAGAGGTTCAGAAATAAATCAGGTTCAAATCAGAGTTCACAGAATAAAGGATCATATCAAAGGTTCACAAACAAAGGGAACATAGCAATGGCTTAGGGAATCCTAATATGAAACAGAGATCAGAATCAAAGTTAAGAGAAGGAAATTGCCCTTACTGAAAGAGGGCGGAATATCTGTACCTTATGACAAGCAAACAGAAAAATAAGCAAACACGGAACAGAGATCAGTGCTTCTCCTTCTTCACACCTAAAGAAGTAGAAGACGGAATTACAAAGGGGTTCAAGTTCAACTTACTATTTTAGTTCATCTTTCCATTTTAAGAAACTTTCCAGATTTAGTAACTTTCTATTTTTAGCAGGTTTCCAGAATTAGCAAGACATTAATGTTACAGATTAGGTTAAGTCCTTATTTTAAGATTATTATGGAATTTAAGTATATTTTATCAAGTTACAAAAGCCTAGGGTTAATTATGACAAGTTCACATAGTTTAGGGTTTTAATTGTAATTTCATCAATTTCAAAGGTACAAAATGAAAATACCTCAAGTTACTGTTTTAAATGCACATTTTATTCAGAATGACATCTTAATCCCTTTAGTTTCATAATTTACAGTTTATACCCCTCTAGTTACAATATTTACAAAACAAACCTTATATTTACATAATTTATGATTTAATCCCTATAATATCCATATTTACCAAACAAGCATCTTATTTTACAAAATTTCAGAATGTCACATCAGAATTTACATATAGTACGAATCAGCCCCTCAGATTTCAGAATTCACACAAATGGTCCCTTAAGTTTACAAAACTTATAAATTAAATCATAATTCCATAATAATTACACATTAAGCCCACAAATACTCAAAATTACACAAAACACTCTTAATATCATTATTTACCCAAAATGACTTCAAGTTTCCAGAATTTACATTTTTAGTCCCTCTAGTTTAATTATTTCCAAATCGTACACAATGTTTACAATAAAATCCATATCTTGCAAATATTACACATAAGACCCTCATTTTATATTTTTTACACATTCTCCCAGGTTTATATAACCTTACAAAAATATCCTATAAGTTTCATAATTTACAAAACACCCCTTTAACTTTTAAAAACCCAATCGTATACCTTTTTAAATTATATAAAACAAACCCTAAATCCTCCCATCATTAACCAATCATTGTAACAACCTTAAAAAGCATTTAATGACCAGATCTCAACCATGAAACCCTAACCCTAGTCCCTTCGACATAGTTTTTTTTATTTTTTTTCTTTTATTTCCTTTAAATCCGAAAAACAATTAATTAACCACGACTTGTTTAAGCTTCCAAAATTCGAATCCATATTTTTCCCAGGTTATATGATGCATAAGGAACTCATAAAAATTATAGAACAAGCTCAGAAAAATCGCATAGCCTATTTTAGATTTTATATGCGTTTTTTATATCAATAATTACCACGACTTATTTAGGCCTCTATAAATCGTTCTATCATTTTTCCTAGATCATATACATTATATGAGGTCCAAATAAAATAAATATGTCACCCAGAAAATTCGTATCACATATTATATAATTTTACGTACGTTTTAATCATTAAAATATAGAACGACCCATAAACCTTGCAGGATTCGATTTGTACATTTTATATCAGTCTTATGTGATGTAAGGGCCATGAGAAAAATACCAAATAGATTTTATAACATGTAGATTAGGCGTGGTGATTTTGTCCCTTGATTAAGCAATTCGACACCAAAGAATTCTCCACGAGCACACGAGCGATCTAAAAACCTTGGAGCCATTTTTCACTGAGTATATACGACATAAGGAACATGAGAAAAATGCTAAATGAATTTTTGGAGGATCGAATGAATTATTTAGAGTTTATACCTTTCGGATGTGATTTGCGACAAAGAAAATACACCAAGATCGAACCAGGACAAGCACGAACCAAATCTTATTTTTCTTAGCTTCCTTTGATGCCAAAGAACACCAGAAAATTATCCCAAGGGTTCCAGAAATTTTGATGGAGGCGCAAGAATTTTGGAGTGTGTTTTTTATTCAATCGGTAGTTTATTAGGGTTTTTAATTGATTTTGTCATTATAAATGATTTTTTTTGCCGAGATAGGGGGGATTAGGCTGGCAAAACGAAGGAAAAATCATGACCCAATCAATTAGTAATAATTTCCATAATTTCTTTAGCTTTTAAATATTTTAGTTTTATTAATAAAGTCTAAATAATGTTATTTATATATATAATATATTTTCGGTATATACATTGTGTAGAAATGATTTTGGTACATCACAAAATGTCAAATGTGGTCGTGGAATTTATTTTACTTCATATCTTAATCATCTCCCGAAGTTTGGAATTTATTTAGTATTTTATAAGCTTATTATTCAAGTTCAAGATTGTAGGGGCATTTTGGTCTTTTTACAGGTTATCTGAATTTCAGGTATTACAACTTCTTCCCCACTAACAAAAAAATTTCGTCCTCGAAATTTGTAGAAAGCAGAAAGAAAAGAGAGCAGAAAACAAAACAAGACATACCAGATTAAAACGAGAATTGCGGATAACTAGCTCGTATCGATTCCTCGGTTTCCCAGGTAGCCTCACGCTCCGGGTGATTCTTCCAAAGAATCTTTACGAATGGAATAACTTTATTTTTCATGACTCGTTCCTGACGATCCAGAACCGCTTCCGGTTCTTCAGACAAAGACATATCAGGCCGGATCTGATCAAGCGGATAAGATACAACATGCAACGGATGATAATTGTATCCCCTCAGAAGAGACACATGGAAAACATTATGCACATGAGATAGCTGAGGAGGTAAAGCCAGACGATAAGAAACTTCTCCAATACGCTCCAAAATTTCAAACGGTCCAATAAATCGAGGACTCAACTTGCCCTTGATTCCAAAACGCTTGACCCCACGGAAAGGAGATACTTTCAGAAATACGCGGTCACCAACATTAAACTCCAGGTCACGACGGTGCTTGTCAGCATAGCTCTTCTGACGAGCATGAGGCTCCTTTAATTTTTCCCTAGCAATTGCCACCTTTTCATTGGTAATCTCAACCAACTCAGGTCCCTCAATAAGACGTTCACCTACTTCATTCCAACAAACCGGAGCCCTACACTTCCTACCATACAACATCTCGAAAGGAGCCATTCGGATACTCGCATGCCAACTATTGTTATACGCAAATTCCACTAGACACAAATACTCATCCCAACTACCCGTCCATTCCAAAGCACAAGCCCGTAACATGTCTTCCAAAGTCTGAATGGTCCTCTCTGACTGACCATCAGTTTGGGGATGAAATGCAGTACTGAACTTAAGGCGAGCGCCCCAAGCTTTATGAAGTCCCTTCCAGAAACGCGAAGTGAAACGAGGATCACGATCAGAAACAATAGATGAAGGCATACCATGCAATCTAACAATCTCCTGCTAAAAAATCTCCGCCAACCTACTAACACTATAACTCATACGGATAGGTAAGAAATGAGCAGATTTAGTTAGCCGATCAACGACCACCCAAATCGCATCATGTCTTTTACGAGTCAAAGGCAAACCAGAAACGAAATCCATGGAAATCTCATCCCATTTCCATGCAGGAATCTCCAAAGGCTGTAACAGACCACTAGCTCGCTGATGCTCAATCTTAACTTGCTGGCAGGTCATACATCTAGCAACAAATAACGCCACATCTTGCTTCATACCGTCCCACCAGAAATGCTGCTTAAGATCCCGATACATCTTGGTAGACCCAGGATGAATAGAGAAAGGAGAACTGTGAGCCTCAGTCAACACAGCCTCACGCAAGTCAGAATCATTAGGCACGCATAAACGATCCTCATACCAGACAACCCCATCATCATCAACTCTAAACTCAGTTTGCTTACCCTCTTCAATATTTTGAACAATAGCCCAGAGCTCACCATCATCTTTCTGAGCCTCTTTAATACGCAACATCAGATTTGACTCAATTTTCAGACTAGCCCAGTAGCCAATATCACGCCGAACACACAACTCGACATCCAAACGCTCCAAGTCCCTGAGAACACGCGGATCAATCTCCAAACTAGCAATCATTCCAGACTTCCGACTAAGTGCATCAGCAACCACATTAGCCTTACCTGGATGATACTGGATGTTCGTGTCATAATCCTTCAGAAGTTCTAACCATCTCCTCTGCCTCATATTAAGCTCTTTCTGAGTAAAGATGTATTTGAGACTCTTGTGATCGGTGAAGATATCACACGATTCGCCATACAAGTAATGTCTCCATATTTTTAATGCAAAAACAACCGCTGCTAACTCCAGATCATGAGTTGGATAATTTTCTTCATAGGGTTTCAATTGCCGAGAAGCATAGGCAATCACCTTGCCGTGTTGCATAAGCACACAGCCCAAACCCTTCTTAGAAGCATCACTATAGATTTGGAAACCTCCAGAGCCCGATGGTAAAGTCAGAATAGGTGCAGACACCAATCGCCTTTTCAACTCTTCAAAACTCTGCTCACGCTCATCAGTCCATACAAACTTTTCACCCTTCCGCATCAACTGAGTCAAAGGCAAAGCTAACTTAGAAAATCCTTCAACAAAACGCCTGTAGTAGCCAGCTAATCCCAGAAAACTCCTGACTTCAGTCACAGTGGTAGGTCTCGGCCACTTGGTGATAGCCTCAACCTTAGATGGATCCATGGTGATACCATCTGCAGACACAATGTGACCAAGGAAAGCTACTTGGTTCAGCCAGAACTCACACTTGAAAAATTTCGCGAATAATTTCTGCTACCTCAGAATACCCAGAACAATACGCAAATGCTGCTCGTGCTCCTCAGACGATTTAGAATACACCAGAATATCATCAATGAAAACAATGACGAACTTATCAAGAAATTCATGAAAGACCCGGTTCATCAAATCCATAAACACAGCAGGAGCATTTGTTAAGCCAAAAGGCATAACCAGAAACTCATAGTGTCCATAGCGGGTACGGAAAGCAGTCTTAGAGACATCCTGCTCTTTAACTCGCAATTGGTGATAACCAGATCGCAAGTCGATTTTAGAGAAAACTTTAGCTCCTTGCAGCTGATCAAACAAGTCATCAATGCGAGGAAGCGGATAACAGTTTCGGATAGTAATACGATTCAACTCACGATAATCAATGCACAACCGCATACTACCGTCTTTCTTCTTCACAAACAGAACAGGTGCGCCCCACAGAGATACACTAGGCCGAATAAAACCACACTCTAGCAACTCTTCTAGTTGCTACTTTAACTCTTTCAATTCAACGGGTGCCATCCGGTACGGAGCCTTAGAGATAGGTTCGGCACCGGGAATCAGATCAATAGAAAATTCCACTTCTCTAGCCGGAGGAAGACCAGGAAGTACTTCAGGGAAAACATCAACAAAATCCCGAACAATGGGAACACTAGAAATATCAGGACTCTCAACAGATGAATCTTTAACAGAAGCCAAATAGCCTTGGCAACCATGAGATATCAGAGTTCGTGCTTTCATAGCAGAGATGATTTTAACAGATTTCAGAGGGCGAGACTCATGATATACGAATTCAGGATTATTCAGATCACCAAAAATCACCTTTCTGGCGTGGCAGTCAATGGTTGCTCGATGAGAAGCCAACCAATCCATACCCAGAATGACATCAAAATCAATCATGTCCAGAGGAAGTAAGTTTGCCGGACGAATCCGATCATCGAAGCGTAACGGACAGTTCAAATATTCATGGTCGATAAGGATATGATTTTTCATTGGGGTAGATATAGCAATTTGGTTATTTAGTGGGGTTGAAGGTATATTCAGTTTCTTAGCTAGCTTCACAGATATGATAGAATGTGTTGCTCCAGTGTCAAAAAGCGCGTAAACAGTAAAATCACCAATATACAAAATGCCAGTAATGGTACCTGACGCCTTAGTTGCCTGGTCACGAGTGGTCGAAAACACACGACCTGTATTCGGTAGGGGAGGAGGAGGAGGAAGAAGATAGTTTCCAGCTTGTGCCGGATTCTGCTTAGGACAGTCCCGCACTCGATGCTCAGCCGATCCACATCTAAAACAAGTACCCGAAGCCTTACGACACGCCCCGGAATGACCTTTCCCACATGTAACACAGATAGGATGAGAAGGTAAACTCTCCGTCGGTCCCCTCTGAGAACCCGATCCAGAACCACGACTATGCTGACTCTGCTGAAAACCCCGACGCGGGTTGTTACCACCATGACCCTGCCGGTCATTCCCATACCTACCAGAATCCCGCCGATCCTGACTCCTAAAATCCTGACGCCTCTGATAAGAATCCCGGTCCTGACGACCCTTCTGCTCATGCCCCTGGTCCTGACGACCCCTATGATCCTGACTCGGGTCCTGACGACCCTGCTCCCTAAAGTTCACACGATTACCATCCCTGTCTCTCTTATTCCAACCTCCATCAGCATGCAACATCTCAATGTTGCGGGCATCGTTCGCCACTGCAGCAACATCCTCATACTCGGTGTTCACAATACGCTCCAACACCCACTTCTTCAATGCCCATTTAAAGTGTTTAGCCTGACGAAAAGCATTACCCGTAACCTCTAGCCCAACAAAACTAGCCAGCCTCATGAACCTCTGCATGAATTCCCCCGACGACTCTCGATCCATTTGACGAATAGTCCCATACTCACGTTCGTACCTCTGCTGCTCAGACACCAGAATATACTGCTTATAGAATATACCACAAAAATCCTCCCAAGAACAAGTATCAGCGAAATCCTCTTCCTGTGACTGAACATACGCTGTCCACCAACTCAGCGCATCACCCTCCAATTTAAACGTAGCCAAGCGCGTCTTGAATTCATCCGCGCAACCCAAGACCCTAAACAACTTCTCAACATGGGTGATCCAGTCCTCTGCCTCAGTGGGAGTAGCAGCAGACCTGAAAGATAGAGGCTTGAGCTTATTGAACCTTTCGATCCAAACATGAATACCAGCAGGTAGAGCAGTGGGTAGAGCACCGCCACCACCACCACTTGATGAACCCGCACCATTTCTGATGTTATTGGTGACTTGGGTCACCAACTGAGGAAGAGCAGCAGCCATCGCATCGGCTATCATGGCCTCGAAATTAGGGCCATCCTGTCCATCAGTGTACTTGGTAAACCGCGTATTCACCATCTGAACGATCACGAAAATGATTAGCAAACTCAAACAGAATATGACAGAGCAGATCAAGAAAATATGACAGAGCAAAACAAGAAAAGAGTGCGGGAAAGGAAACCTAATTTCTACCCAATCCTCATAGGTCACGAGCCTAAGCTCTAAGGGTTTCGGATGCCTAGGCTCTGATACCATAAATTGTAACACCCCAACCCGACAAGGGTAAAGATATCACAACAATGGTTTCATATCAGATTACAAGCATTCAATCCAAAACATCATATGTCTATAACATTAATGATAAAAGGAAAATAAGTCAACATGACTTATGCCAGAAGTGAATACAGAAATAAACTGAAGTACATAAATTCAAAATGCCCAAACAATGGCATAACAGAATCAAAATCCAAAAGGTAAAGCTAGAATGTCTAAGGTCTAAGCTTCACACAAGTCGCTCTCATCACAAAGCTAAAACCCAGCTCCTAGCTTAAGTACCTGCCACAGGTAAAGAAATGCGGCTGAGCTACGAGAGCTCAGTGAACAGATATATAGATAACAAAAGCAGTAACGGATACAAGTGCAGAGAATCAGAAATACAGATCAACAGACATAATCAGAATGCAGAAATGAATAAGGATAAAAGGGAAAAAGGTAAGGAAAAGCAAAGGTAAAGGAAAAGTAAAGTAAAGGAAAAGTAAAGTAAAGGAACAGTAATCCACCACGAGCCTAAAAAACAGAGATATCATAACCATATAGCCATATCAGTAATCCAGAGGGGATGCCTCTCAAGTAACCAGATAATATGAGGGGTGACCTCATGTATCAAATATATATATATGGAGTGATCAGCTCCCAGAGGTTGTGAAAGACGTGTATCGCACACACCATCAATCACCAGAGGTATACATGTAAACAGTAAATAATAACAGATAACAGAGACAGAACAAATCTAGGATGCATCCATACGCCCCAGGTGGCCAGAGTCTACCAATAAACACCAGATAAAATAAAGTCAGGGACGGGATAGGTCATCTCTCTCCTACCCTAGAGTCAAGCCATCGGTGCATCAATGACAAGGATATGAACACCTCATGCCTAGTGAGTTGGCTCGGGTATCAAACCGTGGTCAGAGTCAGATATCATATCAGAGGGTCATAAATAAAGGTTCATGTCAAAAAGGTTCATGTCAAATATTTCAGGAGTAATATATATCAGAGGTTCAGAAATAAATCAGGTTCAAATCAGAGTTCACAGAATAAAGGATCATATCAAAGGTTCACAAACAAAGGGAACATAGCAATGGCTTAGGGAATCCTAATATGAAACAGAGATCAGAATCAAAGTTAAGAGAAGGAAATTGCCCTTACTGAAAGAGGGCGGAATATCTGTACCTTATGACAAGCAAACAGAAAAATAAGCAAACACGGAACAGAGATCAGAGCTTCTCCTACTTCACACCTAAAGAAGTAGAAGACGGAATTACAAAGGGGTTCAAGTTCAACTAACTATTTTAGTTCATCTTTCCATTTTAAGAAACTTTCCAGATTTAGTAACTTTCTATTTTTAGCAGGTTTCCAGAATTAGCAAGACATTAATGTTACAGATTAGGTTAAGTCCTTATTTTAAGATTATTATGGAATTTAAGTATATTTTATCAAGTTACAAAAGCCTAGGGTTAATTATGACAAGTTCACATAGTTTAGGGTTTTAATTGTAATTTCATCAATTTCAAAGGTCTAATATGAAAATACCTCAAGTTACTGTTTTAAATGCACATTTTATTCAGAATGACATCTTAATCCCTTTAGTTTCATAATTTACAGTTTATACCCCTCTAGTTACAATATTTACAAAACAAACCTTATATTTACATAATTTATGATTTAATCCCTATAATATCCATATTTACCAAACAAGCATCTTATTTTACAAAATTTTAGAATGTCACATCAGAATTTACATATAGTACGAATCAGCCCCTCAGATTTCAGAATTCACACAAATGGTCCCTTAAGTTTACAAAACTTATAAATTAAATCATAATTCCATAATAATTACACATTAAGCCCACAAATACTCAAAATTACACAAAACACTCTTAATATCATTATTTACCCAAAATGACTTCAAGTTTAAAGAATTTACATTTTTAGTCCCTCTAGTTTAATTATTTCCAAAACGTACACAATGTTTACAATAAAATCCATATCTTGCAAATATTACACATAAGACCCTCATTTTATATTTTTTACACATTCTCCCAGGTTTATATAACCTTACAAAAATATCCTATAAGTTTCATAATTTACAAAACACCCCTTTAACTTTTAAAAACCCAATCGTATACCTTTTTAAATTATATAAAACAAACCCTAAATCCTCCCATCATTAACCAATCATTGTAAAAACCTTAAAAAGCATTTAATGACCAGATCTAAACCATGAAACCCTAACCTTAGTCCCTTCGACATAGTTTTTTTTATTTTTTTTTCTTTTATTTCCTTTAAATCCAAAAAACAATTAATTAACCATGACTTGTTTAAGCTTTTAAAATTCGAATCCATATTTTTCCTAGGTTATATGATGCATAAGGAACTCATAAAAATTATAGAACAAGCTCAGAAAAATTGCATAGCCTATTTTAGATTTTATATGCGTTTTTTATATCAATAATTACCACGACTTATTTAGGCCTCTATAAATCGTTCTATCATTTTTCCCAGATCATATACATTATATGAGGTCCAAATAAAATAAATATGTCACCCAAAAAATTCGTATCATATATTATATAATTTTACGTACGTTTTAATTATTAAAATATAGAACGACCCATAAACCTTGCAGGATTCGATTTGTACATTTTATATGAGTCTTATGTGATGTAAGGGCTATGAGAAAAATACCAAATTGATTTTATAACATGTAGATTAGGCGTGGTTATTTTGTCCCTTGATTAAGCAATTCGACACCAAAGAATTCTCCGCGAGCACACGAGCGATCTAAAAACCTTGGAGCCATTTTTCACAGAGTATATACGACATAAGGAACATGATAAAAATGCTAAATGAATTTTTGGAGGATCGAATGAATTATTTAGAGTTTATACCTTTCGGATGTGATTTGCGACAAAGAAAATACACCAAGATCGAACCAGGCCAAGCATGAACCAAATCTTATTTTTCTTAGCTTCCTTTGATGCCAAAGAACACCATAAAATTATCCCAAGGGTCAAGAAATTGTGATGGAGGCGCAAGAATTTTGGAGTGTGTTTTTGATTCAATCGGTAGTTTATTAGGGTTTTTAATTGAGTTTGTTATTATAAATGATTTTTTTTGCCGAGATAGGGGGGGGGGGATTGGGCTGGCAAAACGCAGGAAAAATCATGACCCAATCAATTAGTGATAATTTCCATAAGTTCTTTAGCTTTTAAATATTTTAGTTTTATTAATAAAGTCTAAATAATGTTATTTATATATATAATATATTTTCGGTATATACATTGTGTAGAAATGATTTTTGTACATCACAAAATGTCAAATGTGGTCGTGGAATTTATTTTACTTCATATCTTAATCATCTCCCGAAGTTTGGAATTTATTTAGTATTTTATAAGCTTATTATTCAAGTTCAAGATTGTAGGGGCATTTTGGTCTTTTTACAGGTTATCTGAATTTCAGGTATTACAGTGGACATAGAAGATTTCCATTTTAAATTTGAGAAGGCTAAATGAGTTCGACAGTGAATACTTCATTTAATACTTAGGGGGCTAACTAAAGGGTTTCTAGTTTATTAAATCATAAAACGAATATAACTAAAAGTGTGAATGCAATGCAACCTATCAAACTAAGCATATCCTAAGGCAATGATTAATAAGACTATATGTATGAAGTAACTACTCATGAAATTTAAAGAGAGAACGTACCTTATGTCCAGCTTTTCTTCAAATACTTCAAGGTGATATATTGACTTATAGAAGCCAATCATAGATGAGTTTCCGAATTATTCAATGAGTGACGATTTAGCCACTTGGTCCCCATTGTCTCATTTATCCAAAATTGTTTGAACCAAACATGGTTTGCATTTGCATGTATGGTGAAAGTATTCCCCAAGGGTTGAAACTTGGTTGAAGTGAATAATTCCACATTGGATGATTATTATTATTAGGAAAGTTTTGTCTACCTTGATTTCTTCTAGGTTGAGGGGTTTGAGACCGAGGATGAGGATTATTTGGTCTATTTGGAGGTGGAGTTTTAGATCTTAATTTCGGTTTAGAAAATCCGGTTTTGGCTTTTAATGATGGTTTATAAAAACTTTTTACTTCCTCATCACTCGCAATAGGTATTTTTCTATCTTTTATAAGTATATACTTAGGTTTTGACTCTAATGGTTTTTGTTTACTAGATTGACATTCAAACTTTATATTTTTATTTTCACTAGTTGAAACATTATTTGAGTTAAATCCTAGACCGGTTTTATCTCCCGAAGTTCCTTGAACACTTATTATTTTCTTAAGTGAGTTTATACTATTTTTAAACTTGTCAAGTTTGGAAATTTTATCTTTAGTTTTTCGTTTTCATTTTTGACCTCAAGACATGTTTTACATTCTATAAAAACTTCTTTTCCTTTTTCTAAATGTTGTAGTTTAATTTTTAATTCGAGTACTTCATTTTCTAATCGATTATTAATATGTTTTAGTGATTTATTTTTAGCCATGACTTTTTGACCTAATTTGCATAGCCTATTATATTCATTATCTAGGTCTTTTTCGTCTAATGATTGATTTTTGTCACTAAAGTATTTGGTTTCGGAAAGTACCTCATTGGATGCCTTGGCTATAAGACATTTTTCATCCTTTGTTATTTCTTTCTCATCTTCATCGCTATCACTCCATGCTCCTCCAACGAACACCTTTTGATTTTGATTCCTTGACAACATTGGACATTTTCCGATGAGATGATTTGGATCACCGCATTTGAAGCACTTCCTTTCGCTCTTACTACTTTTGTCGTCTTTGTTTCTTTGGAATGCCTTTCTTTCATCATGTGGGGTGTCTAACGAATCTTCCTCGTCTTTTGAAGAATTTCTTGAAGTCTCTTACGGCCATGGCATATTCTTCGTCATCACTTTCGGAGGTTGAGCTATCTTCGTCAGTAGATTCCTTCCTAGCTTTCAATGCAATTGACTTGCTTTGCTCTCTTTTTCCTTCGACCATCTCGGAGTCTTTCTTTATTATTGCTTCGTAGACTTTCAAGTTTCCGATTAACTCGTCAAGTTGAAGAGTTGACAAGTTCTTCGATTCTTCAATCGCCGTAACTTTAGCCCGCCATTTTGGATGAAGAGCCCTAAGAAATTTCCTAACAAAATTCTTACTAGAAAAACTCTCATCAAGTGCTTTTAAACTTGTGATGATAGTGTTAAACCTAGCAAAAGCATTATCTATTGATTCCTCTTCCGAAATTGTAAATTGTTCATATTGTTGAACAAGAAGATCTATTTTATTATCTTTGACTTGATGATAGTGTTAAACCTAGCAAAAGCATTATCTATTGATTCCTCTTCCGAAATCGTAAATTGTTCATATTGTTGAACAAGAAGATCTATTTTATTATCTTTGACTTGACTATTACCTTGGTGAGTTATTAGTAAGGAGTTACAAATTTCTTTTGCGGTTTCACACATAAAGATCCTTTCATATTCTTTACGTGGTAACGCATTATAAATAACCATTTTTGCCTCATTATTTTTAGCAAGTTTTCTTTTTAAATCATCACTTTGTTTTTCAAAAGGTACAATTTCATCTATTTTAGTTAAAGGATTATTTTGAATAGGGGGAAAATCACCATAGGTAATAACATGCCAAAGATCAAGATCTTTTGATTTCACATAAGTTTCGAATCTATTTTTCCAATAAAGAAAACCATCACTTTCAAATAGCGGTGGTCTTTGCATAGATTGCCCTTCTAAATATTTTTCCGATTCCATAGATCGATTCAAGTTTTAAAATACAGTTTATTTTAAAAAATCTTGTTTGACGTGGCTCTTGATACCAATTGTGGAAAACTAGAAGGGGGGGTTGAATAGTTTTACGCCTTTTTAATTTTATTATGAAAACTTTGTTTACTTTTAAAAACTTAGATTCGAATTTATGTGAACTCAACTCTTGAACAATATGAACAAATATAAGTAGATCTAAATTAACAATGCAAGTAAAGTAATGAAATGAAATGAAAGATAGAGATGGAAAGATCTAACCGCGAGACAAAGGATTTATAGTGGTTCGGCTACAAGGACACCTTCCTTGCCCTACTCCACTCCTCGAGCACCTAACTCGAGAGTTTTCTTCACTATGTCAACAAGCTCCCTTATGGCGGAGAAAACCTTACACAACTTTTGCTTACACCGGTTTAACGACACAAAGCTAAATGTCGAGTTCTAATCGTAGCTAGAACCAATCTCACAACTTCTACACAACTTCTTCACAACTTATTCACAACGGCTTCACGACTTCTTCACAACTTCTTCACGACTTCTTCACAACTTCTTCACACCGGCTTCACAACTACTTCACAACCTAGCACTACTTATGTACTCTTCTACTTCTTTACACCTTCACTACTTACACACCTTAACTTCTTCACAACTTCACTACTTACACACTAATCTAGCCTAAGCAATTATGCTCACACCTATCTAACAAATATACAAAACTTATACAAAAATGAATGATTATACAAACAACTTAGGTAGCAAGATGATACTAAGTTGCAATACTTCTTCTCTAGTTGTTGAAGGAGTATTCTTCTTTTGCACTTGAATGGTAGAAGCTTGGATCACTTGGAAACCAATGCTTAAGAATATATGATCAAAGGATTTAGAAAGGATTTGGAAGGATAAGAAGAGATTTAGAACAGAAGGTTTGGGGGTGCAAAAGGTGAGGAAAAAGTCCAGGGATGAACCAGTATTTATAGGCAAAATCTGACAGCTGGAGGAGCGGGGCGGTCCCCTTAAATAGGTGGCCGGTCCCCTTAAAATTAAGGGGGACGCCTAGTAAAATTAAGGGGGCCGCCCTACCCGAACGTTGCTCAGATTTGTCTTTTTGTGGGGAAGGTTTTTCTGGAATATTTTTGCCATTTTTGGTTGAAAATTTGAATTCATAAATTTATAATGGATTAAACATTTTTATTTAATACCAAAAATGATTTTCTAAAAGATATAAAATGTTTGTGTCATTTTATAAAAAATCAAGTGATTAAGAAAATGTTCCTTTGATCATATAATGCATTAGGCATTTGTTTATTCATACCTTAAGTGATTGAGTTGTAGAAATGAATATTTACAACTAAATACTTGTTTATTTAATAAGTTTATGTTTAATGAGTTTACATTTTGTGATTATCAAAACATAGAGATATCAAAAAGTATTAATAATGTTTTTAGACATTATTTATATCAACAATATCCATGCCTTGATTCGTTTGATTCATCTTCATTCACTTATGCTTATTACCTATCTGTTTGTATATATATATGTCTGTTCACTGGGCTTTTTAAGCTCAGCCGCGTTTCTTTTCCATGCGGCAGGTAATAAGCGGGATGCTGGGAAAGAGTGATGAGAGTAGGAGTTAGAAGACCTACCTTGATTAGATTCCCCATTGTTTTGGTTTATGATTAGACTATGTTGGATGTTTTATTTCATTTCATATTCGTTTAGACTTGTTGGGAACTTGTAATTTGAAAGTCATGATGTTCTTGACTTTACATTATTTATGAAGTCTTCCGCTTGCGTTTATTTTGCATGTTTTGATAGACACCATGATGTGGCATCTTGACCAAGGTCGGGTTAGGGTGTTACACCTAATTCCAAATCGTGCGTGGTATAGTTCTCCTCATGAGTCCTAAGTTTTCGGGAAGCATATGCCATGACTTTCCCTCGTTGCATCAAAACTGCTCCGAACCCTTGGTGTGATGCATCCCAATATACCACGAAATCTTCAGCTCCATCTAGCAACGCTAAAATCGGTGCGCTACAAAGCTTCTGCTTCAGGGCTTGGAATGCTTCTTCTTCATCCTCTCCCCATTCGTACTTCTTGTCCTTTTGAGTTAACGTAGTTAACGGTTTAGCTACTTTAGAGAATCCCTCGATGAATCTCCTATAGTATCCGGCCAATCCCAGAAATTGACGAATCTCTGTGGCGTTGAAGTGTAACCCTTTACTGTCAATCACGTGACCAAGGAATTGTACCGTGCGAATCCAAAATTCACACTTAGAGAATTTCGCGTACAACTTCTCTTCCTTGAGTAGCTTTAAGATGATCGTCAGATGCTGCTTGTGTTCTTCTTCACTCTTGGAGTAGATCAAAATGTTGTCGATGAAGACTATAACAAACTTGTCCAGATATGGTTTACAGACTCAGTTCATGAGGTCCATGAATACAGCAGGTGCGTTTGTCAAACCAAAAGGCATCACTTGAAACTTATAATGGCCATATCTAGTTCTGAATGTTGTCTTGGGAATATCCTCTTCCCAGACTCTGAGTTGATGATAACCTGACCGTAAGTCTATCTTGGAATAGAAACCTGATCCTTTTAACCGGTCGAATAAGTCATCGATTCTTGGCAACGGGTATAGGTTCTTCACAGATAACTTATTCAGCTCATGGTAGTTAATACACATCCTGAATGACCCATCTTTCTTCTTCACGAATAACATTGGCGCTCCCCAGGGCGAGGAACTTGGTCGAATAAACCCTTTATCCAACAACTCTTGCAGTTGATTAGACAGTTCTTGCATCTCTATCGGCGCTAGTCAATACGGTGCACGTGCTACGGGTGCAACTCCTGGCACTAAGTTGATTTGAAATTCCACTTGTCGAATGGGTGGAAATCCATGTAGCTCTTCGGGAAAATCACGCACAATTGGAACATCCTCAAGTCGCTTCTCTCCCGACTTCTTCTCAGCCACATGTGCTATGAATGCATGACATCCCTTCTCAATGTATTTCAAGGTCTTGATACAAGATATGATGTTCAAACGGGTTCCACTTCGGTCACCACAGACAATCAAGGTTTCGTCATTGACAGGAATATGAACAACTCGCTCCCCACAAATAATACTCGCCTGATGCTTGTATAACCAATCCATCCCTACAGCTATGTCGAAGCTTCCCAGTTCAATAGGCATGAGATCGATACTAAATGAATGATCGATACTAAACGAAGCTTCCAAGTTCAATGTCGAAGCTTCTTCATAATCAAGGTAATCTTCATAACAGGTTGGATAGGTTACGTAAGGAATTAGATGAGGTTCAAAAGGCTATAGATAAGGATCCTTTCAATTCTGTTCTTCGGGATGAGCACGCTCACTACCTTCTTGCTTTTAAGGAGGCTACTTTAGATGAAGAACGACTCTTGAAGCAAAAGTCCAAAGTTCAGTGGTTGCACGCAGGTGACTCTAACACGGCGTATTTTCATAAAATTGTTAAGAGTAAATGTGCCAGTAATCGAATTGAATTGGTTCGAGACTCGGCTAATATTTTGTATGAAGGTAATGGGGTTGCAAGGGCTTTTGTTAGTCATTATGAGCAGTTTCTCGGTATCGAAGGTAATTGTACTCCTCTTGAGGATCGTGATTTATTTTCTAGAGTTCTCCCTAACCATAAGGCTGCTTTTATGGTTCGTGATGTTACGGATAAAGAGATTAGGGATGCTTTATTTTCGATGGGGGATGATAAAGCTCCTGGTCCTGATAGATATACTGCAGCTTTCTTTAAGAAAGCTTGGGATGTTGTGGGGCCGGAGGTAACGTGTGCTATTTGTGACTTTTTTTATCAATTGTAAACTTCTAAAGGAAATCAATCATACCATCATATCCTTGGTCCCTAAAGTGTCTACCCCGTTAAAGATTAATGATTATCGTCTTATTTCGTGCTGTAATGTCCTATATAAATGCATTAGTAAAATTATTGCTAATCGCATTAAAGAGGGCCTTGGTGACTTGGTTAGTATAAATCAGTCGGCTTTTGTTCCTGGTCGTCGTATATCCGACAATATCTTACTTACTCAGGAGCTTATGCGTAATTATCATAGACAGAGAGGGCCTCCTAGATGTGCTTTTAAAGTGGATATTCAAAAGGCGTATGATACGGTGGATTAGGGTTTTCTTAAGCAAATTCTGATCGGCTTTGGTATCCATCCAAAAATGGTTGATTGGATTATGGTTTGTGTCACATCTACATCGTATTCTATATGTGTCAATGGGGATCTTCATGGCTGGTTTAAAGGTAAACGTGGTCTTCGGAAAGGTGACCCGCTATCTCCTTATTTGTTTACGTTGGTTATGGAGGTTCTTACCCTTATTTTACAAAAAAAGGTTTCTAACTCGGTGGATTTTCAGTTTCATCACTTATGTGAGCAGCAGAGAATTATTAACCTTTGTTTTGCAGATGATCTTTTCTTGTTCTCTAGAGGTCACCCATCTTCTGTTGCAGTTATTATGCAAGTGTTAGAGGTTTTCAAGAATGTGTCGGGTCTTGTCCCTAGTATCCCTAAAAGCACGGTGTTCTTTTGTAATGTTCCATTGGCCTTGAAAGCTACTATTCTCCAATCTATGCCATTTGCAGAAGGCTCTCTCCCTGTCAGGTACCTTGGTGTCCCGCTTATATAGTCCAGATTGCTTTATAGGGACTGTAAGGTGCTTGTGGAAAAATTGGAAGGTCGTGTGAATGATTGGAATAATAAGTTTCTGTCCTTTGCGGGTAGGCTCCAATTGGCCAGATCTGTTCTTTCTTCCATGCATATTTTTTGGGCTTCTGTCTTTATTCTTCCGGTTCGTATTATTCATGAGTTAGAGCAGCTCATGAGGGGTTTCTTATGGTGTCAAGGAGAAATGAAGAAGGGTAAGGCCAAAGTTGCTTGGGAGTCAGTTTTTAAGCCTAAACAAGAAGGTGGTTTGGGAATTCATAGATTGGCTGATTTTAATGTTGCTCTTATGGCTACTCACATCTGGAGTATTATATCTCATAAAGAATCCTTATGGGTTTAATGGATTCATTCATATAAGCTCAAAGGTAGAAGTTTTTGGGATGTTCCTTGTCTCGGCTATGTTAGTTGGGGTTGGCGTAAACTGCTTGCTATTAGATCTAAGGTTCACCCATTTATCTGGCATAAAGATTTATAGTGGTAACAATACATCCATTTGGTTTGACAGGTGGTGTGAGTTAAGCCCCATACGTGATATGCTTTCTACAAGAGACATTGTTAGGGCTTGTCTTAATCTATCTGATTATGTTAGGGACGTTATTCATAATGGTTCTTGGCGTTGGCCTCCTGATTGGATTTCTAGGTTCTCGGACCTTGCTAATCTCCCGGTTCCTAATCTTATTGATGATATGGATGATCAACTTTTATGGCGTGAGTCAGATGGAAATTTAAGGCCATTTTCGGTTGCTTGTGTTTTGAATTCTCTTAGGTTGCGTGCTGAATTGGTTGATTGGTTTCATATTCCATGGTTCCCTCATTGTATCCCTAGATATGTTATTCACTTGTGGCTTGTCCTTAAGCAGAAATTGAAGACTCAAGATAGATTGATGGAAAAGGATGTTGGCCCTAATATTGATTTGAGCCTGCTTTGATGCCCCCTGTGTGATGCGGTTCCGGACTCTCATTCTCATTTGTTTTTTGAGTGCCAATTTTCTTTGCAGGTTTGGTCTCTTATCCGGGTGCTTTCTGGTATGGATTCTGTTTCGCCATCTATGGATGCTATTCTAACGTTACTCAAGCCTATTTCTAATGGCTGTTCGGTGGTTAGCATCATATCTCGGTTGTTACTTGCTATTACTTCTTATTTTTTATGGATGGAACGCAATTCAAGACTTTTCAAGAACAAGAAGTCTACAGTCGCTCAAGTGGTTCAATTTATTGTCTCTACCGTGCGGTTGAAGTTGGTTACCTCCAGATTCAAGAAGATAACCATGCAGTCTCGCCTATTGCTTGATCAATGGAAGATTCCAAGTGCTTGTCTGTTTCGCGAGGGGAGTGCCAGGTAAGGGTTGTACTCTTTTTCCCTACTCCAAGGTTTTCCCATTGGGTTTTTTCTTGGAAAGGGTTTTTAAGGAGGCAAACTTCCTGGGTCGCCTTGCTCCTCTCGTGTTTAAGGGTGGAAGTGGGATGTTCGCTGGTTACAAGTTTATTCTTGTTTATGCCTAGTTAGTTGATTTGTAATTTAGCTAGGTTTGTTTGTGTTTATGGCATGTCATAAACACTAGTTTATCAAGCTTTTGCTTGAGGTTAATGTGGCACCCTACCACATTCCATTTGTACATAACATTTTTTGGTTATATATTTACCGGGGTAATCCCCTTTACCTAAAAAAGAGATTTAGGGTACAGTCTCGGATTACGGTGCAAGTGTCAACTAGGTTGCCATTAGCTAGCGCAATGCTATAACTAGTGTCTAGGGTGGTAGGGGTGATATTAAGTAGGGGAAAAATCGTAGAAGATACAAAACTCATATCGGCACCGGAATTGAATAAAACTTTAACACGATGATTGTTGAGAAGAAACGTACCAGTAACCACATTCGGATCTTGTTGCTGCTCCCCATTGCTCATCACATATGCTCTCCCACGAGCACCTTCAGTTCGCTGACCGTTGTTCTTTGGGCAATGGCTTTAGTAGTGACCACGCTCTCCACATCCATAACAAGTCACCGCTAGCTGTGTGTTACTCCCAGTAGCCACAGCTCTGCTCTTACGATGTTTAGCAATATGTCCAACCTTCTGACATTTCTGACACTTAGCTGTGCATGGTCAAGTGTGATGCTGTCTACACTTATCACAAAATGGGTGTGGCCCAGCATACCCTCCGACTTGTGCTGGTGCAATCACATAAGCCTTAACAGTCTCTTGCCTTCTGTTCTATTGTTGGTGATGGTTGTTGTTACGGTATTGATTTTTGTTGTTGTTGTGGTGAGGGTTACTGTTGTTGTTGCGATTGTTGTTGTTGTTGTAGTTGGTGTTCCTCTTGTTGTCATCCCACTTTCTTTTGTTGTCATAGTTGTTACTCCTCTGAACAGAACCATGCTTAATCACTTGTTCCAAAAGTCTCTCAGATATACGGATAGTCTCATCCAGAATCTGAGAGTTGTAAGACGTCACATGCCCTTCAATACAGGAAGGTAATCCTCCAATGAACTTCTCCAGTAGTTTCTCATCATCTGGCACCATATGAGCACAGAAAACCTTCAATTCTTGAAATCGACGCACATAAGTAGCAAGATCAACACCCTTCACGGTCAAATAGTAAAACTCAGTCTCCAACCTCTTCACATCACTATGACTACAATACTTCTTAACCATTTCCCTTTTGAATTCTTACCACGGAATGTTGTAAGCATTTTCTAGTCCCATGGTTTGAACAAAAGAATTCCACCAAGACAACGCATGTTCCACTAGGGTACCTGTCGCATACTTCACCTTGAAATCCTCAGAACAGTTACTTCGTAGAAACACAGACTCTGTCTTCTCAAACTATTGAGTCAAACCAACAAATCCTTCAGTTCCCTTGAAAGTGATAGGCTTGCAATTCATAAAGTCCTTATAGGTGTAGAAACGATTATCATTAGCAACGAACATTCATGCATGCCCACCATTTGGATAGCCAACACCCACTTGCCCTGCAAGCGCCGCGGCGATACCGTCATTCACTAGTTTCTGAATCTCAGCTGGTGTCATTCTCCTAGGCGGCATAATTCTATTAATCATCACAAGTGTACAACACGGTAAGTATTTGATTAATGTAACAAAATCATAGCACAAGGTAAATAACACAATGATACATCATAATACAGCGTACATTCAACATCATAAATAGTACATCACCAAGATACATCATAGATTCAATACTTGTCATAGGTCTTACAAGATATGCAAAACGACTTCAAGTTTTTCTCAAATCTACTAACTGGAACTAGTCAGTTTAGTAAGTACAAGGTAAACAACTACTACGATACTAAACTACCATAATAAAGATGATCACTAATCTCTCACTGACGGTCTCCTCCGTATGTAGCAAGAACATCAACACTGTCATGGAAACGGAATCGCGCCATCCTATCGTAGTACGCCTGCCACTGCATGGCATGGATCTCATCCTTCAACTCCTGAATACTACGCTGGTAATAACGGCTATCAATATCAGTGAACATAGCTCCAAGGTCCAACTTCTCTACAAACTTCTCGACCTCTGTCATCCTCTTCTCTAATGACGCCAAACGCTCCCGAATCTCTGTCTCTGTCTTCTCTGTAGAACTCAACCTCGCAGCATGCTCATGCAACTCAACATACAAATCACCCATAGCTCTCTATCTCCCTTAATCTCCTTCTTCAACCCTAGAACATCAGTTTGTCGCGCACTTAACCGTCGAGACATCGACGTGTAGCAACCCGTACACCAACCGATATCCTGACACAAATGGCTCAGCTCAGCCCTAAGCTCTGAGGGTGACACTCGCGGCATTGCTGAAGACTCTCAAATCTCGAACGTCGATGGTGGCTCAGATGTCACCTTGGTAGCAAGTGCATGTCCCAATGCGTCCGACGTATCAGACTCATATGTGACGTCTGACACTGCTGGTGAAAGTAGTATAGGGAGATCCTCCGGCTCCTCCTCCTCTTCATCATCACCCTCATCATCATCATCCTCCATCTCACATCATCATCCTCCATCTTATCATCATCCTCAGACTCATCATCAATAGGGTATGGATCCTCCTCTGGACTAGGTGGTGCAAGCACGGGATCAAGGGATGCAATTGACAACTCACCGGATGGGACTGGTGCAAACATGATACTCTACAAGGAGTATTGGAAAATATAAAAATTCTAGCCAATTTTTATAAAATGGTTTTATATGAAGTAAAATAGCAGCGGAAAGTTTAAGTACATAATAGTATGAGAGAATGCATACATAAAAGTTCAAATAAAACGATAAAAGAGCGAAGTGGCATGGAGGGCTGATGGCTATCGATTGTGAAAATGTTTTAAAACAAGGAAAAAAATAAAATGTTTATAGTCGAGTATGACCTCGTTCTCTATAAACCGTGGCTCTGATACCATTTTGTAACACCCCCAACTCGGAATATGGCAGCGGAACATAGTTTGGGGTATTACTTTCGGGTAAAACAGTCACAATCATAGATAACGACCTCATAACAAGCCATTTTAATAAAAACATATCATTCGAATTATAAATAAACATTAGAGTTCAAAAGATTCTCAAACATCTTACGCAGCGAAAATAAAAGACATAGTTCAAAAGGGGTTTTTCGAATGATAAGTGATAGTAAAAAGATAGTAAAAAGTAGATAGATAGTAAAAGCCGAAAGCCATCGATAATCTTCATGCCACTCCCAGTGCCAGTACAGTATGCATCAATTACCTGAGATAAAACATGCTTAAAAAGTCAACACAAAGGTTGAGTGAAATCCATAGGTTTAAAATAAATAGTTGAACACAAGATTTTCAAGTCTGGAAGATATAAGTAACAAATACATATATCAGGTAAGCGTCAAACAGTTGCTAAGCTCATGACACGCAAAATGTTAACCGACACCAAATAACATTGGCGTAAGTCGACGGTAACCGCGGAATTCATAATATAATAGTTGCCCTCGAGCTAGATACTTTGCCAGATACCTAGTAATAAATCGAATATAGTACATCACATGCGGACCGGACTTAGTCAACATGGCGGGATGGTCAAATCCTATAGGCCTATATCCCTATATTCGCGCTCACTCGCAAGTGATTAATGGTTCATGATCGAGGGACTTGCTTTCGGCAAGGTCGGTACTTAGCAATATCATCTTAGTCAGGAAAAGCATACATTTAAACAATTGTGTTCAGGAAAAGTAAATAGCATGTATCTCCCCCATGGGTTTATAAACAATTTAAAAGTAAAGTGGGGCTATGAATCTCACCTTAGTAGTAGTAGAGAAACAAGATATCACAATGATTAGATGATACAACACAGCAAATGAACTTCAGCACAACCTAATAAGTGGATAATATGTTTCAGCAATAAACCTCAAAACGATTTATAAATTACTACTCGTATTTGAAATAAAAAGGTTTAATTTCAATGGCGTTTGAAAGAAATAAACGTTTAAGATTCGTGTGGATACGAGAAGTTAAAATAATAAAAGTCGGAAAACACAAACGGATACTAAGAACAGAATAAAGAGAAGAGAGAAGAAATAAGAAAAATAAAGAAGGAATAAAATAAGAAAACGAGAAAGAAAACATCAATAGGTTGTTTCGGTGTTTTACCCATTTCCCAAATAGTTGATAAAACATCATGATTTAGAAGGAAAGCGTATAAGTTTCGAAAAGGTTTTAGGATATTAAATAGTTATAAACGATTAAGTCATAAAAGGTTTTATCGAAATTTGGACATGATGCGTCCATTTATAAAGCATTTCCAAGTCGTTACGTCTCTTGAATAATACAAGTTTTATCGTCACATTTTACATGTTAAATATATAATTAGACATTATCATTCGCGTATATATTAGTTGTCAAGTTTATCGACCATTTTGTGTATGTTCGGGTCCAAATATGTTAAACTCTTATGGGTCTAACATACTCTTCCGTTTCAAGTACCAAAATCGTTCATAAGGTCCATCGGCTAATACCGTAAATCCAATAACGTCCAATCTCATCCAAGCATAGGTTATAAATACATATGCAAGTCCAATGTCCAAATCATATCCCAAGTTATCCGAATATTATCCCGAAACACCGATTGACAAAATAAATACAATAAATAGTAACGGAAAATGAAAATGAAATGAAAACAAGGTCTTATGCATTGGGCTTCGGCCCAATGCTTACTCACACTCTAATGGACTCACTTTGGGCTTTCTGGCCCAAAGTTAATACTACTTGACCCAATATGGGTTTTCTAACCCATGTGACCCATTAGGTATTTATCCAAGTCCAAAACCGACTCGACATTAACTCGAGGTTTTCTAACCTCGAGTATTACACGACCGAGACTCCCGTGAGTCCCGACTTGACCAAAAGACACTCACAACAAGCCAACCCTTGGCCGTGACTCCCATGAGTCACGGCTCACACCATATCAACAACAAAACCAATCCTAAACCCTCGGCTATAAACCAACGAACCAAAAACCATGGCCGTGACTCCCATGAGTCATGGCTCACCACACTTGACCACAAATCCATTTCTAGACCCACGGCTACAAGTCAAATATCAAGCCAACCATATCCGTGATTCCCACGAGTCACGGATTGGCTCCCGTTGAGCTTTAGGCTCTCGGCTAAACCACAAACACAACAAAATCCAAACCGAGACATAAATCATACAAACAACCCTTGTCGTGACTCCTTTGAGTCACGGCTTAATCCCAGACGAGCTTATGAGCTCTTGGCAACAAACGACCCAAGCCAAAACTATCTAAACACAAATAAAACAAACACCCTACACTATGCCATGACTCAAACGAGTCACGGCTCGAGACTAAACGAGCCTCTTGGCTCTCGGCCGAGGTCCAACATCAACAAATCCAAACCAAATCCAATCAACAAGCTACAAAACAAATAAATAAGTTTAAAAAAAATCAAAACAAATAAGAACTCGCCCCGAGTCAACTCGACTCGTGAGTTGACTCGGCTGAGTCGTGTGACTCAGACCGAGTCGAGGTCAAAACTATTAGATCTACACGATTTAAGTCAAAACAAAAAGGTTTTAAGAAGTTTTTATTAATAAAACTCGGTTTGTAAAATATTAGGGTTAGGGTTTGATAAAAAGTAAAGAAAAGAGAGAATAGGGGTGCGTGAGTATACCAACGAGAGAGAGGAGGGTGTGGGGGTGAGGCAGCAAGGTGGTGGTGTACAGTGGCAGCGGCGGTGGTGTACGGTCACAAACTAAACGGGCTCCGATAAACTCCAAACTCTCCAGAAATGACCACGGGGTCGAGATCTACACGATGGTTTGTTTGTTTGAGGTGGCCGAAAAAGTTTCTGGCGGTGGTGGTGGTGGCCGGTTAGGGTTCCGACGAGGGTGAAGGTGGTGGTGGTGTGTTATCAAATGAAGAGAGAGAGAGAGAGAGAGAGAGAGAGGGGGGGGGAGAGAGAGCGAGAGAGAGAGAGAGAGAGAGAGAGAGAGAGAGAGAGAGTAGGGGTTTATATATGGGGTGAAGGGACTAAAGGTGGTCAAAAGAAAGTAGGGGGTGCGAATGAAAATGGTAGGCGGAGGGGGTATAGTGCCAAGTTGGGTAAACTTTTGAAATATTAACCGCGGGACCCATTTGACGTACCAAACGGACACGAAAAATTATGAAACTTGCGCCATTGTTTCCGAAAAAAATTTTCTTGTAAAAACGAGTATAAATACGCAAAAAAAATTTACAAAATCAATTTATTTAGTAAATTGTTACGTTTCGTGCTTTCTAGGTTGTGCTAGCTCAATAAATGGATGACGTTCACGTTTCTCAAGATATCTTGCGTTTCTCAAGCTCACATAGCTCGGGAAAAAGTTTAAATGCTAAGGTTATGCAAAAATAAATATTTGGCTAGTGTAAAAGGTTTTGGAAAATTACCGGGTGTTACAGATGATTCTTCCAAGATGGGTTGTATGAATCACCATAAGTGTTTTGCTCGGGTTTGAAAGTGATCCACTTGTCTCTCACTCCGTCGGTATACGAGGATGCATAATCCGCAAAAGCTTGTTCGGGGAGTTCCATGCAATCACGAGTGTCATGGGGACCACTACATAATTCAGACGAAGAAGTGATTTGGTTCACTTGACTTGAAGGTTTAGGAGCTTCGTAGGATTTCATGAGAAACTTGACTTGGTCTTCAAGTTTCATGATCCTACGGTTGGGAATGCTTGAGTTATTTAAAGGCAAGGATATTGCCTTGACCGTTTTGCTCAACTCGCGGGGGTCATTCCAACATTCGTTGTCATAGAGAGCAAAATCTTCTATGATTCCCCACGATTCTTCCGAATTCTTATTACGTAGCTTACAACCGGCCGCTTGGTCAATGGTTTGCCTTGTGGATTGATTGACATGATCGTAGAAGATTTGGACCTGAATCCAAAGATCAATGCCATGATGAGGGACTTTTTGGAGTAAGTCCTTGAAACGAGTCCACGCTTCATAAAGAGTTTCACCTTGATATTGTTGGAACATCAAGATGTCATTCCTTAGCTTGGTAGTTCTCCCCGGTGGGAAAAATTGAGCGAGCAAACGAGAAGTGAGATCATCCCATGATGTGATGGATCCCGCGAGTAAACGCTCAAGCCATTGACTAGCTTGGTCACGTAGAGAGAATTGAAAAAGACGCAAACGCGTTGTCTCTTTAGTGTCAACATCAAGGTCTATGGAATCTGCGATTTTAAGGAAATCCTTGAGATGTTGTTTTGGATCTTCGGAACGAAGTCCAAGGAATGCACATCCGCTTTGCACCAACCGGATGGTGTCGTATCGCAAGGGAGACACATTGGCTCTTTGGAGAAGCTCAATGGTGTTTCGATAGCCTTGGTGGCTTGGTTTGGAGTACTCACTTAGAGTATAGGCTTGAGGTGTGTCTGGGTTGATTGGTGGGTTTTGGTGTTGTTGTTCTTGGTGGTTTGGTGGAGCTTGGTGTTGTTGTGGTGGTGCTTGGTGTGCTTGGTGCAGGTCAAAGATGCATTCATTCACCATGATGGCAAATGAAGAGAATTACGAACAAAGGGAATGAAGAAAAGATAGACTACAAGAAAGCTACTAAAAAATCTCACTTGATAGGAATCTTGTGAGTAGACCTAAACGAAATAGAAATTGAACCTAAACTATTAACTATTCCCCGACAGTGGCACCAAAAACTTGATGCGGCGGTTCTAACCCTCACAAAAGTTTTGTATTTTTTATTTTATGAAAATTATCGCGCAATAGTTGTGGAAAGGTCAAGATGTATGACGAGAAGGTCTTGAGGTGAGGGATGATTCTTTTTGTATTTTTTTTTATTTTTTTTTATGAAAAGCAATTAAAAATCTTGGTTTTAAAGGAGTGGGAGAAATTAGTTGTTAATCAACTAACCCAAAAACTAATTATAAATCTAAATTAAATAAAAATAAACTGAAGAAGTAAATTGGTGGTAACACTTATGATAGGAAAAACGTGTTCACTTAGAATTAATTACTCTCTAGTTATCTCCTACTGATTTGTTGAATTGTCACGTCCTTGTTTTAGTTGAAGCGTTGTATCCCTTAATATTGGTCGTGGGGAGGTGCTAAAGTCCCCAACTCTATGAATCTTAGTCTCCCATAAATCACTTAAAGTCTGTTAAGTTATTTAGGATCTACAGGCCGCAATTCATGCAATAAATACAATGAGAAAAACCAATAGTGCACTCTACGGTTGCGTTTTGTAAGATGTTCAAGCTAGTTAAATATAAGAGGTCAGCCAGTTTTCTTAGCCTAACGCGAGGCAATCAACTAAACAAGAGATACCAAATCAATATTCAATAACTAGGTTTCACTAGATCTAAGCAAACACAAATAAACTTAAGCTAAGATGTTAAAGCAAAGAAAAGATAAACAAGTAATCAAACAACACATAGACATATTGAATGATTAAACGAATAACTTATCTTTAATTGAACATGGATGAAAAAGGCTGAAAAAACCCTACAAAAGCTATGAAAATTGTCTAGGGTTTTATCCTCCCAAAGTGTTACACATTACAATGAAAAATTGCAAAAGTATATATAGTTTTTCAAATTTGACGGCGTCACCTTATAGGTCATGACGTCATCAGCTCGCCGTGTTTTAGGGTTTCGTCTTGTGCAATTCGCTGTTCTGACGGCGTCAGGAATATATTGAGGCCGTCACTTGTTAATTCTTCGGGGTCGTCTCTTATTAGCTTAAAACGTGACTCCCATCTCCAATTTGTACCTGACGGCGTCAGGTTATAAAATCTTCAAATTCCTCTTAAGCGTCACTTGATAAACTTGAACCAAAAATCCAGTTTCATAAACAAGGGACGGCATCACGTTGTAGCTTTTGACGCCGTTAGATCTCCAAGTATGGCAGGTTTTTTGCGACTTCGTCGTTTTCTTCACTTTTTCGTCCAAATATGTCCAAAAAGTGCCAATTTCCAGAATTCTCGTCCGAAGTACCTAAAATACAAAAAGAAACGATTTGAGGCAATATTTATACGATTTTGGACTTAAATGACCCCTTAAAAATGTACCAAATAAATCCTTATCAGTTAGGCTTTAGGTATATAAAGTATGGATAAGTCATGGGATATTTTTACTGGAATTGGTGTAAAAAGAAAATAATAGTCAGGAAAATCCATCAAATAGTACTTTTATTCTTCTCTTCATTCACAACTTTTTTTTTTATATCATTCTTTTTCTTTCTTACATTCTTATACCATAACAAACATAAAGCGTGAACTCTTCATCTTCATTAAAATTAGCATAAAACTTTTTATTTCATCGTACTTCCAACCTTCACTGTTTAGATTCCCGACAAAGGAACATATTTGTTTATTGTTTTTTGGTGGATATAAGAAACGAAAAAGTTTCGCTTGGGGTGTAACTAATAGAATTTGGCACTAAAAGTAAGTGCGATAACGGGTTTATATTAGTATTCTAGCTAATCGGTGTAATTAGCTGAAATTAGTAAATTGATGCCTTATTTTGGTGTAATTCCTAATTTTTTTCCTCTTATCATGTAAAAATACTTATAGCACACGAATGTGATCTCACTGTGGTCTTATAATGATTTCATGCACAAGTTCTAGAATTGAATAAATCAGCGGCACACTCATAAACACAGAATTCAAGCATAAAAGACATATGCCGAAATAAGCTCGAAATCCTCACATTTTTAGTGGTAATGGGTATAAAATGTGCAAATAATGTTATCAATCCCGATTCAGATTGCTTTTAGATCGTTTGGATAAGTTTTATAAAAACTTAGCTTAAAACAATAGTGATTTTCTGAAATTATTTACCCCGTAAGCGGCGTACATAATAAAATGTGCGTCAGCGGCGTTCATAAAGATAAGAACGGCGATTATTCAGTAATAGTTTAACAAAAAATTTAAAATTCTAACATACTAATGCAAGTAATAATCCAAGGAATTTATTTTTCCTGTTTATCTCCCCCCCCCCCCCCCACCCAATACTTAAATTTAGCATTGTCCCTAATGCTATAAATTGAAAACAAAGTATAACGGGAAAAATAAAGGATAATGGTACTTCCCGGGTATGCTTTGATTTGCAATAAGATTTCCTCATTGCACATGTCCATCTTTTGGACCTTTGTCTTATCCCTACATACATACAAATCATGCAACACAAGATATCACAAAATGGTAATGTGCACCATTGCACATTACATATTAGTTAATAATTATTATTATTATGATAAGTGTAATTGTTTTGGTGATACGGTGATGGTGGTGGTGCAAGTGTTCAAGTTATTTAGGGGTACCAACAGAGGTACCTAGATTACATACCCAAATGTTATAAATTGCTTGAAATTGTTTTAAACATGACCACAGATTGGTCAGTCCATCATAAATACAAACACGCCGTACTTTCCTGCCAAGTACGGCGGTTATCACTCCTCCTGCTGTTGTTGTTCTCACCAACTATTTATAGGTTCCATCTCCAACAGTTCTTGAAGTCCCTTGAGCTTCCCAGTCTCACTATCCCTGATCCTACCAAAGCTTCTCATATTTACACTCTTTGATGTCACTGGCTCATCAAACAACAACATTTCTTCTGCATTGAACATCCCCATGTTCTTAGCTATCCTTGTGATTATGTGTCCACAATAAATGTAAGTATCACCTTTTGCTGCAGCCTTCTGATGTAAATGTTGTGCTATGATCCAGGTCACATTCAGATGCCTCAAAGGGTGCTTCTTATCAAATGCATGCAAAATCCAAAGATCGTCATCCAACACAAATTCCTCATGGTAGGACCTATGCAGCACAGACTGAACTAAGATTTTATGTAACACCTGTAACAATGGGTTTTTGATTAAAGAAACCCTCTTTGTCCCATAAATTCTTTCATCCTCTCCACTTATCTCCAGCCAATACTCCTTGGCATTGAAATCTTTTTTCTCTCTTTCCCTATGCATGATCAAGTATTTCAGACTCTCATTGCAAACTTCCTCCTCTGTGTATAATCCTAACAGTCTTCCAAACTCAAACAATGTCACAGATCTCTCCTCTCCTGCAAGTCTAAAGTTCATGAACTTGTCTGTTACCACTCCTTCATCAGTCATTTCCTTCTTGAATTGTAGACTACTTAGAAATTCCAAACACCATTACATGTAAATTGGTTCTCTGATCTCTATAGCTCTTCTCCACATCCTAGAAGTTAGAATTTCTCATTTGTATACCATCCTTGTTAATAGCATATCATCAAGGATTTCATCACAGCCTAAATTCTTTATGATTCTCTAGTCTACTATCCTTGGAACATGTATCTCCCTTTCGCAGAGTCTTCCTAGCATATCATTGAAAATTTTCTTTTAAGTTCTCTCCACTCCTGTCCATAACATGTTTGGGTGGTCTTCAGGTTTTCTCTTGGGCTCTTGATTACTTAAAGCTCCTCTTGTCCTCTTAGCTATACATGAACTTCCTTCTCCTGCCATATTATTTTTAAACAATCACAAACAAGTTGGATTAGTGGTTAGATAGCATAAACATATCATAAGTGAGCAAATAAGCAAGTTTCATGCATTCTGTGAACAAAACAGCCCAGAAAAGTGGCAGTTTTTACCACAAAACCGGCGGTTACGCAAAAATTTTCTGGGTAAAAGGTCAAAGGTCGACGATTTTATCAAAAAATTCTGCTGTCTTGGCATCAAAGACCGGCGGTTTTTCTGTGCTCTATTTTTATTGTCCGAGAACCATCTTAACGCAACTAAACATCCTTAGTTCTAGTGCTCAATTAACAAATAGATAGTAGGCATCCTATAGTTCTCTTAAAGGCAGATAAAAAGCATTACTAACTACTATAACTAATTTCGCCAAAAAATTATAAAACTAAGAAAATTTAATAATTTTATAAGATTATCTAAAATGTAGTTTAAAGGTTTTCTTAACATCATAGTCCATCAAAACAGTTTTTGATCAAATCATTATTTTCAAACAGTGCTCCAAAATTTAGGCACAAACCGTAAGTTTCTAATGATCAACAAAAATGTGTAATAATCATGAGGAAAATATAAATCATAGACACATTATCAAGTAATCACACAACATGTACCATAATTCAGACATTCCTATCAAACCCTAGAATTATGATCTTAAAAACCCTAGAAAATTTGAAAAAGATCAAACACGGGTTTAAAAACTTACCCTCATTGTGATTTTTCTGAAAGATTTTGGTGTAGAATTGCTTTGTAGAAATTTTTTATGGTGAAAACCGTCGGTTTCTCCATTAGTGTGTTTTTATTTTATTTTTTTATGTTTTGTGAATATGACAGTTGTTTAAGTTTTATAAGCATTCCCTCGCTAAAAAGAGTGGCGACCTTTGGTGAAAGGTCGACGTGCTTTTCTGCAATTTCCTTTACAGTCTGCTATAAAGTACTAGATAATGATAAAAACGATAACTACAAGCTATACTAAACATCTTAACATGATAATAAGCATTCATTCATCTCTTAAAGACGCATTAACAAGCATCATACATCATCAAACAAAAGTTTGAGATACAGTTTTATTCAAAAGACAAAATAAACATAGAAAATAAAATTTTAAGAAAGGAGTATTGTTTCAACTCCATTTTTCATCAGATTGGTGTTTCAGGCATTGAAATGGGATGGTGAAATGATGTGCCTAGTTTCAAATCCTTTTTCGTACCCATTCTCATATGGGTCAACAATCTTGATGTTTACATACCACTTTCTATCTCCATCTACTTTGGAGGTTATGTAGTTTGGAAACTCTGGTGATTTAGGAATCAATGTTTGAGCTCCATTACCCAAGGTATGAGTCAATAGGGCATCTTGTTTATTGTCTCCTGAATCAAATGTGGTTAATTCCGGCCAAAAGGTAATTACCCCTAGTTGTAGGTTAAAATAGCTTTGGTCATCTTTAAGAATTGCAACCCTAGGATTACACATGGTTCCACATCATCCTCTTCAGGAATAACAAAGAATTCTAAGGCAATATTCTGAGCTGAACGTTCAATGGAATCATCCTCCGTTTCTCCTACCAAGTTCACAACTAACTTCTTGTCTATCTTCTTATCCCAATTTTTCAACACCTTAAACTGCAAGTTTAACTAAATCACCCATTCTTGAGAAATAAAATTTTTGTTAAGGTTGGGATCAGTTATCCTATCAAAGGCATAAACCTCATCCACATAACATGGTGTGATGCATTTTCCCAAAATACTATCCTCGATTTCCATCCTAAAAAAGGTAAAGGCTTTAATCTCTCTCTTTTTTCCATTGTCGGCTATGTCCCAAGTGTCATTACCGTACGAATTACCATCACTCTCCAGTGATTCATCAATCCAACCACAGTTGTTATTCTCCTTGGTTAGCATCTTTCCTAGCATATTGTTTTGATCCATGGCTAAAATGGCTAAAATATGCAAAAAACATCAAATGAAACATTAATAGGTTAGTCAAATAAGTAATAAGCACACATTTGCACTCCAATAATCTCATATAACTCATATAAGTTAAGATATGGATTTGTTTTATCATAACAAAGAAGATTTGAGTCCTCTATGAATTTGTTTGCATAAAAGTGCGGCGTACTTTAAGAAAAGTACGGCGGAATCGCGGTTTATTAGCCGTTTTGTTAAAAAAATTACTGAATGCGGCGGTTTTAAGGTAAAAACCGTTGTACTTCTGCGTTTTGACAGATGATGCTAATATTACCTAGATCACATTTTAATATTTCTAAGTCTCGTTTACCTATGATCTACGTAGCACTATCGGGCAGTGTACCCGGTCGTAGGTAGTCTATAAATGGTAAAGTCGAGGTGATCCTAAGAGCTTTGGTGCGGGTTTTAACTTAAGTTTCGAATGTCACAAAGTAGGTTTTGAAATGATTTGTGGTAAATAAATGAAAATAACATAAATTAAATTGAGATTAAATTAGTGAGATAAAGATATGCTAGCCTAGTTACTAATCTTATTATGCCATGATTTAGTTTTCTTACAAATGTCTATTATCGCCTTATGTGGTGCTTAATTGTCACTAGAATCAGTTGGTCAATTCACTTAGCCTATAACCCCAAACTCGTACCTCCTTTGGTCAATTCAGCCGCCAATATGGTTTTAGTCATTAAGTTCCAGCTATTAATCTAGACCTAATCTGTACCAAGGTGTGTGTGGTCATTTGGTCAATTCTCACACACACAAACATGCCCCCGCATTTCTTATCTATGTCTACTAAGATAGGTAGTCATTTGGTCAATTCTTACACGATATGGTATGTAGTCCTTTGGTCAACACGTACACGCCTCGCAACCTACCGGCTAGGATCCTTTGGTCAACAAGCTAGCCTAAATAGGCACTACCTAGCATACACATGTCCAAAATGGGGGATCATAGAAAGGCTATATTAATAAACACATAAGGAGCATAATAAACAGGAAAACAACAATCATTGACACAATAATTTCATAACTAGGCTAACACATGAAGTGTTTAGCCTCTCATACTATAAAATGTAGTAAAGACAATGTTTAATGTCATAATGAAAGAAAACATTGAATTCAATACGAGTATACAATATGATGCTAAAGCTAATGATTGAATGATGTGATTTCTCCTTTATAAAGTGATTGACAACAGCAGAGATTCATCCTTGATGCAGCCCAAAATTCATCCTTTAGAGTTGTGGTTAAAATGCAGATTTAGGGCTTATATTTATAACTTCGATCCAACTACGGCGTAACATTAAGTAAAGGGTTACGTTGTAACCTTCATATCTCTGACAATCTTATCTTTATAATAATGTCTACGGCGTAACCTCAAGAAGAGGTTACGAACGCAGACTGCTCGTTACCATTTACGCCATTTCTATGGCGTAACCATATCGATAGAGTTACGCCGTAACCTTAAAAAATGTTGACTTCAGTCTTCTAGTTATAAACTATGTTACGACGTAGATTATAGACTCCTTCTACGCCGTAACTCTTGTATGGTCAGCAAGTTCTTGAATAATTACGTTAATCTCCTTTCCAAATCCACGTTTCTTCATTCTTATGCTCATTTATACCCAGAAATGAAATAAGAAGTAATAAGAGTATATATTCATATAATTCAATACAAATGGTGAGCATTTTAGGGGGAAATCATCACTAAAATATCAGGACTATTTGATGTTATCAACAGATAACAATAAGTTATGCAGTAGCTTATATGCTTAAACATTAGTAGAAAACATATCGCAATCATCATTTCATTCATCATAACAATCCAATATCTTGATTCTAAACAAACAGAAAATAAATAAAAGCAAAACATTTTTGTGATTTTTATTTTAATGTGTAGTTTATACATATGTAATAATCCAAGCAGTAAAAACACAAAAAACTTAAGTCTCGTGCTCTCAAAACCTGAAATAAACATTTTATAAGTTTTGTTTGGTTTTTGAAATTAACTCCAACTAATTCTTTTAATACTGAACTGACAAGTACGGCGGTTCTTGGTGTAAAACCGGCGTACTTTTTTTATACAAATATGAAAATTTTCCAAATTTTGGCAAGAAAACTTAGTAACCAACGACCTTTTTTACCAAAACTAATAGAAACAACTAAAATAACCTCCTCGGCAGCGGCGCCAAAAACTTTGATGTGTTTTGAAAGCTTTAAATTTATAATACTAGGTCTACCGATTCCTTAATACACAAAACACACGGGTAAAGTATAACCCCCGTTTATAGTAAAGGTTTAGGTAAGACCAGGTCGTCCTAAGGGAGGGAAGTGTTCCTTGACTCAGCGTTGGTTAAAAAAATTAGATTCCAATGATCGTCACTTATCACTAAAACCGTTTTTGTTGGAATTAAGAGTTTTGAAAGTTTTACCAAATTGATTAAGTGTATGTTTGTTTTAGGCCAAGCAACATGAGATAAACCATAGAGTAGAATGTAAATGTGCACACAGACAATACATAAAAGCAATATACAACGGATAATCATATAAGCAATTATATCTACCTAACATGAAAAGGAATCATTTCGGCCTATAATCCTAAGCATATCAAGTGCATAAAGAGTAGTCTGGTGATGAAATGTAAATAGTATATTTCCTCTAATCAAGTCGTTATCCGTGAGATTAGCCCTTAAACATATCATAATTTGGGTTATCAAGTATTTTACTATCCAATTCTCACATGCATAGTAATGACCCATTATAGACAGACGGTTCATAATTAACCAACACAATTGTATCTTTCGACCTTTGACAATTGCAATGAGTAATCAAATAATAGATAGTTATCCGAATTATAATACATCAAATACACAATTTATATATTCATAAACATTTATCCATATCACAGGTTCATATCACATGGCTATGATGCCTAAACAAACATAAATGGACTACTCCATATTTAAACTAAAGAAACAAGTTTGGAGGAGGATTTGATCCATATCCCGCTTTGATTTCCCTTCGGGCTCCTTATTTGGAGACTGTTCTTTATCGTGGCTCTTCTGAGGCTTTCCAACCAACCCTATTGACTCGGAGTATTCAACCCCCCCCCCATTACAAGTGAACGATTATCATATTCATATTAAGAATAAGAGTATACCGCTATTATAGAGATTGTACCAAGTCCTCATGACTTGTACTTCCAAAATTACTGCTACTTCACACTCTTAGCAAGTGGTTATGATGTTTAACCACTCCTAACTTCTTATGACCTTTGTTATGATTGGTATGAGATGAAATATCATAATCTCTGTTTTTAGCCTCTATTTATAGGTCCAGGAGTGACCTCAGAACGTGTGTGGTGAGTTATGGTAGGCAAATGATTGGCCTTATCATTGAAGTGTCTCATTAATAGAGAAGCATAACTGACAGGGGAAGTACGCCGCACATTGTCAATAAACCGGCGAGCTTCTACTCACGTAACCGGCATGCTTTTAGTATTAACTCGGCGTACTTCAGTGTTGACTCGTAGGTACATAGTTGACCATTGGCTCTCGTAACCGGCGCTCTTTTTTTATAAGATCGGCGTACTTTTGCCAAACCATGCATTATTTCTTCTAAGTCTTTAAAATCATTTGTTCTTCGTCCTTTTACGTGTCTTTCCTTGGATCAATAGTCCTGCATGATTATTCATATATTAAATACCAAAAGTCCTATAAACAAGCGTAAATAGATATATAATTCACATAATATCGGGGGTATAAATATGTATAATACGAGACTCATCACCAGTAGACTTGACAACCTGGGATTTCACAATTTGACTTGTTTTGACCCACTTGTTGACGCTTCAGAGAAATTATATCCTAGACCCGTTTTGTTATTTGAGAACTTTTGAGCGTTTATCATTTGTTTAATAGAGTGAGTACTCTATTCAAATTTGTTTAGTTTTGAGGCTTCCTCTTTGAGTTCCTCATTTTTGATTTTAAGGTTTTGACACGATTTACACTCGACATCAATTTCTTTGCCTTTCTCGAGTCTAGATAGTTTATCTTTCAATTCCAAAATTTCTTTCTCTAGTTTAGATTTAATAGATTTTAGAGATTTGTTTTTGAAAATTATCTTTTGACCCATTTTGAAAATGCAATCATACTCATTACTAAATCAAATGAATCTAAAGAGGATGTGTCATCATTATAGAGTTCGGTTTCGAAAGGTACCTCTTTTGAAGTTCCGGCCATTAGACATGTTTCATCTTTGGTTTCTTCATCGCTATCGCTCCAAGCACCACCGATGTATGCCTTTTGGTTCTTTTCTTTTAGTTGTTGAGAGCATTCTCCTACTAGATGTCTTGGATCACCACATCTAAAACATCTTCTCTCGTTTTTACCATATTTGTCATCTCGGCTCTTTAGAGGTGCTTTATTTTCATCTCGCGGTGGTCTTACGTATCTACCTCTTCGTTTGAAGAACTTCTTGAAGTCTCTAACTGCCATGGCATACTCTTCATCCTCACTTTCCGAACTTGAGTTCTCATCATCACTAGATACCTTTTTAGCCTTTAGAGCAAGAGATCTCCTTTCTACTTTGCTCTTAGCTATTTTGGAATCATTCTTGATAATTAGCTCATTGAACCTTTAGATTTCCGATAAGCTCATCAAGCCAAAGTAAGGCTAGATCTTTCGACTCTTCTATTTCTGTGAACTTTGCTCTCCATTTCGGATGTAAAGCCCTGAGAAATTTACTAACACAACTCTTGATAGAAACACCTTCATCAAGTGCCTTTAGGCTAGTAATTATAGTATTAAATCTTGCAAAAGCACTATCTATAGATTCGTCTTTAGGAATGACGAATTGTTCATATTGTCAGACAAGAAGATCGATCTTGTTATCCTTGACTTGATTATTACCTTGATGGGTGACTAACAAAGTTTTCCAAATATCTTTAGCCGTATTACACACGAAAATTCTTTGAAATTCCTTTTTAGGTAAAGCATTATAAATAACCATTTTTGCTTCATCGTTTTTAGCCAGTTTCTTTTTAAGATTTTCACTTTGTTTTTCATAAGAAACTATTTCATCATTTTTAGTTTCCGAGTTTTGTTCAATAGGTTGAAATTCACCTTAGGTAATAACATGCCATAGATCAAGATCTTTTGATTTCACATAAGTTTCGAATCTAGTTTTCCAATAAATGAAGCAATCAACTTCGAAAAGTGGCGGTCTTTGCATAGATTACCCTTCTTGATATTTTTCAAAATCCATTGATCGATTCAAGTTTTTAAAATACAGTATACCTTAAAAAATCTTGAGTGACCTGCTCTGATACCAATTGTTAGGATTCGAACACACTATAAGGTGGTTAAACCTTTGCAACTTTGTGTATATAATATATTGAGTGAATATGATTAAGTATGCGGAATCTACTTAATCACACTTAGAAGGTTATTATGGTTATGGAAATAGAACAGTTATGTTTATTATATGACAATGAACAATGAAAGCTTATCACCAAACGATTCAATATTATTAAGATAATAATACGAGTGATCTTGAGTTATCACTAGGGTTACAACCTTGAATCTTATGTTTCTATGACTTGTGATATTGTTTGTGTTTGTTCTATGTTCTTAACAGTTATTGCAATTGGAAGTTACTTGTGTCACTTGATAACTAGAACTAAACTAAGATCTTCTTTTATAGTCCAAGAAGATCTTTACAATGATGTTAAGTCTTGTCAAACTTTATCGAACTACTTGATAGCTAATGTATGTCAGTAACTAAGATACAACATGTATCTAAGTTTACAACTTGTTCTGAGAATATAAGATAAAGACTGAGCACATGGGGTAAGATATTATCTACCGTGTATTATTGACTTTCAGTCAACCAGACTTAATATCTTCCGCAAGCAGACTTAACTCTGTTAGTCACCAGAATTAACACTTGACTTAACCACCAGACTTAACTTCAATGACCAGACTTAACCAGCAGATAACCAGCAGACTTAACTTTGGAACTCACCAGACTTAACTCTACTGCTACCAGACTTAATCACTTGAGAGATTTTCCCGATACTTAAACTTCAGAATATTTGATTCCCAACAATCCTCCCCTAAACATGTGAATCCATTTCAACATGTTTTCTGAATTAAATGAGGAATTGTGAAGATCTTTCAAACACTTCATAGTCAGACCCTTGGACTGAACTTTCTTCTATTCTGAAAGGTTAATATCTAACTCAGTAACTCATTGCTTTCTGATCTTTGACTTCAACAATATCAATACACATCTTCAGGCTTCAAACATTGACCTAAAAGATGGTGCAATTTCCTTGGATGGACGAATTATAAGAGGCAATGGTGCTGTGTATCTTGGATGCTTGTTTCAACAAGTGAAATCATCTATCAGCATGCCTTTGCAAGAGATGAACAAACGTAGTGAACTGAAATTGAAACTGAAAGCTCTCTTCGTTTGACCTAGATAGAACTTTCTCCTTTGGAATGCTTCATCCCTTCTGAATATATATAATACTCTAGAATCAGCTCTATTCTTGTCATTTTCAACTTCCATGTCATCATCTTGTATGCTCTTGTCTTTTCCTCCCTTTCATTGGTTAATCTTCCTTGGGCTTTATTTCCTCCCCTGAGATGCAAATAACATTTCCTCCCCTGTTTGGAAGATCTCTCACAATGTACCAAAATATTTCTCTCCCCATCATCTGATCTACCAATGTGAACTTGTTTTCAGACAATGTTGTACATGTAGCCATCAATTCCTTAAGAGTTTAATTTGCTGCCCTTATCACTTCTAGGTGTGTTAACTCCTATGAGAGGTGATTCATGGGGCAATAACTCATAATCCATCATTTGATGGTTTTCTGAGTCAATTTTTATTCCAAAAATCCTTTTAAGAAAAATTTTGACTTTTAGCAGTATGCATATGATTTTATTATGAAAAATCATACTGCTTTCAACCATTTTGAAGGGATTAAGTGTATAACAGACACTTAATCAAAATTTCGGTTTAAAGCAACCTCTGGTTGTGTGAGAACCAATGTTTTCAGTTATAAATAACTGCCTGTGTAAAGATAAACCTATTCAAAAGGCTTTCTTGACAGGGTTTCTAGCTCATAGCAATTGTTGCCTCTAACACAAGTGTTAGATTCACTTTTACTAGCTGTTCTTTCTATCAGATGTCCTTAGACTTGCTCATTATACTTAAAAGTATAAAATGATAGAAAGTGAGTTGAATCAGTTACTGTCTGATCAACTAAGTCATCAATTCAATGTGAAATATGATAACCAGGTTTTAAGAAAGATGTTTTAAAGAATTAATTAACCTAGGTGTGAACCTTGGTTAAGAATTCCCAAACTCAGTCCATCATAAACCTGTTATGGCAGCAACTAGAACACACTCTGCTGCTTCCATTTCACTTGAAATTTCCTTTTGTGCTCAAATGATCATACCTGAAATAGTTAGTCTAAAACCAAGAGAACAATGTACAAAGTACTTGTCTTGCATTAGAATAAGCATAGAACTAACTGTATGAACAACACAATTTAAATTTGTACAAACAGCACAAACTTTTGTAATAGCAGTATTAACTGACAAAGCTAGCAGTACAAACAAAAAATTTATATACAAAAACACATTAGATTGAAAAATTCAAAGATTAAGCATTCCAATACTTGCTACCAAGTACTAAAATCTTCCAACATCAAAAGCTTTTGTTAGCAGATCTGCAAAGTTGTATTCTGAAGCAATTTTAAGAACTTGAATTAATCTTTTCTCATTGCAGTCTCTTATAAAGTGATGTCTAATTTCAATGTGTTTTGTTTTAGAATGTTGTACTGGATTTTTGATTATGCAAATAGTACTACTATTATCAATATGAATAACAGTGTTCATGAAATTGTACCCATAGTCAAGAAGTTGGTTTTGAAGCCATAGGACTTGAGCACAGCAACTTGCAACAGCTACATATTCAGCTTCAGTTGTTGAAGTAGCCACAATTGTTTGCTTCTTACACTGCCATGAGATAAGTCTACACCCAAGGAATTGACATCCTCCAGTTGTTTACTTTCTGTCCAAGCTAGCACCAGCATAATCACTATCCGAAAATGCTACCAAGTCAAAAGGTGATTCCCTTGAATACCATAGACCCAACCTAGGTTGACCCTTGAGATATCTAAAAATCCTCATGACTGCTGTTAAATGAGAAACCTTTGGAGATACTTGAAATATTGCACAAGCACAAACAGAGAGCATGATGTCAGGTCTTGATGATGTGAGATACATCAAAGATCCTATCATAGATCTGTATGTGTGTACATCCATATTTTCTCCATCTAAATCTTTTGGAAGTTGTTTCTCAGAATCCATTGGTGTGCTTGCCATTTTTGAATCAGCAAAGTTGAACTTCCTAAGTATCTCAGCAACATATTTATCTTGACTAATAAATATCCCTTCATATGACTGTTTAACTTGCAAACCCAAAAAGAATGTAAGTTCCCCCATGGAACTCATCTGAAACTTATCATGCATAAGCTTCTCAAACTCCAAACACATCTCCTTCCTTGTAGATCCAAAGATAATGTCATCCACATACACCTACACTAACAGAAGATCCTTCTTGTGCTGTTTGATGAAAAGTGTCTGATAAATCTTTCCTCTTTGAAATCCATTCTCTTTTAAATAGGAAGCCAGTGTTTCATACCAAGCTCTAGGTGCCAGATGAAGGCCATAAAGAGCTTTTACAACTCTGTACACTTTGTCTGGATGGTCAGGATCAATGAACCCTGGAGGTTGTGAGACATACACCTCTTCTTCAGTTGTGCCATATAAAAATGCACTCTTGACATCCATTTGGTAAACTGTGAAGCCTAAAAATGAAGCATAAGCTAAGAAAAGCCTAATTACCTCAAGTCTTGCTACTGGAGCAAAAACTTCATCATAGTCTATACCTTCTTGTTGTGTGTACCCTTGGGCAACTAATCTAGCCTTATTCCTAATCACTATTCCCCTTTCATCCCTTTTATTCTTGAAAACCCATATAGTGCCAATTACCTTTGCATCCTTAGGTAAATCAACTAGCACCCAAACTTTTTGAATCTTGAACTGAAGAAGCTCCTCTTGCATAGCTTCTACCCAGCTAGAATCATCTAAGGCTTTCAGAATGTTCTTTGGTTCAGCTTGAGAGAGAAAACATACAAACAAGCAAGAGTTTGAAAACTCATGTTGTTTTGAAGCATAAAGGGCATCAAGAAGCCCTTGTTGGTCTGAAGACTTCAGTTGTTGCCTTGTCTTTACCCCTGATTGTACATCTCCTATCACATTTTCTAGGGAGTGGACTTTGTGAATTCTGGTGTGTGGTGTAAGTGGAACATGATAGTTTGGTGGAAGATTGCTCAAATCCACCTCATCGTCTATTAATTCTGCTTCCTTTGTTAATTCTGCTTCTTCAGTTAAGTATGTTTCTTCAGTTAAGTCTGTTTCAGCAGCATTATTGATAGCAGAACTATTTTCTTGTTCCTTTGCTCCAACTTCTTTGCTTTCATCTTCAACATCTTCTTTAGCTTTACTAGAAGAAGATTCACCAATTGTTGAAGTTGATTCCACACTTGTACTTGACCAGATTGGCATCCACACATAATCTTGATTTATCTCCTTTTCTAACCTTGCCTCATCTGTTGCTTGTGAACCTGAAAAATCATTAGTTTCTGCAACAACAGGCACATAATTCATTGATTTGGTTAGTGTCTCAAGATCAAATAGCCATGTTGGTCCTTGACCTTCTACATTGGATTTATTCTCCAAAAACTCCACATGTAGGTTTTCCTCTATAATCCTAGTTCTTGTGTTGTATACTCTAAATGCTTTGCTATTAAGAGAATATCCAACAAAGAATCCTTCATCTGCTTTACCATCGAATTTTCCTAAATGGTCTAAGGTATTGAGAATTGTCACATGACATCCAAAAGGTCTAAGAAATCCTATTGCATGAGTTCTACCTCTAAAAAGTTCATATGATGTCTTATTGTGAGGTTGTACAACTAAAACTCTATTTTGAACATAGCAAGCAGTGTTGACTGCTTCAGCCCAAAAAGTTATACGTAGCTTAGAATCAGCTAACATAGTTCTAGCAGCTTCTATTAGTGTTCTATTCTTTCTCTCAACAATACCTTTCTGTTGTGGAGTTCTAGCAACACTAAATTCTCTCCTAATACCTTTATCTTTGCACAAATCATCCATAACTCTATTCTTAAACTCTATCCCATTATCACATCTAATGACTTTCACTTTCTTGTCTACTTGGTTTTCTATCTGTGTAATGAATGTCTTAAGGATGCTAGAAGTTTCATCCTTAGATCCTAAAAAGAAAACCCATGTAAATCTGCTATAGTCATCAATTATAACAAGACAATATCTCTTATGCATTATACTACTTACTGAAACAGGTCCAAATAAGTCCATATGAAGCATAAACAATGATTGATTGATAGAGTTAAAAATCTTGGGCTTACAAGTGGTTTTGTGTTGTTTGCCTTTAAGACAAGCAATGCATGTTTGATCATTTTCAAATCTTTTGTGAGGTAAACCTCTTACCAAACCATTCTTAACAATTTTATTTATGGTTTTGAAATTAATATGACCAAGCCTTCTATGCCATTTCATTGATTCATCCAATGTGGCCTTTGCAACAAGACAAGTTAAATCCTTTTTGAGAACAATGTTCTTCATGTCAACACTGTACATATTGCCCTTTCTAGGAATTTTAAGAAGTACTTGACTTTCATCAGGCATCTTAAAATCAGGAGAAAGTACAAGACATTCAGTGTCACAGAAAAGAACTTTGTTCTTTTTGTCACACATTTGTGAGACACTAAAAATATTATAATTTAGCTCTTGTACATAGTACACATCTTCAAAATCTAAATTTCCAGTTTTAATGGTACCTTTACCGGAAATTTTGCCACCAACACCTCCTCCAAAGGTAACATAGCCACCATCTAATGTTTGAAAATCAGAAAGATATGACTTGTTGCCTGTCATGTGCCTTGAACATCCACTATCTGAGTATCCTTGATCCTCTTGTTTATCAATTGAATGTTCCTGCACATAAATGAGAAGTATTAGATTCTTTTGGGGACCCAAGCCATTACTGACTTAGATCTGCCTCTTGCATCAATGTAATTTAATCTTTTTAGAACAGTTGATGCAACATTGGATTTAAGAATCCAACATGCTGAGGCCTTAACAACATTTGCCCTGTTTCCCTTAGCAGCAGAATTAACTACTTACCTAGCAGAATTAAATGCTTGCCTAGCAGAATTAACTGCTTGTTTTGTAGTTGAACCCTTAATTTTCCAAACTTGTTTTTGGACTACTGCCTTTGAATGAATGGGCCTTTGAACAGTCTTTGGTGCATGTTTGTAAGATGTTTTTGCACCCTTAGCTGTTGATTTTGGGTAAACAGTCATATATGGTCTAGCAAAATTAACTTTATTGAAGCCAGACTTAACAGAAACTGTTTTGGGTTTTGTTCTATTAACATTAGAACTAGAGTGAAAGTGAGGTTTAGGTGTTTGCCTTTTGTAGTTCACTCTATTGTTTTCATACCCAGATACCCATTGGTTGCAGAAAGCTGCAAGATGGTCAAAACTACCACATGTATAACAAGCTTTGTTGTAAAAAGCAAAGTCATCACCTAATTGGTTAGACTTGAGGTTATTCCAATTTCTTTGGTTACCTCTGGGCTTGCTAGTGGATCTATATTGTTCATAATATTTAACTGGTTGCCTAACATGTTTAATGTTTGATTTAGGCCTAACAGTATCTTTTTTGACCACTTTAGGAACCTTTGTTCCTGCTTTCTTAACTTTTTCAGGTTTAGACATAACCTGTTCATCTTCATCACTATCAGTTGTACAATCCTCAACAACTATAGCATCTCCTTTCTTAACAAAGGATACCTTGTCCTTAGGAAGTGAAGTTTTATTTAAACTCTCACTTACTTTTTCTATCTTAGGACCCTCAGTAGACTTAGAACCATATTCCATAATTGGTTCTTGAAACTCAGCAAAACCTGTGTGTGCTAGGTCAATACCTGGAGGTGAAGGAACACCTCTGTATGGTGGAGGAACAGATTTGTATCATAAACCAGACTTAGCTTTATTGATTACTTGAGCTTCCCAAATTTTATTAACTCCATCTGAGGCATGAGCTAAAGCATCTATTGTTATCTTAACATTTTCACTGTTATTTAGGGCTTTAGCTAATGATGCTCTTTCTGAACAAATTATTTCAGCTTGAAAATCTATTTTTCTTTGGAGAGCATTCATGTCATCAGTAAACTTAGACTCATTTTCTTGAAAATGTACAAGTTGTTTTTCAACAACAGATATACCTCTTTTATGATTACCTAAGTTGGCTAATGCATCATATAACTGTTCTAGTTGATCATCAAATCACTTTTTAAGATCTTCATAAGCTTTAAGAGCAGAGCATGATTCAGTACATTTAATTATGGAATTTACCTCTGAATCAGAAAAGGCCATTAGAGCAGTCTCAGTGGCCACCAGTGCAGCATTTGTTGGTGCTTCCACTTCATCAGCCATGAAGCTCCAATCATAGTTAACACCATCTATGGCTAGCATAGCCCTTGGTTCTTCAACTGTGACTTCCTTCTTCTTCTCTTGCCTATACCATGTGTTTCTATTGTCTTGCTTCCTTGGGTTTCTACATTCTTTAGCAAAGTGTCCTAACCTGTGACAGTTGAAACACTCTACTTTCTTCTTATCAAACCCAGCAGTTTCATTACCATCAATGGTAATCTGCTTACCAGTTCTCTGCCAGAACTTCTTAGCCCTCATGCTAAGTAAAGTAACGTGCCATTTGATGCCCATCTCTTCCAAATCATTATCATCCAACTGATCAAGATCTTCATGAGTTAGAGGAGAACCACTAGTTTGACTAGACATGAATACATAGAATGCTGGATCTCCAAGTCCAGCAGCATTCTTTTGTGAACTAGTAGAAGGACCACCATAGATAGTATTAGAAACACCTTCATCTTCATCTACCTCTTCTGACTTACTAATACTAGGAGATGACAAGAGTGCCACATTCCCAGAACTAGTACTATAGATTCCAGACTTCTTTAGACTTTGTTCAACAATTTTGAAGTTGTTGAACAAATCATTGAGTTTCATGGTTTCAATGTCTGGTTTGTTCATCCAGACAACCACATGAGTATGGAACTCATCAGATAGGCTTCTCAAAAACTTCATGTTGAGATCTTCCTTGGCTATCTCAACACCCAACACAGCTAACTGACTGACAAGCTTATGTAATCTTGAGAACAGCTTATCAAGTGATTCATTGCTATTTGAACTAAAGTTTTCAAATTGTTGTTTTAGAAATGTCTTCTGTGTTTTTTTGGTAGTTTCATTACCACCAAACCATGCACAAATCTCTTCAAAAAGAGTTTTTGCATTTGGATACTTGCTAAAGGATAGCATTTGTTCACCAGGAATGGTCATAAGCAATAAGTTTCTTGCCTTTTGATCATTCCTCTTCTGTATCTTTTCATCATTGTTAGTTGGTCCAGTATTCCTTCTCCTTTCAGTTTTGCCTTCAAGAATAATATCTGTATAACCTAGTGTAAATGAATCACCATACAGAATGATATCCCAAAGAGCATAATCTTGAACCATGAAATATTGCTCAATTCTCAACCTCCATAACTCAAACTCATTTTGTTTGATCATGGGCAACTTTGCAGCAACATTTGTAGCAGTATCTTGAACATCCATTTCTTTTTCTTCTTCTTCTAAATCAATAATATCAGCCTTGCTCTGATACCACTTGTTAGGATTCGAACAGACTATAAGGTGGTTAAACCTTTGCAACTTTGTGTATATGATATATTGAGTGAATATGATTAAGTATGCGGAATCTACTTAATCACACTTAGAAGGTTATTATGGTTATGGAAATGGAACAGTTATGTTTGTTATATGACAATGAACAATGAAAGCTTATCACCAAACGATTCAATATTATTAAGATAATAATACGAGTGATCTTGAGTTATCACTAGGGTTACAACCTTGAATCTTATGTTTCTATGACTTGTGATATTGTTTGTGTTTGTTCTATGTTCTTAACAGTTATTGCAATTGGAAGTTACTTGTGTCACTTGATAACTAGAACTAAACTAAGATCTTCTTTTATAGTCCAAGAAGATCTTTACAATGATGTTAAGTCTTGTCAAACTTTATCAAGCTACATGATAGCTAATGTATGTCAGTAACTAAGATACAACATGTATCTAAGTTTACAACCTGTTCTGAGAATATAAGATAAAGACTGAGCACATGGGGTAAGATATTATCTACCGTGTATTATTGACTTTCAGTCAACCAGACTTAATATCTTCAACAAGCAGACTTAACTCTGTTAGTCACCAGAATTAACACTTGACTTAACCACCAGACTTAACTTCAACGACCAGACTTAACCAGCAGATAACCAGCAGACTTAACTTTGGAACTCACCAGACTTAACTCTACTGCTACCAGACTTAATCACTTGAGAGATTTTCCCGATACTTAAACTTCAGAATATTTAATTCCCAACACCAATTGTAGAAACTAGAAGGGGGGGGGGGGGTTGAATAGTTTCACCATTTTAATTACATTTTCAAAATCTTTTTCAAGTTTGTTTTGAAATACTTTTAGATTCGAAGTTTATGTGATATCAATACAACAATATATGGACACGAATAATATTGACAACAATAAGAAGTAAGTAAAGGTAAAGGAAAGAAACTATCAAACCGAGATACGGAGATTTATAGTGGTTTAGCTACGAAACTCACTCTTCGCCCTACTCCACTCCTCAAGTATCACACTCGAGAGTTTCACAAACACTATATCAACAAGCTCCCTTATGGTGGAACAAACCGTACACCTTCGCTTACACCAATTAACGACATTAAGCGGAATGTCGAGTCCTAATCCTAGCTTAGGGCACAAGATGGGTCCTTAGTGCATAAGAGGGTTCCTTAGTGGACAAGAGGGGTTTTACAGTTTTTTGTCGTTTTCTTTATTTTGCATAAAATCAACCGTGGCTCGTTGGATGTCGCGCCACCCGTCGTTTTAAAGGTAATTAAGTCTAGTTTCATTAAAAATAGTCTTAAGAGCTGGTTTCTATCTGATTGTTGTCAGTTCATAAAAGAGTAGCGGGAGGTCAGTTTCGGGTCATGTCGTTTCTGCAAAAAAGTTTTAAATTTTTAGTCAAATCGAGAAAGGTGTAACAGTTAACATATTGATAGTAAATCAACTCTTGTTCGTCAATTTCTTATAAAAAGTGAGATCCATTAATAGAATGGTATCAACAAACAAAAGCCTTAGACAATTAGCAATAAAAAGTAGAAAGTGAATCATTCCCAATGATTTTATAATTGATTATACATTGCACAATTTAGGTGTCTACTGTTCATCGCTATTCATGTCAAAATGCAGCCATCATATTCTATTTTGTAGCAGTACTCTTCATCTCAACAGCTTTCTCACTGCCCCGAAAATACATGTATACTTACTTCACACCCAGATATTTAAAAAATAATAATAAATAAATAAATAAATAAAAATTGTAAGAGACGATGATACAAAATTTTACAATGAGAAACTGAATCTAAAACAATATTCATTAGGTTAGTGTAGCTTTAAGTGCATACCATGCCTGAGTTTGCCTCTTAGCTTTAGGATCCTCACCATAGTATTTTCCTAAATTTTGCTAGTATTTATAAGTTGGGGGAAAATCTAATATGCCTTATGACCATCCATCAAATGCACAGCCTTTTCTTAGCACACGAAGTTGTAAGATGCCAATAAGATAAATAACAACCATAATACTAAAATTGTAATGAAAACTAATTAGTTTTCATGATCCCGTACTATAAATAATAAGTATTTGTTGAAAAAGTAGAATCCAAATCGTTTATAGAAGATTTTGAAGTTAAAAAGTAGAATCCAATTCGTTTTAAATATTTTGAAGTATGGTGTGAAATATGTTGTGTATATTAGAAAGTGGGCTTATTATTTTTGAAACAAAAAGAAGGGCAAACTATATATAGAGTACAACCATAATCCGTTTTATTGTTGTGTCTATGCTAAGCCGTGTTTTGTAATGGGTGAAAATTTTCATGATAATCTAACAAATTATGAATACTTTTTACAAAAACAAACACTTTATATTAGTCAGATTCAGATTTCTCGGCCTCTTATTCACATTAAGATGGAATCAGATTCAAACATTTCAACCAAAGAATCAGATTCAGATGTGCGAATTAGATTCATATTCAAAGCCTCTTAATCAACAAACAACACCTAAGTGGTGTGGGAGAGTGCTCATAAATAAGTGCATGTGTGAAAGTGAGCAATAACAAGATTAAGCAGTCAAAAGACAAAAGGCAAAAAATAAGCATACAAGCATAGAAAGCAGGATACCATCAAAAGGACTTAGAAGAACACAACATAAAAATAGATAAGCGAACACCGCAAGAGAACACATATTAGAGAAAAGATAAAGCAGTAAAGAGACAAGGAGACACGATCATAAACAAACAACCACAAAAGCACAATTGCATAAAAGAAAAAGGGCAAAAGCACCTAGAAAAACGCAAGCAAAGAAGGGCTAAAAGAAAATATATAACCAAGACCTAAGACTAGTAGTAATGGTGACCCAACCTTTCTAGGGTTTCCCCTACCAGCTTAGCGCCACATCAGATTCTCTCTCTAAGAACAAACACATTACCCTAAGCCCGTAGTAAGGCGACTCATTCACAACTAAAGACATATCCCACAAAAATGAAAAAAAAAATACAGACACACAAACCAAATGCACAAGATCGGTTGCCTAGCCTATCAAAAAACAAAAAAAATTTTGGGGGGGGGGGGGGACATGTCCTCGAAGGTAGACCGACCCTTGCAAAAGTCGGCATTACGACTAGTCTAAGGGTATGTTTGGCGCACTGAGTAGCGAGCGTTTAGGAGCAGTGAGTAGCGAGCGTTTAGGAGCAGTGAGTAGCGAGCGTTGAGTGTTGTGTTTTTTAATGCTAATTTGGCAAGCAACAAGTAGCTTTATTTATTTTTTTCGAAATGCTCATTTTTCAACGATCCATGAAGTAGCATTTAAAAGCGTTGATCATTTAAGAGTTGTTTTACACATTATAATTACAACTACAACTATCTTAACAAACGATTTTATGAAAAAATATAATTACTGCTCACAGTTACTACTCATAGCTATTACCCACTACTACTGCTACTACTCAGTGCTAGTGCTATTGCTATTGCTATTTTTGCCAAACACACCCCAAAAAACACAACAAAGATGTAAGTAGGACAAAGCTATGAGTCCTATAAGGCTGTGCACAATGGTGTTGGTCGTGGTCGATCGACCAATTGGTCGAGTAAGGTCGGCCCGTTGTGGTTGATCGGTCGCCTTCGGTCGAGGGACGAAAATTTGCAACACTCCGTCGAGAATTCAACCGAGTATAAACTCACAAAAAACCCTTTATTCGACCGTTTGAGATAAAAAAAAAAAAAAAAAAAAAAATAAAAAAAAAAAAAAAAAAAAAAAAAAAAAAAAAAAAAAAAAACCTAAAATAAAAAATAAAAACTTTTTTTTTTTAATTTTACCACTTTTACAACGTTATAAATACCCCACTTATTTCCTCATTTCATTCACAAATTCAAACAACAATTCTCTCAACACATTCAAACACATTCTCTTAATTATGTCTTTCAAGCTATTTTTTAATTCTTCGTGTTCCAACGATGAAGAAGAAGTTATGACCGAGCTTGCGGAGTTTACGCAGGCAGCTTGGCCCGAGTACCAAGTGTCACTGCCAAAAGTCCGACGAACCCACGTAGTTAGGGATCATCACGGTGCTCATAATCGTTTGGTGGTGGCTTACATCTCCGCACACCCACAGTATGACGAAAGAAGATTCCGTCAGCGGTTCCTAATGAGCCGAGAACTATTCACACAAATTGTTCGAGAGGTAACCGATTATTCTCCTTATTTTCAACAAAATCCTAATTGTACGGGCACACTTTGTATTTTCCCATTGATCAAGTGTACTTTGGCAATTTGTCAATTGGCATACGCGGCCATTCCTGATTCTCTTGACGAGTATCTACAAATGGGTACAACAACAGCTCGTGATTGTCTCTGTAACTTTTGTACGGCTATCATGGATTTATATGGTTCTGAGTTTTTGCAAAAGCCCACGTATTCTGACCTTGAAAGACTATATGCTCGTCATGAGCATAAGTTGTACAGGTTGGTCGTGGGAGAATTGCCCAAATGGTTTGAGAGGTCAATTTTCTAGGGGTGATCACGAGCCACATCCATTCATTTTATTGGAAGCGATCGCCTCCCAAGATTTATGGATTAGGCATGCGTTCTTTGGTGTCTCCGGGATGAATAACGACATTAACGTTTTACATCGATCCCTGTTTTCAATTATATCAAATCTGGGAGAGCACCGGACCTTCCATTAGAGGTTAACGATGTAGCTTATGAAAGGGGATATTATCTTACTGACGAGATATATCCGGAATGGGCCATTCTTATTAAGTCCATTTCAAATCCTCCCACGGGTGATGATAAAAGAATATTGTACAAGAGGAAGCACGAAGCAGCAAGGAAAGATGTGGAACGAGCTTTTGGTGTGTTGAAGAAGAAGTGAAAAATGATTAAAGTTCCGGCTCGAAGGCTGTCCCGTCGTGATTCAAAACAAGGGTCGAGCAATATGTCCCAGATGGTTCGAAGATGAGGGTCATCACGATTATGATCCCTTAAGATCGCATGAACAATCGTTAGTAATTACTCAGGAGATAATCGACCGAACAACTCATCTAAACTTAAAAGCTGATTTGGTCGAACACGTTTGGGAAAATCGTGGAAATGAAGTCAATCAAGAGAGTGAAGACGAAGACACAAGTGACGATGACGATGAAGATGAAGACTAGTTTAGTCATCTTTTTATTGTAATGTTTTTAATGTTATTTGAATAATTTATGTAATGTTTTTATTATTAATTAAGTTTAAATTTGTGGTTTAAAAATTTTTATTTTTTATTTTTAAAAAAATTAAAATAAAATAACTCGGTCGCCGCTGTGGCAACTTAGTCGTCTGAAAGTCGCCGGAAATAGAAAGATGATGTAGCAGGCAAAATACAGGTCGCCCTGGGTCACCGTTGTGCATAACAACAAAAAGAACAAGAAAGCGAAGCCTAAATCAAACTAGGAAAATGAGGGCCCTTTTGGTTTGCATGTGGGTTTAGAATCGGATTCGGAATTGGATTAGTTTGAAAGAAAATAAGTATAAAGAAAATGTGTAATTATTAAATTTAAACATTTGTTTATATGTCAAAATTAGATTAAAATATTCGTTTTAGAAAATTTAAATGAGAAAGATAGAGTGTAAATGTGGAGCTCACACGAAACAAATTGATACAAACGAGATGGGCGACGGACCGCCGCGTTGCGGCGGGGCATCGTTTCACGGCGTCGACCATGCACAGGATATAGAACTTTCAATGTAATTCATATATAGACAGTAATTTTCAGTACATTTCTTGTATATAAACATGTAATCATTGATGATTTGTACATTTGTTATGTGTTCATACAGAAGATCATGCTACTACCAATAATTATTACCTTATGCTTCAAGCGACTACCAATACAAAAAAATTCAGTTCAAAATACGTTGAAGCTCACCTGATCCATTTATAGTATCCTAAGTCCTAACAGAGAACTTGATACGCAAATAAAGCTGGCATGTACGGTTTTGAGAATCACTTACAGCATCTTAAAAGGATGCAAATACTTGAGTTTAGAGCCCAGATCATCCTGCAAAAAAATATAGATTGAAAATATAGATTGAAAATAATCAAAACTTTATATAATCAAACCAAATTTTTTTTATCAAGATTAAATAGAATAGTGAGTACTAAATAGAACTAAATTTGTATATAATAAAAGTACAAAGTAGTAGAGTATATAAAAATGAACCTTGCCATAAGGTGACACAATCTGTTGTAGCCTGTAGGGCTGCAATTCTTTCTCCAAGCTCCTCTTTCTTCACCTGAAACTTCGAAAAACACCAAAACAAAATAAAAATAAAAAAAATATTAAAAGCTAACAAAACTACAAATAAAGTATTTTTGTTTGTCAACATTCAACTTTTTAGATATTTTCTCAACCATTAAGCTGTGCTCCCAAATGTTATTCTGGTCAACACCTTGTAAATGTCTATAGAATATGTATCCAGATCTAAAATCTAATCATCTTGATCATTTTACATAATAATCTATAATTTTCCTCCATGACCAAAACAAAAACATGGTTAATCACTAAGCAAATCGATGCATTACTCGGTCAAACTAAGGTCAACAGATTACAAATTAGCATCAAACATAACTCTTAACAAAATCAGTAACTCAAATCAATCTAAAATTAATTAGTACACATAAACAGAATCTCCAAACAAATCGCTCAAAATTAAAGTAACAATACCTTCGGTGAGATAACCGGTGAAGATGATCGGAGACGGTGATATGACCGGCGACGCTGAGATAACTGATTATAAATTATACAAACAAACAAAAATCAATCCCAAAATCATAAGTAAACCCTTAGTTTCATCTTTTTTTTTCACAAATCACCAAAAATCCACAAATCATATCAACAATCAACACAAAAAAAAAACCAATAAACTCCAAGAACAATCAGACGACATACCTTTTTTATTTGCGTAAGTGGCTTCTACTACCCCGAGCATGACCCAAATCAAGAACACTTCTACCACATACTGTTCGAAGATCAAAAAGCTTCAGTATAACACCGAAAATGGATCACCTTCAACCTGTAGCCATTGAAGATAAAGTAGATCCGGGTGTGTGTGTTCGGGTGTGTGGAATAATCTAGGTTTGTCCAGATATCCGATTTATCAGTGGAACTAATAAAAAGAGATAAGAAGAGCGGGCCGGTTGGGCTCCAAAAGGGATGGGTTGGGCTCCCACAAAGCTGACGCAAAGTGACGTCGCAAAAACGGCGTCGTATTAAACCAAAATTAATATATATAGTAATTTATATGTTTGATACCCATAAATCTAATCTTTAAAACAAACAAAATATTTATATTTCATTTCATTACTTGATTGTGACGCAAACAAAGCAAACACACCCTGAGTATGAAACCATAAAACTATACACAATCTAACAAACTCGTCAAGAGTTGCGAGTTTACAAAACTCATATCACCTATAGTGATTCCTTTGCCCTAGGAATCCAAATCAGAAGCGAAGTTGCAGTTTTGGATCTCAGTTATGATCCTGCGGTTAAAGAAAAACAATTTCCATTGAATACAACACTAGTAATATGGAAGAAGCAGAGTGCCCTGTATGTCTACAAGTCTTCACCAGCGACTCAACAATCCCTCGTGTCTTAGCCTGCGGTCACTCCGTATGCGAATCATGTCTCATCCATCTCCCACCTTCTTTCCCTGACACTTTACGCTGTCCTGTTTGCACTCAGCTCCTCCCCTTCCCCAAACACCCTCGTTTCCTCCCTAAAAACATCGACTTAATCCGTTTATCCAATCAAAACCCAAACCCAAACCCAATCCCAAAACCCATTCCCAAACCCGTTGACCATAAATTCATACCTAGTTTATGGTCTAATGAGTTTTACCACAAGTGGAAAGGTTTTATTATTTCCAAGGATTCGGTTTCGAAAGAGGGCTGTCTTTTTGTTTTTAATGATTATGGTAAAGTTGGTTTGTTTAAAGTTGGCGTTTTTAAGGATGACTATGATGATGATGAGTGTAGGTTTGAGTTTGGTTATGTTGCGAAAGTTATGTTGGTTTTGTTTAAGATGAGGAGTCATGTGTTGGATGAGGTTGAGTTTATTTTGAGGTCGAGTTTGAACGAGAATCGGATATGTCAAGGTTACGGGTTGTGGTTTAATGAAGAGGATTTATGTTTGTATCTTGTGTTTCAAAGGATGGATTGTGGTCTGTCGGATGTGAGTGGTTGTGATTTATCTAGTTTTGGTGTGATTGGTATGGAGTTATGTGAGACGATAAGTCGGTTGGGTGATGTGGGGTTAGTTATTGGGTGTAGTTCGTTGTCGTGTTTTGGTGTTGATGATTTTGGGCACGTGTTTGTTGATTTAAATGAGGTGTTGATTGTTGGAATGAGAGTGCAAAAGATGATTACACAGGCTGTATCATTTGCGCGTAACAATGATGGTATACGATTGGATATGGAAACGATTGATGCTTTTCCTAGTCCGGAAATCATAATAGAGTTTGTAAAGAAAGAAGGTGTTGACTTGGAGGTTGACAAGTCTACATGTGAGGTTGGCTACAATTCAGATGTATGGTCGTTAGCTTGCGTTTTGCTTTCGTTTCTAGCCGGGAAGTCGTTTGTCGAGGAGACACATGATTTTCTTTGTAGTTATATACTTACATTGATCAATGGAAATGCTTGTGATTGTGAAGGGTTATACGTGGATTGGTTGGGTAAAGTTTCTGTCTTGTTAGATACTAGTTTAGGTTCGGACCATGTATTGATGAAGGAGTTGCTGCACAAATGTCTGTCTCTCGACCCAGTGGCTAGACCGCATGTAAATGACCTTTGGAAATGCATACGCGCATTGATTATCAAACCAAAGTTTGATGTAATTGCGAGTAAAGAACATAAAACAATAAATGGAAGCACATGCCATTGCGTGCTTCTAGGAGATTTGTTATGGTCACCAAAGAAAACCAATAAAGTTGACGATAAAAATGACATCACAGATAATTTCAAAGATAAAACCTTGGTTGTTGAAGGTGATGTCATTGAGGGTATTGGTAAAAATTCTCTAACATGCACCGAGTTGAAAGGTCATCTTGATTGCATCTCTGGATTAGCTATTGGAGGTATGAGTTTTAATTATTTACCAGTAAGGAAATGTTTACTTTCCACTAACTGCTTTACCTTTCTTCACTTGTTCTATTTAGACAACGCGTAATTGTTCTTATTGTAGACAGTGTTGGTACATATCTATCTTTTTACTAGTTATTATAATTGTAATTTTTATTTGACCATTAATTAAAATTAATATAAGAAGAGCAAGTTCTTTATTTGGTTGCGAGTTAGTTTTAGTTTCTTCCTGGTAAATTGTGTCCCTTTGCGAATGATGGTTTCTATCGTTTTTATTGTTCTCATGATGGCTCTACCTGTTATGCTTTATAAAATATGTGGGAGTTCAGCAGATTTGGATAGTTTATACTTACATACTTTCTGCAACTAGTTATGTACTACTAGAGGGAAGTTTGACATTCTACAAAGTTTTTGATGCATTGAAACACGTATTCATGATAAATCAGAATCCTAGATGTATCCCCATTTCTAAATGATCATATTTTCCATCTGTCCCTGGTTTCTAACATACTACTAATCTTCATCCTACTTGGACATTTGCAGAACCACTGGAAGCGCAAAGTAGTTCGCTTATACGTTTCTTTTTCATATGTTGGTGATACTATGTGTTAATTTAAGTCATGTTTGATCAAATATTGAACTATGTTGTTGAGTTAATTGTTGCATTAAAGCTTCACGGGAATCTCCAATTTAGTGTCAAAGACAATTGATGTGTACCTCTATGAGTCACTTAAGTCTCGTTAAAGGGTTGTCAAGCATATCTAGGAATCACTTAAGATTCGTTACAGGACTGCCACAAACTTGGTACGAACCCGCCCATGAATGGTAGATATTGTCCGCTTTGGCACCTCTGCCTCACGGTTTTGTTCTTAATATAATGCCCCTACATTATACTAAAACGCGTCCACCAATTCAAAGACTAGTTCTTGTACCTTAAATACCCAGCATCTCCTCTATTCATGAGTAATCATAAGCCATGACTGCCCACGTTATCTATAAAAACTATATCTGTTTGCTTGATCATGCAGGTGTTATATCTTATGCCAAGTTACTGAGTTCACACAAAAAACGAATCTCCCAAAGATTAGGTTGTGCCTATAATTAGGGGTTGTCTGCGTATGCATTTTCAAATTGATTGTTTCCTCTTGAAAGAACCAGAATTAGTTGATTTAGGCTAGTAATGGTTAGGTAAATTAAGATTTGTCTCTATAATCAGTTTTCTTAGACCATGTTCTTGCAAGATTATCCAAATCTGATTGTTTTGACCTTTAAATAATCAGTAAATCCGAATCATAATCGATTTTTTTGAAAATACTAGAACATATCTTTTTAACTTTGATTCACAGTTGATGCTCTAAATCTGTATCAAAACATCCCTATACCATGTTTGTGGCTTGTTAGAGTATCGTTGATGTTAAGTTTTTAACACTAAAAATTCTCACTTACGTAGTTAAATAGTGCAAATAATGTGTGCTTACACTAGATGAAATGCTCAATGTGTACACTAAATCAGTCATAAATAATTCAGAATAAGTTTTAATGCAAATAATAGATAATATAGCCAAAACAACATATATCAATATTGGGCTCGTTTTGATTTTTTTTTTTTGAACGGTATTAGTGACAAACTTATAAAATTATTATTAAATACCTCAGTTTTTTATTTATAAGTTAAGGAAGATGTTAAACATAACCCTTAGGGCTATGTTTAAGAAATTCTGACATGCATAAATTGCTTGTTCTTTCAGAATAACCGCTTTTATATTACCAATGGTCTATAGGCACATGGAAAGTTCAAGCAGCAGCAGTTAGTGATCTAAGCAGCTTATGTTACTATACTATGTGATGATTAGTTTATGTGTTTCTCCTGTAGTTATAAGCAGTTATGTGTCTTAGGCAGTTATGTCCAAGTAACAGTTTCTTTAGCAGTTGTAATAGCGGTTGTAGTGTAATAAGTTTATATATTGAATAATCAAAAAAAGGAACAGATAAGTTGTTTTTCCAGAAAAGTGTGTGTGTTTAAAGAGATCGGAGAGTTCTCTTTAAGGAGCTCTCAAAATTAATAAGTCCAACAAGAAAGGAAGAACATCCAACTAACATTCTAACCCATCATTTGATTTCTCCCTACAAAGACCCATAACTAGATCCATCAATCGGGACCATAACAACCTCCCACCCCCTGAATTTAACTACTGCCAACTAACTAAATGTACAACCCCTTATTGCATGTTTTTAGTTATTAAACGTAGCCCATCAGGCTACAATTAGCAGAATTTATAAGTTAAATATGAAGGTTTAGTGAAAATTTTGAGTTTTAACATAATGCTTGGTGTGCGTTGTTTACCGTGCCATATGTTGCATCCTATCTGAAGATTCACATTATCATGTCATGTCTCGCAAAATGCCAAACGTGATATGTGACAAATAGCGAGGTGTCTACATAGACAAATTTGGTGCATTTTGAATAAAAAATCATTTGTGGGGCATATGAAGTAGTAGGAACGCAATAGTCTCGCATGACTCGTTTTCATCAAGTCCATATCGATTTGGATTTCTGTGGATAGGCTATTTGTTACGGTCCCGATTGATTGATCTAGTTATGGGTCTTTGTAGGGAGAAATCAAATGATGGGTTAGAATGTTTGTTGGCTGTTCTGCCATTTTTATTCGATTTACTCATGAATTTTGAGAGCTCATTAGAGAGAAGTCGAGAACTCTCCGATCTCTAAAACACACACACACACATCGATTTTCTGGAAAGACAACTTGTGTGTTCCTTTTCTGATTATTCCATGTATAAAGATAACTAGAAGAATACAACTGCTTATTAGTTACAACTGCTATTTAGACATAACTGCTTAGAACTACTGGAACATAGATATTATTATAACATAGAGTAACATAATTAAGCTGGTAAATTAAGGTCATTTATTGATGCTGGTGTCTGCTGCTTGAACAATTGGTGATATAACACCATTAGTGCTCGTGAACATGTGGCCATGAGGCTTGGCTTGGCCTATGACTGTTGGGCTTAGTCTGTTGACCAACCTCTTGGTTGCATGTTGTTACTCATGGGCGAGAGCTGTCTGTCAGTATCTTGAGATTGTATGCCCTGGAGCTCAATCAGACTATAATCTACTATTTCTTGGAAAAAAAAATCGTATTTTCTATGAAAAACGTATTGTTTAACCTACTTGAAAGGACACGTAGAATAAAAAAATAAAATCTTCTATTTCCACAATAAAGATGAAACTGCAAGATTTTACCTTGGAACAATAGAAGACCTTTATATTTATGGCGACGCTTATTGATAAAAGCGATCAATGTGTGTTTATGCTATAACAATGATAAATTGTTTTTCTTTTTACCAAAAACTCAAACCAATCACTTTTACGTCAATTTATTGCGACTACTTCAAACATGCATCCAAACATCCCTGGTACCAAGTTTGTGGCTTGCTTTAAGGACTCTTTCCTAGAGTGCCTTTTGAGTTATTGTAAGATCCTTGTATTGCGTTCATAGACTCATGACGCTCTGTGTGTTGTTTAGCATGTTGTAAGTTGCATACTATCTTAAGATTCACATACTGTGATGATGTGTGTTATTGTTTGTCTTGTCTCACACAATAATATAATATGTGACAAATAGCTAGGTGTATATTTTGAATGGCTAATTATTTCCTTTCCATGAACTCGCGTAGTCCACATGCGTAGGTGCATGTTCTCCTGGGATAACACGCCCATTGCTAAAAGTAGCAAGGTGTCCACAGAGACAATATGGTGTATTCTGAATGAATAAATCATATACGGGCTTCTGAAGTAGTAGGAAACAACATGATTCTCACGTGACTCATTTCCATAGAGTCCGTTAGTTTAACTTTTTTGAAAGGCCAAGCAGAATTGAGATAAACTGGTCATACACCAACAAAGATCAACATAACAATATAAGAGCTTAGTTTTCACTAGTTACAGTTTGAATTTCTTGGTTTACCTTTTTTGCTAGTGTATCTCAAATATATTCTCAGTTTACCATTTTGTTGTAAACATTGTGCACTTTAGACAGGTAATATGATTGTTTCAATTTTGTAGGGGATTTCCTTTTCAGCTCCTCATTTGATAAAACCATCAAAGTATGGTCCCTCCAGGTATTCATCATTCCTAGTGAATTTTATACCTAGATATTCCTTGCGCAAATCACATTGATAACCCATTACAAGATCGATTTTACATCACATTTTGTATGTTCAATTTTTCATTATTAGGCTATAATGCTAGGTGCATTATTTTTTTGTTATATCCTGTTACTAGGTTCAGAAACTTGAGACTTGAAGCCCAGTCAAAGGGTAGAAGCGACTATTGCATTTACTTAGTAGTTTACACTTATAATTGTTGGTACTAAAAGAACCCAAGTGGAGCTGTTAAAATTAAACAGAGGCACAAAAATGTGAAATAAATCAGCTACTCTCTGTTTAGGTCATGAACCAGTGGCAATATAAATTTATGGATCAAGTATTCTCATCCAATTTCTGTTATGGGCAAAAGACTGGACAAATATTATTACTTTACGAGTTTTAATTACATTCCCATGTAAATCATTTTATCTTAATCTAGCCCCACACCATGACACAACGAAATTTTCCTCTAGCACCTCTCAACATGTAATGGTATGATAAATAAAAAAACGTGTCCGTAATGTGGATTGTTGCATAATGATTCAAATTGTGGGCTTGTCACTGTGACTCACATGTTTTCTCTGAGAGATACGTTTGAGACGAGTGAGAACTTTCTTTCAGTGTATAAGGATGCATTGAAATTAATGTCCCTCGGAAACACTTGTACTTCGACTCTTCATGTTTTTGGTATTGTGGTGATCCAGAGTTATGTTAGAGATTGTGTGCAAGTGTGCAACTTTTGAGATAGATTGGATTATGGTTTGTTGATGTTCCACTTGTTGCAATCTCTAGATTCTAATCTGGATTGCAGCTTATTGGCAAAATGACACGCACACATTGTATTGAGGGGCAGGGGGCTTCAGTTAACAGCATACTCATTTGTCATAGAGGTATTTAAAGGGGTTGTTAGGCAGTAAGACAAGTATATAGTGTTCCTAAAAACGTAAATTCTACAATACCCAGAATATTGTATCCTTACATTGTTGATCAAACCCCATATCCCGCCCTGGCGGGATTGTGTATCGTTGCTGTTGTATTACATTGATGATCAAAGTAAAGAGTAGAATCCAAATTATACATTTAAATAAGAGGTATTCCTGACTATGGTCAAACTGTGTCCTTGTGAGAAACTGATATAGAAATACATCTAGCTACATTATAACCCTACAAGGCTACAAGCAAAAATAAAATATAAAAAAGACAGAATATATCGTAAGTTAAGTTTTCCTGTTTTTATAATTTTACTGAGTTTGTGATGGATTAATTAAATACAGGGTTTTAATCATGTACATACATTCAAGGGTCATGAGCATAAGGTCATGGCTGTTCTTTTTGTAGACAGTGAACCACCTGTATGCATAAGTGCCGATAATGGAGGTGATATTTTTATCTGGGGCACCAAGCTTCCTTTTGAGGAGAAACCTATCAAAAGAGTGAATGAGGAAAAAGACTGGCGCTACAGTGGTATTCATGCTTTAGCTGTTTCTCAATCTGGATCTAGATATTTTTATACAGGCAGTGGGGATAAAACAATAAAGGCCTGGTCAATGCATGTAAGACTTACTATAATATGATTGCGACTTTTTTGCTGTATTTTTTTGTTGTTTGTTTGTTTGTTTTCAGGGTATTCATGTCTGCATGCGTAGTGGACCAAGATATAATGTTAAAATGTGTAGATTGGGATGGATGCAGTGGAATTTTGTCATATAGACTATAATTTATGATGTTACTTTATGTTTGCCAGGATTATAGTTTGTCATCTACTATGAGTGGTCATAAATCAGTGGTGTCTGCATTGGCAGTTTGTAATGAGGTTCTTTACAGTGGAAGCTGGGATGGAACTATCCGTTTATGGTGTCTAAGTGATCACAGTCCGTTAGCAGTGTTAGGTGAAGAAGCCCCTACCTGTGGCTCTGTTTTATCTCTTGCTGCTCATACCCACACTATTGTTGCAGGTCATGAAAATGGAAGCATAAAGGTTTCTAACATCTTAACTCTCACCTATTCGTTATCTATGATCAGTGGAATTTTTTAAGAACTACAGGAAAAGTTCATGTTTTAACTTCATCTTCTATTTATGAACTGGAGTAACAGTTGCATTGTTTTCTGTTTCCAGATATGGAACAACGATGTGCCTTTGAGCCCAATATCAGCACACCCCAGCTCAATCTTCTCAATTTATATGGAAGAACAATGGTTATTTAGTGGTGGTTGGAACAAGACTGTTGTTGTACAGGTACATACAAGTATTTCAGTGAATCTAAGTGAGGTGATTTTCTTATTATTGTAACGATTTGTTGAGGTGCAGAAGGTCTCAGGTGACGAGTCTCGAGTAGATGTCACAGAAATTGGAACTATTTCTGGTGATTCAGTAGTAACTGCTTTGCTTTATTGGCAAGGAAGGCTTTTTGTTGGGCAAGCGGATAGAATAATAAAGGTATGAAACACCATTGCCGTTAAATGCTTTATATAAATGTTGATTGAAAATTAGCCTAAGGGTATGTTATTTAGGACTTGGTAGAAAGAGTGATAGTGTCTACATGAAAGCTTGCAGAAACATTTAGAAGGAGTTTATGGTTTGTTGCCCAATGATAATTTCTTTGAAGCTTGCGGAAACTCTGTTTTACAAATGCTTGTGCAATTTGCTTCTATGTCATTATTTATCACATTAATTTTCAGAATTCAGGAGTTTCCAAATGATGATGGGTTTAATGAAGGAAAGGTAACAATTTGAGAGCCGATATCTTTTGGGAGGACCTACAAGAAAGAGTTCAGAATAAGCATATAAGTGTAAAATGAAAACTGACTAAACAAGGAATATGGATAATCCATACCAGCACTCACTTATCGTCACTGCCAAAGTTGTGAAAAGTGACACAAATTTGAGTCCTCATATAAAACTATGCACCATAAATTTAATATTTATTTAGATTTTTTAAAAAGTAAATAATTAATAATTAAATTACGGTAATATTATTCGAAGACTCTAATCATTTTAAGAGGTCTATGATATCTTTTTCATAAATTTTTTTTATTAATCAGGTTCTACTCCCGATGTTTAAGTATTTAGTAGTTATTTAAGAACAACCGCTCCAGCTTAAGGACTCTTGTGTCTGATTAGATAGTTGATGAGTTAATGGCTTACTAAGGCGTTAGATACATCCCTTCAAAGTCGCAGTGGAAACCATTTGTAGATTCATTTGATGTGACCAGTTTGGCAGGTTAGATGTATATGTTCTGATTGTGATACTTCGTTATATGTATTGGGCATGCAAGATACTTTTCATTATAGGTTCTTAGTCTTTCGGTATATACTAGTTTCTCAGATTTAGAGCACGCAACGTATAAATGCTCTTAGAATTTTTAATGGGATATGTTATATGAAACCCCACTTGTCACTGTCAATTGTCTGCTTCATTGTTTTCCTACCTACATGTTTGATGCCATAACTTACCATTTTATTTGGTGAAAGATACAAAGGATTAATTCTTTTTGTCCTTCATTTACATTTGTTACTCCAAAGTTTGACCTTTAGGAGTATATAATAGTAATTAAGAAAACAGTTGGAACTGTTATACCCGTGATAGCAATGTGCAAATATAATTTGATATTGTGTAATTCTTTTCACTTTTCAATTAAATTTTGCAGGCTTACAGTTTTGGAGGATGATTCCAAATCTATGTAGGAGATGTTTGAGGGGTTTCATAAAAGTTCACCACGTTCAGCCGCTACCTGTCCAGGTGCCGAACATGAAATTCTCTTGCTATTAGTCGTGGAATGCTGAAGTCAATCTAGGATATCTTAGGCTGTTTGGGAGGATTTGTTCGTCTCTTTGTGATATAACCATTGAAAAACAGGAATTATATATGCCTACACACATATTATATAAAATAAACATTTTTTCTGGGAAAATTAGGAAAAATGTTGGGTCTCTTTTATCTCAAGCAACTATGTCCTGTGGTTGCACCTCCATTTTTGCAACCTGTCCACTCGCCTACATGCACCCCATGCAAGAGATTTGCAAGAGATTTATATGATCAATTTGTAACGGTTCACAACATGGTAATTTCTGATCGGACGCAACCAAGTCACACAGACACGCTCCCACTAGTGCGTCCTTACCTTAACTAAGTCTGTAAAATATTTAAAATGATTTTTTTTTTTTTTTTTTTTTTTTTTTTTTTTTTAATTATTATAAAAAGGGTAAAAAATCTAATATAAATTTTTTGATGTAAACATATATACTACTTATAATGTAGTATGATAACACGAACTCTATTCTTGAAATGAAATGTTGAAAATTTCAGCATAAATAAATTACTAATTTACCTTTGATTATTATTGAAATTACCACTTAATGTTTCTAACCTGTCATGATTATCGTTTTTTAATTTTACAAGCTTCCAATTTGTTCCCTTTATGTTGATTACAAAGTTTAAACTAAGTTTAACTAATCAACCATGTCATAATAATGTAAGTTTAACTTCAACAGGATATATAAACGTAAAAGTAAAGAACAAAAAAAATTATCAACGTTTAAATTCTTATTTGAAGTATGTCAAAAAATTTGCACTAGATTGTTTGCGGAAAACAATCTAGGTTGAATTACAACGTATGGTGTGATCTGGTCACTAAACTTAAACAAAAACATTATTTGATATTTAAGAAAGAATCATAACTACCAATTGAATACCACTTTCTATTCATGCACTTAGTTTTATTTGGAGGGGTAAATAAGCTTTTGAAAGTGTTATAATTTTTAATACAATCCTTTACATTATTTCTATTTATAAGCAAGTATCATATGGACACCCGTGGAGTACAATCCTTCTATTCACAGAATCATAGGATATGACTAACTTTATTTTTGGGAACAGTGTTAACAAATGTTTGTACCTTTTATACCAACTTTAGTACTTTCTTGAATTTTTTTTATAAGTGTTTTACACTTATCTTCTCAAGAAAGTTCCTGCCTATAATTCAGTGACTTAGATATTTTTCAAAAGTATGTAAGTCTCAGAATGTCTTCAGTGCTGAGGAGATCTTTAGGGAGTCAGTGAGTTATTGTCATCACTCACTAACTCCATCATCTTCTTCTTCTTCTTTTTTTTTGAACGGCAAGTTCGTATAATACTATCGGTTAGCGAGTCAGAGACTCGACGCATCTGAGTGGGCAGAGCCCAACACAGATTCTTACCTAAAGCAAAACCCAGTTAGGCTCGAACTTGAGACCTCAGGGAAACAACCTCTCCCAAAGCTTCTTAGGAGACTTCAGGTGGCCAACTGAGCTAAGCCTAGTTGGTTCCATCATCTTCTTCTTGGTTCTCTCCTTCACTCTCTGAGTTCCGTCTCAGGTTGTGTTGAGTCTTTTCTTAGACTCTAAAGAACTTCTTGAGGATGACTCCCTAAATATCACTTTCTCTTCAGGGCCAGTTTACACTTAGGGTACTTTAATTTAAATCCTAGTCGAAAACTATTGGGCACTGAATTGGCCTTACAATCTCCCCTTATTTGGATATAAATATAACATAAGTGTTTTTCAGAGTAAGTGAGAAAAACAACTTCTTCTTACAACTAATTTAATGTAAAGACTGATAATGAAACAAAGAGGATCATTGTTATTTATCAATTACAAAAGACTTAGCTAAATATTACAAATGTTACTATCTAGCTTTGTTTGTTCAATGCCTCAAATCATTCAACCTTTATCTTTTTAGTGATGAGGATGTGCTTGTCTTCCTTGTTGATGAGGTTATCTAAGATCTTGACCATCCTGATACCTTAGGAGTCTTTTCCTTCAGGGCTGCAATCTTGTAGCAGAGAAGAGTTGAAGTGTCAACAATGTGAAGGTCTGAGACTCTCTGAAAGGCTGGCTTCCTAAACACATCTATAAAGAAGTAAATGCCTAGGTTTCTCAATGACTAGTCCTTCTGTTAATACAAATAAGCCGTAAAAACGTTTATTTATATTTTACGATCTTTCAATGTTTTTTCGATAACAAATGTAAAATCATTTTAACGAAACAAATAAAATACGTAAAGTTTTGAGTCAATAGTTTACTAACTCATTTCACTAAACAAATAAATCATGAAACATGTTTAGTAAATTAGTTTGCCAAAACCATTTTTATAAAACACTTATAAGTAATATGTTACTTGCATTTTTCATAAAATACATACTTTGAAAACAACTAGTTAAATACAATGTACTAGTTAATAGAGTTGGACTATCCAAACCCAAAACCCATGTCCAAGACCCATAACCCATCGAGCACAACCCATAACCCATAACCCATAACCTATGTGCTTGACATCATGCATGACATCACAAATGGGTAATATCCATTACCCATGACCCAAAGTCCATAACCCATGACCCAAGGTCCATAACCCATGACCCAAGATGTCTTTGACATCATGCATGACATCACTTGACCCATGAACCTTGACCCATAACCCAAAACCCGGAATTGCAACCCAAAGTCCGGACTGGTACTACCAGATACCCGGTTCCATCGGTTTGCACTGGACGGATCCCTCTAGGAAGGGATCCGCCGGAACTGGGTGAACATTGACTTTTATTGCCTATAAATAGTGAGCCATTTCCTCTTTCTTTCTTGCACCTTCTCACATATTTCTCTCTCTATGTTTCTCTCTTACTAACCTCAGATCCTAGATCTTTCTTGTAGTCTTTTGTGTGGTGATTCTATAGGTTCCTTCTAAAGGCGAATCACTACGTTTAGAGTCGAAGTCGTGCAACCTCCAAGCCATGGAATGCTAGACTTCATCATCATCTCAAGATCACAGAAGTGACTCTTATAGGTGATCCATCTCAAGTAGATTCAAGACACGGTGTGTTCTTTGGTGTAGTTGAAGCTTGGATTGCCAAGTCAAGTCATGAATGTCTTTGTCATTGAAGAGTGGTTCTTTAAGTTTTGTAGATCACGATTGTGAAGATGAGTTATGGTGGCTCATGAAGATCTTGGTGTAGATGTTAGAAGTCGAGGTTTGATACCTCAAGATAGTCTTGGTGCAAGACATTGTTGTCGAGGTTTGATGCCTCAAGTATAGTTGTGTATATTGGTGTAGTCGGGGGTGATCACCTGTATGTTGTGTCTTGTAGATTGGTGATATTGGAGAGTGGATCTCCAAGTTGTGTTGTGTTGGGTAGTGGTTCCTCCTTTGTAATGGAACCCGGTATCTAGCCTTGTACCGGATAAAGTGTAGGCGACGTTGTGATAGGTTTGGCTCTACCTCGTGGAAGAGCTCGGTATTTAGCTTTGTACCGGATAAAGTGTAAGCGGCGTTGTGAAGGCTTCTCCACCGGTGAAAGGAGTTTGTCTTGTGTAGTGTTTACGGAACTCTCGAGTTGGGTACTCGGGGAGTGGAGTAGGGCAAGGAAAAAGAGTCCCTGTAGCCGAACCACTATAAACACTTGTGTTATGGTTGTGTCTTTCTATCTCTATCTCTTTAGTTATTTTCCTTTTCTAACTATCAATATCCAACACGTAAACTAGATTGACATAAGTCGATCTATAAATTTTAAAACAAAGTTTTAATCGGTAAAACTATTCAACCCCCCCCCCCCCTCCCTTCTAGTTTTCTACACCTTCCTTGATTTAACTCCCTCCGGAGGTGCTCTATTGCAATGAAGACCATGGACGAAAACTTTAGGTTCAACTTCAACTTCAATGGATCTTTTTCTTTTCTTTTGGAGATTAGAGCCCTCGGTTGGATCCTGGATACTCAGAGCCTTTTTTGTTGTCTGAGTTCTTCAAACCTCTGACCAAAGGATCTGAGTAGTGAGGCAACATTTGTTCCCTTCTTCTTCAGGATTTCTAGCATCATCTCCCATTACTTAACACCAAATAAACTAAACTTTAACTCACGGATAAGTTCAAAGTTTGATTCGTCATTGTTCCTTATGACGCTGATATTGATTGGCTTCGTGTTGGCAATGATCTTAAGGTCTGTGATTGGTTCAGGCCTCCTCATGAACTCTATCTTAGTCTTGTAGTTTCCAAGGGTTTTACCTTCTTCTCAGCCTTAGCTTTAAGCTTCTCTTGGGCAATAACCATTTCCTTGTACAGAGCTGCTTTGAACTCTTGGATAGACTTGATTTCTTGAGCAGCTGCCTTAGCCTCTTCATTTAGCACTCTGAGGAATTCAGCTTTGTTAGCCTCTTCAGCTTCCTCTCTCTCTTCATTGTCAGTTATCTTCTACAAAACTTCTCCAGTGGCCTAAATTGTTTCTGACATATGTATGTTCAACTGCCTACCATCATCAGTTTTATAGTGATGATAATGTTATTAAAATTGATTGTATGTTCAGAGAGTTAAGGGATATACTGGTTTTGTAAACGCATTTAATGTATAGTGGGATAGTGGGAGGTTTTTGTGGGACCTCTGTCTTTCTGGATGACATATGTAACTAGATCCCGATACAAACGTTGCACTTTTTCATAAAATATTCTTTGTTTAATGAAAAGTTTAGTTGACAACGTTGGACATTTAATAACTAAATACTTAGAGCATTTAGTTTCGCATTGAATGACCATTGATCATGAGGTGTGTTTTTCAGGGACTCTTTGATATTGATTACACCCTGAATGATCAGGGACTGATCAATCAATGTTTAACATTCCCAATTGAGCTTTCAACCTTGTGAATGTTGGTTCATCAAACGGTTTTTAGAATAAAATGTAATTCAATATCACCTTTTATGATGTGGTGTCTCATAAAGTGATACTTGATGTCAATATGTTTGGTTCTTGAATGAAGTACAAGGTTGTTGGAAATTGCAATTGCACTTATGTTGTCACAAAAGATGGGAACCATCTTATATTGTATGTCATAGTTAGAGAGTTGACTTTTCATACATAGAATATTTGCACAACACCGAGCGGCAACTACATATTCAGATTCAGTTGATGACATAACAACTGACTGCTGCTTCTTTGTACTCCAACAAACCAATTTTCCACCAAGCAATTGACAAGCACCTAATGTACTTTTTCTGTCCTTGCTGCAGCTTGCATATTCTGAGTCTGAGTATCTTTTTAGGTCAAAGCCTGAATATTTTGGATACTAGAGGCCTAGGCACGGAACACCTTTCAGGTACCTAAATATTTTTTCACTACACATGTGTGATTCTTTGGGATTGGCATGATATCTTGCACATAAACATGTTGAGAACTGAATATCAAGCCGACTTGCTGTGAGATACATTGATGATCCAATCATTCCTCTATAATGAGTCTCATTGAAAAAAATTTCAGTCTAGTCAGGTCCTAGGTTGTTAGGAGGAACCATGTGTGTTTTCACTGATGAACTATCATAGATTTCATACTTTTTAAGTAAGTCCCTGATATATTTCTCTTGACAACTGTAAATTCCTTTGTTAGTTTGTTTGATTTGAAAACCAATGAAGTATGTGAGTTCTCTCATCAAACTTATTTCATATTTTGTTGTCATCAGTTTTTCCAACTGTTTACTAAGTTTATGATTTGTAGAGCTGAATATGATGTCATCAACATATAATTGAACAAGTATAACATCTCCTTTAGTTTTGTAGATAAACAAAGTATTGTCAATTTTGCCTCTAACAAACTTGTTTTGGATAAGAAAGGTAGATAGGGTCTCATACCATCCTCTTGGAGACTGTGTTAGCCATAAAGAGCTTTGTCAAGCTTGCAAACATGATTAGGAAAACTCACTACTTACAAATCCAAGGGTTGCTGAACATAAACTTCTTCTTTCAGTTTACCATTCAGGAATGCACTTTTGACATTCACTTGATATACTTTGAAGTTCATGTAAGTGGCATAGGCAAAGAAGATTCTGATAGCCTCAAGTCTTGCAACAGGGGCAAAGGTTTCATCATAATCTATTCCTTCTTCTTGCCTATAACCCTGAGCAACAAATATAGCCTTGTTCCTGATGACTGCTCCATTTTCATCCATTTAGTTTCAATGATGTTCTTTTCCTTTTGGAGGAGGAACAAGTGTCCAGACTTTGTTTCTATAGAACTAATTTAGTTCTTCCTGATGGCATCAACCCAACTTGGGTGTTTCAGTGCTTCTGAAATCTTCTTAGGTTCTATTTCAGAGAGAAAACCAACAAATAGACATTCACTAGCTGAAGCAACACTGAGTTGTTTGGCCATACTCATTTTGAGTATGCCAACAGAAAGTTCTCCTACAATATTCACAAGTTCAATGTGTTTGTCCCTTGACCACCTGTACTTAGGAACATGATTGGAGTTTGAACTTGGTGAATTTATAGATTGTTAGGGTGACTGGGAGGATTAAGGGGCTAATTTTTTAGTTGTGAAGAGTTTTGAGTATTATCCTTGTTTTAATCATCAGTGATGGGTTCTACAACTTGTTCATTTTGAACAATGTGTTATTCAGTTTCAAGAACAATTGGATGGTCAATGACCTTCAGTCTCTGAATTTTACACTGTGTTCTTGAGTTTTTTAGTAAAGAAAAGTAAAGTAATAGGAAGTAAACATTTTCATCCCACTTTTGGGAGGAAACACTTAACTTTAAAAATCAACCAAATTACAATATTTTTCACTCCTTTTCATTTTCTTTTCCTCCTTAAGTGCTACTCAAGAACACAACTTTTTCTGTTTCTTTTCATTTCCTTTCATTTTCTCCCTTAAGTGATACTCGAGAATACAGTATTAGAGACATTTTGTTCAGTTTAAACACTTGGTTGAGTAACTGTTTAATCAATGAGTGACTCAGGCTCATTGGTTAAGGTCTGAGGGTGGTTGTATGGAGGAATATTGCAAAAGGTATATGAGTCAACTTGATACTGAGTCGAGGGGTAATTTTCTTGAAGAAATTCATCACGTGGGTATCTTGATGATTCATTTATGCGAATTTCTTCAGTTGAAGTATTGGAGAACCTGATGGCTTCCATACTCTCATAAAAGTAACATGAAATGTTTCCCCTTGTTGTTGTCTCCTAGTCTTAAAGACCTTGAAGGCTTTGGAAACAAGTGAGTATCCAAGGAAGATTTCATCATCAGCTTTTGCATGAAACTTACCAAAGTGATCCTTGTGATTGTGAATGAACACATGACACCCAAAAACATGAAAGTAACTGACAGTAGGAAGTCTTCCATGAAACACGTCATAAGGGGTTTTATCATGTCTTTTGACAGTTAAAGATATGTTTTGAGTAAAGCATGTAGTGCTAACATCTTCAGTCCAAAAATGTTTTGAGAGGACTAACCATTTAGCATTGTTCTTGCAGCTTCAATGAGGTTTCTATTTCTTTTTTTTAGCTACACCATTGTGTTCTTGTGTATATGCTGAAGAGAAGTTCTGAGAGATCCGCCTGTCATCACATAAACAATCAAGAGTGTTGTTTCTGAATTGTATCCCATTGTCAGTTCTCAGTAGTTTGATTTTGGTTTCATTTTGCTTTTCAACCTTCCTAATGAATGACATAATGATTTCAGCTGCTTCACTTTTCTTTTTCAGGAAGTATACCCATGTGTACCTCGAGTACTCATCAACAATGACTAGGGTATATTTTTCATGATTTATAGATCTAGGGCTGACTGGTTAAATAAATCCATGTGAAGCAAGTGAAGACATTTGGTGACTAAATAGGTGTATTTGGTTTTAAAAGATGCCCTATGGTGCTTAACTTTCTCACATGCTGAGCATGGTTTGTCTTTTGAATAGACAAGGAAGACCAATGATAAGGTTTTGCTTGGCAAGTTGGTTGACTTTTTTAAAGTTTAGGTGTGACAGTTTCTTATGCCATATCCAATTTACATTTTCAAAGGTTTTGGCAAAGAAACATGGTTCACTCTTAGTTGAGGATGACATGTCAAGTACATATACATCCCTATGCCTAGGAGCAATTAACACCACTTCTTTGTTTGAGTTGAAAATGGTTCCTTGTTTATCATTAAACTGAACAATATATTTATCATTATAAAGTTGATTAATGCTAATTATATTGTATTTTAAACCATTTATAAATGCAAATTTTGAGAATACTATACCATCACAGTTTATGGAACGATACGCTTCAGTGACACATGATGAATTATAACCAAATAATACTTTAGGTCCTGGTTTTTCCACATATTTGTGCAGATAACTATTGACACCAGTCATACTCCTTGAGCATCCACTGGTCTAGGTACCAAATGGGCTCCCTAATGTCCTTCTGCACAAATTTAAGTGAGTTAGTTTATCTTGTGAACCCATTTTTTCATGGGTTCTTTAGACTGAGAAGACTTAGTCTTTATACCTCTTCTTTTTTTTGAATGACTAACTCATGTTGAGAGGTGTAATGGCCATTACTTCCACAAATATCACACCATAGATACTTAAAAAATTCATCAGGGTGATGGTCAGTGAGTCCACAGTGGATGCATGGTGGAAGTGGTTAAGGTTTGAACGGTTTAGGTTTTGGTATTCTTGACGATTCACCATGAGTGAATTGTTCTCTATACTTAGAGAGATTTCTCATTATCACAACATGGATGGCATGTTCTGAAGTCATGTGGTGAGTCCCTTTGCAAAATTTGCAATTGAGAATTTATAGCAATCATCAGTGAGATGATTGGTATAACCACACAGTTCACAGGGTTTCATGGGTTTGGGCAGCTTGGTATTTACTGATTTTGATAAATCAATTTGAGTTTTTGTATGGTTTTTATTAATTTTGATGAATCGGTTTGGATTTTGGTGGTTTGTGGTTGAGTAACCTTAGCTTTTGCAGCTGGTTGTGGTAGTGGTGTAATTGAATTCACCTTTTTGTTCAAGTCCAGAACTAATCTCACTAGGTCTGATAGTTTTATTTCAAGTTTATTTTCACCATCAGTAGGAACTGATGATTTAGATGCAGTCTTATCAGAGGTACTAGTGATAGTTTCATTTGGTTTTGAAGCATTCTTACTAGAAGAATCTTGTAATAAGACTAGAGGTGGTTTTGAGGACTCCCTTTCCTTTGGAAGAATTCTTGTTTAAAGAATTTTGGGAATAAGGTTTAGGTTTGGACCTTGAGCTTGGTTCAACTACCTGAAGTTTATTTAGAGGGGGTAAGGTTTTTTTTAGACACAAACTCAGTTTTTTCCGCTGATTCTGGGTCAGTGTCAGTGGGACAGTCAGCGGGTGTGTTGGTTAGGATTCGACCAGTATTGAAGTTTGGCATATTGCAATCTTCAGGTCATTCAATCCATTCCTTTTTGGTTGGGGTCATTTCTTGATTATATTCTAATGTTTGAGGAACAAATGCAAGTTCACTGGTTTCTCTTTTTGAGGAATTTTCAGTGAGCTGATCCTTTCCTAGTATCTTTTTCTTTTGACTAAGAATCTGTTCACTGATACATTGATTAAGATTATCAGAAATATTTTTAACCCATTTTGGATTAATAGTTTTTACTTGTTTAAGTTCTTCTCTTAAGGCCTGATTCTCGATTCTCTTTTAGAATCTCGGTGTTCTGAAGTTGAGAGGTAAGGGCAGATAATTTAGCTTGTTTAAGCTCTAATAATTCATCCTTACATTTGCGTAGTTCTAAGGCAATTTCTATATTTAGAAAATATATTTTTCCTTTGTTCTTCTACAAACATCAAATCAACATTAATATAATCAAGATATGATTTTCAGTCAGCATTATCATCCATAGATAAAAGAATATATACCTTTCCCATGGCGATATTAACCCATTGACCATTCCTTGCTTGTTCTTTTCCAATAACTAACTTCTCATCATCGTCAAGTGCCATTAACACTTTCAGCTTTACCATCTCATCATCATCAAAAGAGACTTCCTCTTCATCACAATCATATGCTTCAACAACTAAACTTTTGTTTTTGGATTATGATGATTGAGAGGATTGTGATTTGAGGCACTTACTTCTAAGAGAGAAAGTTTGGATTTTACCTTTCTATACTTAGCCATATAATCTTTCTGAACTCTAGGTTTAGGTTGATCATTTTGACCAGAGGTAATGAGTTATGGTTGGAATTTTGGGTTTTGGTATGAAGGTGAGGATGTTTTTGAAAAATAGTATTTAGCAACGTAACCAGACTTTCCACATTTAAAACACTCAACCTTTTCAAAAGATTTTGATCCATTGAACTTAGAAGAGTTTCATTTTATAAATCTTTCTGAGTTGACAAGTAATGCCCTCTCATGAAATTCCTTGGTCAGGTCATCCATGTATTTCTGACTGCTTCTTTCATCCACCTCATCCTCTGAATTGTCTTGATAGTCCTGAACAACAACAGTAGAAAAGAAAGTAGTTGATGTGAGTGATGAGGTCAGGGCTTTCTTTGGTTCAGGATACATCGTAGCAATAAGATTCTCCTCATAAACATATCTCCTATAGAGGTCAACCAAGTCAAGGTTCTTGACATGATTAACATTTCTTAACCGTTGATTAAGTTAAGCCGTTTTTTAAGGAGACTGTCAACAAACCATATATTTATCTCTTGATTTAATAGGGTGACACAATCATTTTTAAGTTCATTCATTAAGGCCTTATATCCTGTATAGGTTTGAGAGAGACTTTCACCATTTTTGGCTTTGAAAGTATTATACTCAAGTTTTAGGTTCATGATCCTATTTTCCTTAATATCAAAAGGACCTTCAAAGTTATGAATTAGGACAGTCCATACATTCTTGGTAGTAGGACAGCCAATTACCGATTCCATTATATCATCTGATAAACATGATATAATCATACTTTTAAGTCTTTGGTCTTGATTGACCGCCCTTCTCTCGTCATTTGACCATTGGGCTTTAGGTTTGTCTTGGCCATCTATGGTCTTGGGCTTGTATGGTCCTTCATGTAAAAACTTGATTAGATAAAGTTCCACGCTAATAAGATAACACATCATTCTTTTCTTCCATTTGATAAAGTTTCCAACTTCTAGCTTAGGGGCAGTGGATGAAAAACCACCTCCTTTGGCTCTACAAGCCGGGGTACATCATTAGACACATTAGGATCTTGATTTTAAAATTTTTGAATGGTTTATAAAATAGTTTTACATATTAAACCGCTCTGATACCACTTGTTATTCCCTTTTTGTTGATTACAAAGTTGAAAACTAAGTTTAACTAGTCAACTCATGTCATGATAATGTAAGTTTAATTTCAACAAGATATATAAATGTAAGTAAAGCACAAAGATATTTTTTAACGTTTAAATTCTTATTTAAAGTATATCAAAGAATTTACACTAAAATGTTTTCAGAATAACAATCTAGGTTGAATGACAATGTATGGTGTGATCTCCGCACTAAACTAAAACAAAAAACTTAGTTGATTTTTAAGTAGGAACTATGACTATCAACTGAATTTCACTTTCTATTCAGGGACTTAATTTTATTTGGATGAATAAATGAGCTTTTGAAAGTGTTTTAACTTTTAATACAAGAGATGAGATTTACTCCTTTAAAACATTCCTATTTATACGCAAGTATCATATGGAAACCCGTGGGGTAAAAGGTACGTGTCAAGTATTTACAAGTGTAGTACAATCCTTCTATTCCTAGGATATGGCTAACATTACTTTTGAGAATAGTGTTGACAACTTTTTGTACATTTTATACCAACTTTAGTACTTTCATGACTTTTTTATAAGTGCTTTACACTTATCTTTCCAAGAAAGTTCCCGCCGATAATTCATTGACTTAGATAGTTTTCAAAAGTATCTAAGTCTTAGAATGTCCTCAGTGTTGAGGAGATCTTCGTTTTTGTCATCACTCACTGACTCCATCATCTTCTTCTTGGTTCTCTCATTCACTCTCTGAGTTCCACCTCAGGTCGTGTTGAGTTTTTTTCTTAGACTCTAAAGAACTTGTTAAATATGACTCTCTGAATACCATTTTCTATTCAGGGACCAGTTTACACTTAAGGCATTTTAATTCAAATCCTAGTCGAATACAATTGGGCATTGAATTGGCCCAACACAACCTATCATAATTACTGTTAAGGCATTTTTAAATTAGAATTTAAGCAGTACAATAAAAAAATCTTAATCTATAATAATTTATAACCATTTGTTATATGCTCAAATTACAGTCAAGTAGTTAATACAGTGTTAGAATCTGTAACATTTTGGTACTTACTTTAATAAAGCAATATTCATCCCATATTGAACGTCCAATAAAAGTTAATTTTAATTTCATAACATTATTATAAAGATTGTTCCATAAAAAAATTGAAGTTTAGATTTCGTAGATTTTTTTTCATATCTAATACTCCCTCCATCCCAAAATAATTGTCCCTCGACAAAAAAAACCCACACTTTAGAAAAACATAATTATTACTGATTTCTCTCTTACTTCCTTGTAGAATGATTGTTTTACCCTTAACTAATTAATTAATATCTTCCTTAAAGTTTGTAATATCAATTTTAACCAAGAGTAATATGACAAAGTTGATCAAACTTTTTTTTATCTATTTTTAGTAATAGACAATTAAATTGAGACATCACAAAAAGAAAATGTGAACTATAAATTTAAGACGGAAGAAGTAACACGTGTTTCAACTTGATATTACCACCCTTAGATATACGTGTTAGTATAACGTTAATAATAACAACAACAGTAATAATATTTTTTCAGCATAAAAACTACATTGAAATATTTGTTAGATTTATAAATTATATAAAATAATAGAAATTGAGAAGTTACATTTATAACTATAAATTTGAATTAAAATTAATCATATCTTTATAAGTTTTGGGCTTGATTTTCAATTTTATTAAGCAATATGAACATAACTTTTTTTTATCACACTCTGTTAACTATTTGCTTACAAGTTTATGTAAACCACTTTGACCTTCGATCTTCATTAAATTACCGACTATCACATTTATATTGCATCAACATTGTGTGGGTACTCTATTTTATATGAAATAGTTGTCATTGCTCAAAATTACTTTAACATGAAACTCTTGATATATGTAAAGTTATTGTTACGGAAAACATAAAATCAAAATAATGCTCGCGAAAGTTTTAATCATAAAGTAGGCACTCTTCTAGTTACAGTATATTTAAAGGCACTATTTAAGTATGTGTTATATGGTATACACACCATCTAACATACCATTTAATATTTTAATAATAAAATAGTTTTAAAAATTAGAAAAAGACATAAACTTCTAAACATTTACAGGTTAACTTTTTGTCTCTCAAACACACATACAATTTCTCTTTCCTCTCCCATTTTACTCGGTATTCTTTATCTAAAACCAAACAAAAAGTCTAGCCACCATTATCAACACCACCACCCTCACCTCTGGTAAAACCATCGCCACCTGTGGTGGTCATACCATCACATCCGCCGTTAGCTCCAGATAAACCACCGTCGCCGCCACCTCAAGACAAACCACCACAGCCGCCACTCCAGTAAAAGCACAACCTTTGGTCAAAGTCAGATCTAAACCCATACAAACACACACTCACAGATAGATCTGATCGATCAAGTTCTTCTACTTCTTCTGTTACTACCACCGTAGCAGCGTCGAAATATTCGGCCTACCTAACACCTCCGTCTTCCGCCATGTCGCCAGAAACACCGCCATAAACCACCACCGCAATTCACCATGTTGCCGGAAAATATCGCCGAGAACCACCCTCACGTCAGATGGGTACCTCCATGTCATCCAGGAAAAAAAAAAACAAAAAACATCGAGGAAAAAATAAACAAGTTTGAGTTATATGTGGGCGGAATCTTTGAGTTTTTGAGATTTATGTATTTAGATTGTACTCTTTAGGCTAAACATAGTAATGAGGGTCAATCCCCTCATTTTCTCTGTCACGTCAGCTTTCTCTTTCCGTCGACCTTCAGACGATTGGTTGCCACAGTAAGGCGACCTTCATTTTTTTTTTAATAATTTTTTTTAAATCCTTTTAACAACAAAATTAAGTTTCTCCCTTTACAACTTTTTTAATATAGTACTACAAAACAACTACTAAAATTGGTCAAAACAGTTTTGTTTCAAAAATAAGAAACAAGAACTAGCAGCTTGTACACTATGCATAAAAACTTGTACATCTCAACAAAAAAAAAAGATAAACACTCACCATCATCATCCTCAAAACATCCATCATCATCTTCAAAAAAACAAGCTGCTTATGAGCTTATCCCAACCCAACGGTAACATTTCTTTTTTAGTCCAGCCCATGAAACAAAAAAAATGAATGCGCAAGTTTCACTTGGACGATCGAGGTCGTTTGGACGACCTTTATCCAAAAAAAATGCCAATCGATCGATTCATTTTTTGTCACCACAATAAGGACGATCGATAGCGATCGATCAATCGATCGGGTGTGTGTCAGTTACTGCGAGTAGCCTTATGGTTTTAATGGCTTTGTTTAGTTTGTTAAAAGTGGTAAAAAGATTGATAGAAAAGTGAGAATATATAGATAACTGTGTCAAATGAGGGAGAGGAAAAGAAAAGACGTGTAAAAAGTAAACCAAAAAATACAATAATTGTCAGGGAACGAGGTTGGGAACCCGCGCGTTGCCGCGGGGTGTTTGTATATTTAAGGTAGCCGTAAAAAAATAGGTTAAAATTTACGATGTTTCGGTTAGGTGTTAGTACTTGATACAAAATTTAAATCCAAACCCTAAAAACATCTATCGAAAGACATATATAAGGAGCCCTAGTTTTTTAAAACCCTATAAGTATCGAAACTGTTATGAGTGGTGTTATTCAATTCTTGTACCTTGTAGGAGAAGAAGAATCATTGAGAAAATATTGAATGGAAGAATAGAGAGAGCAGAGAGAGGTGCGCTAATGAGACAGAGAAAGAAAGATCCAGAATACATATATCTGTGATTGAGTGTATGAAGCAAGTGTGGGGGTAGCAATTCACTATTGCTTTTCCTGTGCACCCCCACACAGTCGAATGTAGCTGGAGCTCAAAAGAGTGGGAGTAGTAATTTTGGGGTACCAAGCCCCCTAATGTAAGTTATATGAAAGTGTGTCAGTAGCAAATTTGGGGTACTGTAGCTGGGTGATCCCTCTAAATGTAATATATATAATTGGTTGTCCACTCCTACACAGTTCATTGGAGCTCGTGCTCAAAAGTGCGTGGGTAGTAATTTTGGGGTACAAAGCCCGCTAAGGTAAGTTATATAAAAGTGTGGTGGAAGTAATTTTGTGTATTAGCCTATTAAATTATAATTTGGTGTAAAAAAAATAAAAATAGGGATATATAATAAATCTTAAGTCGGTATATATTAGGAATTTTTTTCCCCCTTTGTCTCTCATATTTCTGAAACTTAGTTATACATTAGGGTTGCTTTCCAAATCGACTGTTTGAAATTTAGGGCTGATCAAATTGCGGATTTTGTTATTGGTTAAACGTAATTGTACTGAAGGTTAGACTGTTTGATCTGTCAATCATGGGATCTCGATTTCCTATGTGCACTTTACTTTCAAAGAAGGCTGGAGTGTCTAAGTGCTTACATGATATCTTGGGGGAGCTTCTTAAGCAAGAGTGGGAAGGTAATACTCATGCAGTGAGGTATTACAAAGACATGATTTCAATGATTGAAAATCGTATGGCTTTTAGGCGAAGGGTTATGAGGGAGTTTGAGAGTTTTGGGGAAAGGGCTGTGTTTGTTGATACTATTGAAGGATTAAGATTTTTAGATGAAAAAGACATTTAGGAGATTGGGTATTTAAATCTGCTGGTAAGGGCTTATGAGCGACGTCGGGCTGCACAGACTAAGGTTATGATGTCACTTCTTAAGTAAACAGTATGTAGTTAGGTATATAGGATTTCAATTAAGATGTAATGCTGTAGTAATTTGTGGATCATGTGTTGGCTGTTGTGAATAGCGTTTGTGTATGCGTAGTTTGTGTTAAAGTCGCACGCTCTAGTGAAGGGATGAAAGCTTTTGGTAGTATGCTGGTGTGTTTGTTGTTTAGGTCTTTGTATTTTCTTTTATGGTCTGAACCTGTGGACAAATTTTGTATCGGCAGTGTATATGTCCCAGGTTTATGTATGAATGAATTGCTTATGGTTTTATGAATAAAAATTAGTATTATTAAAAAAAAAAAAAAAAAAAAAAAAAAAAAAAAAAAAAAAAAAAAAAAAAAAAAAAAAAACCAACAACAACAAGAAAAACAAAAACTTGACACTGTTATGAAAATGGCTTTTGATGTTATGCATTTGGCAACCCAAGGTAAGGGAAGTGAGTAATTTGTTTGTAGCAGCAGTTGTTATTTTCATTGTTTTAGGTGTAAGTTCTGTGTGCTTCAAATGTGCAGTTTTTATGGGTGTTTGAAATGGTGGCCATATCTGGATTGTAAATAGCAGAACACATAGGTAGAGTGACGTTTTTCTTTAGATTTTGAAGGACGAAAATGTTAGCTGTATGTAGTAGTTATTATTGTTAACATGTGTGAACGTACATGATAATTAGAGTGTTTGTATGAAAGAGTTTAGGGTGTGTCATAATATGATAGGATTAGTTGGTAACAGGTGGATATGTCCCAAACAGGTCAAGTAAAATTGTTACTATAACGGGTTCCAAAAAGGTTGTGCTATTTTCGCTTGTGTTGTAGTATTGTCTATTTTTGAGTGGGTATACTAATTTTATGTTGTTTCCTGTTTAATTTTTTTTTAATGCAATGCTACTATTGCATTTTGTTTGTTTCCTATTTACTTTTGCCTATAAAAGAAGGGCTGGAACAAAGGTTTTCTTCCATGTTGTTTGTTTTTTTTTGTTAGGATACATTTAAGGTGAATGGCTGCAACACCAAAAATTGATGAACTAAAACAGGTGTGTGGTTCTAATCGGCTTCATCATTGTTTTAACTATCTTTTTTGTGCAGGAATGGAAAGAAAATGAGGGTCTTATTACGTATCTTGGATAGAAATGTGCTTATTTCTAAGCGAATATTGAGAGGAGGGATCAGTTGATTCAAGAGGCGCAATCTTTTGATCTTTTTCATGATGTAGCTACTGATGGGCTAGAATGCATGGTTGAGACGCAGCAGAGAGAGCAAGAGATTTTAGCTGGGTTGAGTGTTGTTTTGGATTTAGCTCGTGAAGGCAGGCTGGAAAAGCAGCGACATGTCGGTTTGATGGACCTGAAGGATTAGGCTGGTTTGGTTTTGTTAAATTTCATGTTTGTTTTATTGTTTTTTTTTTTTTTTTTTTTTTTAGCTAATGTTGATGATGGTGTTCATTTTGACGCCGTCTTTGTAAATTAACGATTATTATGAATAAAAGGTTGTTGCAGTTAGTGGTGTTGGTCTTTTGATGATTGTTACTATATTTGTTTTTGGTTTGTTTATAGTTATTTTAGTGCCGATAGTAAGATAGTAATTTTATAACACGTATTTGTGCAGTTGCAGATTTGTACCACAAAACCATTGTTTATATGTATACATTGTTAAAGGAATTGTTATTGCTCAAGAACAGCAGTAAATTGTTTGAATATTCACATTGGATGCAGTTAGTAAGTTTACATATAAAGAAAGCCTTATGAAAGATTATACTAAGAACTTATCATATGCAGAATTGTACAAAGTGAGTAGAAAATAGTTGTCGTAAAAGAATCTTGCATTATATTACAAAACATCAGATACTTTTATACACATAAGTTGTTTGTGAAGGGGTTGCACAAATGTTGTACAAAAAAATATGCGTGTTTTGATCCATATTTGTCCAGCTATAGACTTGGATCACAAATATGTTACATTACATGCATTTGCTGCATAAATGATATACAAAAAATGGGGCTCACAGCCAAATGTGCACCTGCTATACAAAGCATGGGTGCACAGCTAAGGTTTGTGTGCAGCTATAGTGTAAATGTCATACAAAAGATTAGTGGGTTGCCGTATATGGATGTTTTGCGACATATTTGTCCACCTGAAGCACAAATATGTTTCAAAACATATTGTTGATTAACAACGGTACTAAACCGTTTAAATATTTACAACAGCTTGGTGCATGTGGCTGCCATGATTACTTTAAGTTAACTTCGACTTTTTCTTTTTAGGATTCATGGGTTTTGAGTGGTCTTCTGTTGAAGTTTCGACTGTTTCTGCATAAGTGAAAATAAGTAGGTTATGAGTCACTAATAACATGTTATTTAGGCATTCTAAAAGTAATAATAGGTAACAGATATAAAAGTTGTAACTGACACTTAAGTTAACATAATTTTTTTTAATGCGTCTATGATTGAAAATAAACTGTTGGGAGTCCATTATTTCTGCCAACTTTTAAAGGGTGCAAGTTAATAATTTTGGGTTCTTTTGGATGGTAGTATTGTTGAATAGAAATGAGTAATAGTAGAGTAGTTGTAACCATTTTCAATGGCTATAATGGATATAAAAAAGTTGTTGTGCATCTTTAGCAGGTATGGTCTATTCCAAAGTTTTTTTCAATGGCTGTATCATGGCAATAAGCCAAAGGAGATAAGGCTACCTTGGTTCATGATATGCATGTGTCCAAAAAAAACTATGCGAATTCTTTTTTGAGTTTTGTTTCTCTATTTAAGGCAGTTATGGTGTACATTTATTTTGACAATTCATTTTCCAACTTCTCATAAAGAAGCAAGAAAACACAATGTGTAGGCGTCCTAAGTGTGATCAGCTTAGAGTCGAGGCTAATTCAAACAATTGGTCTGAGATGTTAGTTCTATATTGCCGTCAATCTGCAATCGAAGACATTCAAATGGCACAACAGATGAATGCGCTTTGTGGAAGACTCGTTGGGGTAATTCATGAAAGGGCGACTTTTATTCAAGAGCTAGACACTGTTGGGAACATTTATGCCCAGAAAACGGCTGAGTACCTAAGAGAGGTACAGGCAAAAGATGACCAAAAGGTCATGCAGATGCGCATAATGACAGCCGAGTTGGAGCTAAATGCTCGTGATAAGGATATCTTTATTCAGAAGCTTAAAGGTGTGATGGATTTCTGACTGTGTGGCTAGACTCGGAGGAAATTGTTGTTGGTTATGATGTGTCATTTATGTTGGTGTCTGTATTTGCAGTTATGTATCTGTATTTAATTTTATTATGAGTCTTGTTGTAATGTTTGGCTTAAGCCTATGTGACTTGATTGTAAGATAATATAAAAGTTATTGTTTATGTTAAGTAAAATTGCGTAACTCACCTTTTTGCTTCCTTGGATGTGGTGGTTCATCTTCAAACAATGCTCTCCTAACTATTCTCGATCTGCTCTGTTCATCTGTCTTTTCGTCTCGGTCTTGTTGATTTGTTAGTGCGAGGGTTGTTGGTGGTGTTCCTACTTTTTACAAACAAAGTAGTTAATATTTGCATTTGTAGATGTTATCTTTAAATAAGAGAAACTGTTAACTCAAATGTTGGTACCTGGGTTTGCTTCTATTGCTGTGGTTGTTCATTGTTCTCTGTTTCTTTTGTTGAAAACTTGGTCTATAATAAAGTCAACTGTTCTGCCTGTTTGATTGAAATGGATTTGAAAAATATTATTTTGACCTTCAATTGCAAAGATCTCGGGTGGTATTTCTTGCGGATCTGCTGCTTTGTGCATTGCAATTAACTGTGAACATGAGTACCCGGTCACATCATCTGCTGCAGGGGTAAAGAAAGTGATTGGAGCGGTTGCAGATGGGTCTGTGATAAAGCCTTTGAAATTATACCTGCATATCATGAACCAAGTTAAAGCATCATTTATTATTTATTTATTTATTTATTTTTATTTTTTTTGTTTTTATCTAACTTTCTGCAAACTTCAATTAGAATATCATGTACCTGTAGCATGGTTTTTCTTGTTTCCATGATCCAGACACTGGTAGATTCCATCTTCTTCTTTTGCTTTTAAAGGGCATCTGTTGCAAGATATGTAAAACCAATCTCTTTTGATGTTGATGCTGGTTATTGTTGCCTCAATAGTAAACTTTACTCCCTAACAATGTTTATGCAAATGGACAGGTATGGATAAAATTTTATAGAAAGGTTTGTTGTATGTTGTATGAAATTTACCTTGTAGGCTTCTGGATTCTGTTTTAAAAGTGTTTTCAGAGGGAACCTGTTTCTGAACTTTTCTTTTTCAGGATCTTCATAGGGGGTTTTGCAAATCCGCAATGGTGGAGTTTCCTGTTGTCTCTCTCTGTATCTATTTCATTTTGAAAAGTTAGAACGAATTTGTTTTAGTAAATTCTTATGTCAATATGAAGCAATTTTGAATTGTAGGTTTGAAGACTCTTACTGTTCTCTTGCTTCTTCAGCCTCTGGTATGTAGCATATTCATAACACTTAAACACACATAAGATGTGATATTGGCCGATTGTTTAGAGAGAGAAAGAGAGAATGGGAACTTAGAGAGAGAAAGGTGAAGTTGTATTAGATGAAAATGTAAAGAGTTCCAACCCTTCCCTTGTGTGGGAAGGGCTTTATATAGGCGTACATAGGTTGCCCTGTGTGGGCTGTGGAGTGAGCTGACAGTGGGTAAAGACCCGACCCACTCCACGAATACTTTAATAACAAAACTATTACTAATAATACTAATAATCTTACGAGCTACTTAATACAAACAGATACTCGGGGTGATCGAGTTTTCATATGAATATTTATATTCCTAACAATCTCCCCCTAAGGGAGGTCACCCCGGAAATTATATTTTGAATTCTAGCTTCTATCATATGTGTTTGTCTTCCTAGCTCGTAGTTCTTGATTCCTCAAAGTCATTAATCTTTGTGCATTCAGCAGCGAACTTTTGATGACTGATCTTTTGTCTTGGATGATCTTTGAGGATTCATTGAGTTTATCATCCAACATATGTCTTCAAGTCATCTTGTTGCAGCATCGTCTCCATGTGAAGTTGTGATCTTTGAGCATTCTTTGAGATCATCAGCCACCGTAAATCTCCAAGCTCATCCGTTGTAGTAATATTGCCTTCATGTGATTTGTTGTGACCGTTGGACTGCATGCTCACACTTTTCTGGATCATGATAACTATCATCAGAGTTGCGGAAGCTGTGTTGTAGGTCTTTCAGCTATCATGATGTCTTTGATAATGAATTGGAAGTGTGAGCATGGAGTGTGGATTGACACGTCTCTACTGGAATCAGGAACCACCATCACCATCTTTATATGAATCTGAAATAAAACAGTTAGCAATAAAGTTGGAGAACGAATATGGATTTGTCATTCGTTCGGGGTGGTTGGATTAACTTTCGGTTCCGTGAGGACCGACCTGTGATCAGGTAGAATCCCTTTAAAGAAGATTCTCCTTGACAGGAATTTCGAGCTTGTTGTACAGACTCATTCAACGAATTAATCATTGGAATTGTCATACAAGCATGTTCTCATACCGGAACGTCTCAAAGCAGACAACACGGTAGAGTGAATCAGTGAATTAAATACCCACTGATTGATGAGAAATTGATTAGAAAAATCACTCGCGTGTCACTGGATAAACATTTTATGCAACACGATGAGGGTTTTATAAATTTAATCATATTTCTGTCATAAACACTTTTGTTTGAAAATTTTCACAATCAATGTGCTCGAAACTCAGTTGGTGAGCACATTGAAAGGTTTTCCAAAAGCATCCGTCAATCCATTTCCTGGAACAAGTTTGATTCAAATGTGAATTGCCCCATCGTTTCTTTCCAGTTGTCACTAGTTTGATCCATGAAGGATCTCACATGTCACCCACCAAGAGCTTGTTTGATGTTGGCTCTAGATGGATTTCCATCTTCATGGTGAATACTTATGTATCACTCGGATGTTCTGGCAATACCACAAGGATAATGCGAAGGACTCTTAATATATGTTTTCTTACTTTTCACGGTGTATGAAACAACAAGCATATTGGAATTGTGTCCTAATGAGATTTATGGATGATCTCTTGGCTCTAGACTCAATCGTGCGTTTTGATTTAGTGATCGGAGGCTGGAGAGGACTGCCACCTTTTCAATATCATCTAACTCGGAGTGAGAGAGACGATAGACATGTATTGATCTCCGTGACAAATGAAACAAGAGTCCTTTGAGGGACCTTGAGTGGCTAGGGAGGGTTGTGCAGCGTATCACTGGGTCCATGAAACTTTTTTTTCAATGTCAGCAATCAACTAAGTGATTCTGACAGCATATGTATTGACCCAGTTTCTGCCTAAAGTGTAAGGAGGGCTTCTTTCTTTTCACCCTTTATCTTTACATTTCTTTTTCATTCTTCAACCCCTTCAGCGCTTACCGAGACTTCATCACTAGTACCTTGTTGGGTTTGTTCCAGTACTAGCTCCATCTCAGTCAGCACTCTTCCCTTATTCTCACTTTTCTCCTTTTTAATCGTTCCTAAGGACTTCTATTCTAACTAGAGGATTTTCCCTGGGAAGATCCCTCCGGTTCTGGCGGGATCGTGGGAACTTATACCTAACCTTACCATCCTTATGACTCCAGTACATTAAGTAAAATGGTCGGTCTTTAGTGTTCTTCCACAATTGCCATCACAAATCATTTGCTCCCCCTCAATATATGCATCGATATACGAAAGAGTTCTATCAAGACACCATCAATAAGTTACACTATGAAAATGAGTGTTTTCGAACTGAAAATTCAAAAATTAAACAACATTACAAAGAGTTATATGACTCAATTAAAGTCACACGAAACTGTCACAATGATAAGATAACTTCTTTGTTAAATGAAATCGAGAATCTTAATACTCAGGTGAAAGGGAAAATGCCAATTATCACTTGTGAAAATGTTGTTCCAAAGGTTTCTGCTTGTAGTAAGTATGCTGTTGATGTTGTGCCTATTCCATTTCCCCTTAGGAACAATAGGTCTGCCCATCAAGTATATCTCAATCACCTTAAGGATAGTCTTGATACACTTCGTGAGATAGTTGAAGAGGATAGGATAGATAATCCACTTGATAGTGCAGTTGTAGATGCTTGCTTCCTCACTAAATGGTCTCAGGAACTTTTAGAGTATGTCATTGGCACGGATCCTAAGAATGATAACAAAAGAGATAGATTTGTTGCATCATCCTCTACGACTAAGAACAAGCATGTAACCTTTGATGTACCACTGAGAACATCTGAACCCAGCACATCAAAACCAGAAAAACAAGTGGCAGTAAATCAAACTAATGTTCCCATCATTGCTTCTACAGGAGTGATAAGTGACACCAAAGCTAGCGAGTCAAAGCCTAGTCGCAATACAAGGAAAGATAGGACTGCGCCGGCTAAGAGTGATCATGTGAAGAAAGTAGAAGTCCACCCTAGGAACAATAAATTTAATTTGAACAAAATGAATCGTGTTGATTCTAGTATTAGCTTTAAGCGTACTGTAATTAATTCGAATTCTAATGCTGTCTGCAAAACATGTAATGAATGTTTAATTTCTGGTAATCATGATGATTGTGTTGTGTCATTTCTGATGTCTCCTAAACGATCCCCTATTGAGCAGGTTAAGAAAACTGAAATAAATAAACAAATTTGGAAAGCAACAGGAAAAACATTTGTTAATGTCAGGTATCAATGGAGACCCACTGGAAGGAAATTCACTCTAGGATATCAGTGCCCCTTAACCAGATTGAATAATCATAAAGTAGTGAAGGTTAAGGAATGGAAGCCAACTGGTCAAATTTTGCCTTTAGTGACACAATGCCCTGCAACTAGGTCAATTGCTGCTTCTAGTGTAGTTTCCACTGTAAATGCAATAGCATCTGTGAATCCCATAGTTCCAGAGTTTGTTTGTGCTAACCAAACGGACCCCAGCTGCACATGGGGATCCACATTTTTCAGTTATCCATCATTGTCTGTTTTCAAATGCAGGTCGTACAAATCGTCCTTTGGTATTTGGATTCAGGCTGCTCAAAACATATGACTGGGGATCGCTCATGGCTCAAGAATTCCGTGAAAAAGTTTATCGGGACAGTTAGATTCGGGAATGACCATTTTGGGGCAATTATGGGTTACGGAGATTATGTGTTTGGCGATAGTGTAATTTCCCGGGTATACTACTTGGAAGGACTAGGGCATAACTTGTTTTCTGTTGGTCAATTTTGTGATTCCGATCTTGAAGTTGCTTTCCGAAAACACACATGTCTCGTCAGAGAGTTGGATGGTATTGATCTTCTTAAAGGCAGTCATGGCACCAATCTATACACCATCTCTATTAAAGAAATGATGAGGTCCTATCCTATTTGCTTGCTTTCAAAGGCCTCAGAGACCAAATCTTGGCTTTGGCACCGTCGTTTAAATCACTTAAACTTCGGCACCATAAATGACCTTTCTCGCAAGGATCTTGTACGAGGCATGCCCAGACTAAAGTTTGAGAAAGATCATCTTTTTTCTGCCTGTCAACTGGGCAAAAGCAAGAAACAAACCCACAAACCCAAAACTGTCAACACCATTATGGAAGCTCTTCACACCCTTCACATGGATCTGTGCGGACCAATGAGAGTTCAGAGTATTAATGGGAAGAAATATATTCTTGTGGTGGTCGACGACTACTCTCGGTTCACTTGGGTAAAGTTTTTGAGAACTAAGTACGAAACTCCAGAGGTTATCATCAAACTTATCAAACAGCTGCAAGTGAGACTCAACAAAACTGTCAGAATCATCCGTACAGACAATGAAACTGAGTTTGTTAACCAACAACTCAGTCAATTCTATGAAAGTATTGGCATAACACACCAGAAAAGTGTTCCACGCACTCCTCAGCAGAACGGTGTTGTTGAAAGAAGAAACCGTACTCTTGTGGAAGCTGCACGAACCATGCTAATATTTTCCAAGGCACCGATGTTTCTTTGGGCAGAAGCGATTGCTACAGCATGTTACACCCAAAAACGATCCCTGATTCATACTATTCACAACAAAACTCCCTATGAGCTGATTCATGGCAAGAAACCTGATCTTTCCTTTCTGCGAGTGTTCGGTGCTCTGTGCTACCCGACAAATGACAGTCAGGATCTGGGAAAACTAAAACCTAAAGCAGACATAGGATTCTTCGTTGGATATGCACCAGATCGCAAGGGTTACATAATCTACAACAAACGAACCCGACAAATCATGGAAACTATTCACGTAACTTTCGATGAGCTGACTGAGCAAACGGCTTCTGGACAACCTACATCTGAACCCGCACCTAATCTTTTGTCACCTGGACCAATTAGTTCAGGTCTTGTACAGAATCCCACGCCTGCAGTTCCTTATGTACCTCCCACCAGTGAAGAGTTGAAGATGTTGTTTGATCCAATGTTTGATGAATATTTTGAGCCATCAATGGCTGATGCTACAACGGAAGTTGCGCCTGTACCTCCAGCTGCTGATGCTCCAGTTCCACAAAATTCAGAGGGTCCATCTGTATCTGTATCAATCAGTCAAGATGCACCATCTGCTAGTCACTCACCATCATCATCAAACATTCAATCTCCTTTGGTACAACAAGGCTCTGCAGTAGATAATTTGTTTGAAGTGAATCCTTTCGCTCCAATTGATGATGTTCCATTTGAGAATATCTTTGCCCCTGAATCTTCTACAGAGACATCTTCTTTAGGGGATCTTAACACGGCCACATCAATTCCCTATCCTCAACCACATGATCATCTCATAAAATGGACCAATGATCATCCGATTGACAACATCATTGGTAATCCCTCTCGTCCGGTATCCACGCGAAAGCAACTTACTACCGATGCACTGTGGTGTTTCTTCAATTCCGTACTATCCAAAGTCGAGCCAAAAGACTTCAAAGATGCCATGTCCAAAGACTGTTGGTTTAATGCTATGCAAGATGAAATTCATGAATTTGATCGACTTGAAGTATGGGAATTAGTGCCTCCTCCAGAGTGTGCAATGATTATTGCTCTAAAGTGGATCTTCAAAGTGAAACTCGATGAGCACGGTGATGTTTTGAAGAATAAGGCATGGCTTGTTGCAAAGGGGTATAGACAAGAAGAGGGCATAGAATTTGAAGAATCATTTGCTCCGATTGCTCGAATTGAAGCCATCAGAATCTTTCTCGCTAATGTTGCCAGTCAGAATATGATAGTCTACCAGATGGATGTTAAGACAGCGTTCTTAAATGGTGACTTCAAAGAGGAAGTCTATGTGAGTCAACCAGAAGGATTTGTGGACCCTGACCATCCTACTCATGTCTATCGCTTGAAGAAGGCCCTCTATGGATTGAAGCAGGCACCTAGGGCGTGGTATGATACGTTGTCCAAGTTTCTTCTGGCAAACGGATTCTCCAAAGGTGTTGTTGATCCTACGCTATTCACCAGGAAGTCGGGCAAACATCTACTTCACATTCAGATCTACGTAGATGACATTATCTTTGCCCCTTCAGATCCTAGTGAATATGATCGGTTTTCACAAGAGATGAGCTCTAAGTTCCAAATGTCGATGATGGGACAAATTTCATTCTTCTTAGGTTTGCAAATTTCTCAAAGTCCCGGAGGCATTTTCATTAATCAATCCAAATATGCAAATGAAATATTGAAGAAGTTTGGACTTGATTCAAGTGATCCTGTTGACACTCCGATGGTTGAAAGATCAAAGTTGGATGAAGACCTCTCTGGGATCCCGGTTGATCAAACTAAGTTTAGAAGTATGATTGGATCCTTAATATATCTCACCGCTTGTAGGCCAGATCTCTTGTTTGTTGTATGTATGTGTGCTCGGTACCAGTCCAAGCCCACCAAAAAGCATCTGGAAGCGGTAAAAAGGGTCTTCAGATATCTTCAGGGCACTGTTCACATGGGTCTTTGGTACCCTAAGGACACCGCAATGGAGCTCACAGCCTATGCAGATGCAGACCATGCGGGGTGTCAGGATACTCGTCGAAGTACTTCGGGAGGTGCTCAGTTTTTGGGGGAGAAGTTGGTTAGCTGGTCTTCTAAAAAGCAAATGAGTACATCAATATCTTCCACAGAGGCTGAATACATTGACATGTCTGCGTGTTGTGCTCAAATCCTATGGATGAGATCACAACTATCAGACTATGGTTTTGCATACAAGATTCCTCTGTATTGTGACAACAAAAGTGTTATCGCTCTTTGCTGCAACAATGTCCAACACTCCCGATCAAAGCACATCGATATCCGGCATCACTTCATAAGGGAACAGGTTGAGAAAGGGATTGTTGAACTCTACTTCGTGAGGACGGAGTTTCAGTTGGCTGATATCTTCACTAAGGCCCTTCCGAGAGAACGGTTTCAATTTATTCTCCCGCGACTTGGCATGAAGAGTTTGACACCTGAAACCCTCAAGTGTCTTCAAGAAGAAAAGGAGGAGTAAAGGATTTGCTTCACATATCCTTGTATATACTTGTATATATCTTAAAACAAAAAGAAAATAGAAAAATATAAAACCTATAAAAAACCATAAAAATCAGAAAAACACAAAAATACCAAAAATAGTTCTTCTAGGCATGTCTTCTGTTTATCGATAACATTTACGGTCCTAGAAATGTCATTCAATAATGACATGGGTCTTTAAATGAAGCTCGAGCAGAAGTTATACTAAATGGTTAAAACATGTCTTATCGGCTTGCGGTTACTTCAGACTGCAACCCGTGCTATATTATGGGGAAACCATGTCGCCAAAAAGACGGTTGTTCCTCCAACTGGGTGAAGTTCACCTGGGCATGGATTACTTTATATCCATGTTTCCTCGATTTGATGTACGTTTTAGTGCATCATTCCTCGTATAAGAAGAGAAGTCTTCTTTACATCGCAAGTACTTTCCAATCTATGATTCTTCAGGAAAGTATTTGTATGAAAACTTGGTGGTACCATGATTTTTGAATATCAATCAGAATTGAATTTTTCATAAAAATCTATCACTCAATCAATGACTATAGCTATTCCAATAGAAGACGGGTCATCGATTGAGGGGGAGAGTGATGATTTTCAAAATTCTATATCATCAAAACATGTTACTTTGTACCGAATAAGCAGTGAATTTTATGAAACTTGTTGCTATGTTTCAGTGTATGATTTTTGTTAAATTCAAAATCTTCCAAACTTATCATACCTGACACTAACATTCTCCCTCATTGATTGAGGGGGAGCATCGTAATGTTCCATTATCAGAATATATGTTAAACCTGACCACATTTTCTCCCAAATTTTCTAAACATATTTAACTCAATTGGGATCACAAATCTCAAATGGTTTGAAATTTTTGATCGGGGGAGAGAATGTGATTTAAATATGAAAATCTGATAAAAATGTGATCTTTTGGACTCAAGTGTAGTCTCTCCCATATGTGCTAAACTCTTTCATATATCGATGCATATATTGAGGGGGAACAAATGATTTGTGATGGCAATTATGGAAGAACACCAAAGACCGACCATTTTACTTAATGTACTGGAGTCATAAGGATGGTAAGGTTAGGTATAAGTTCCCACGATCCCGCCAGAACCGGAGGGATCTTCCCAGGGACAATCCTCTAGTTAGAATATAAGTCCTTAGGAACGATTAAAAAGGAGAAAAGTGAGAATAAGGGAAGAGTGCCGACTGAGATGGAGCTAGTACTGGAACAAACCCAACAAGGTACTATTGATGAAGTCTTGGTAAGCGCTGAAGGGGTTAAAGAATGAAAATTCTGAGAATCTAAAGACGATGGTTTATTGGTGCCAATTTCTTCACTTTTGTTAGACTTTAGTTGGGCAATTTGGGCCCTCAATTGTCGAATCGTGTTAGTGTGAGCTTGAATTTTTTCATCGCGTTTGCTTAATTCAAAATATGTATCAAATTCAGGAGCATCCAAAGATGTCTTGGCATTTGATAGTGTACATCTTTCTTCTAAGTGTTGATATTTTAATTGCAAATCAAGATGATCAACCTCTAGTTTTGAAAAACGCTTGACCATGTTATCATGGTCATCATTTTGAATTTTTTCCTGCAATTTCAAATTCTCCCCCTCAAGCTCAACAACACGATTCTGGGTAACATTCAATGCAATAGAATACTCATGAAATTGACAGGTAGTTAATGCAGCATCAGTAGTAGTATAAAATATATCCTGTGCAATACATCTAGCAATCAAATTCTCATTGGTGATGAGAATATTCTTTCTCTCAATCTCACGACTCTTAAGTTCTATCGCATTTTGAGCTACCTCATTTTCCATATCTTTAAACACTACTTTCATCTCATTAACTTCAGTTTTAAGGGTATTTTGCATCCCTTCAAAATGTTCTTAGAGTAGTTTAAAGAATGGAATGACCTCAGTTAAGTAACACCTTTTTGTTTGTTCAAAACCCCTTTCCCCCTCAGTAATTCCTGTTGGTGTAATTCTCTTCTTACATGTTTTATCAAAATCAGCAAATAGTTGACAAAGTACATATATGCTAATTAAGGTTTTACATTCTGTGGGAAGATTTAAGGGAACTAGATGCCTAGGTGTATTGGGAGGATACACTGTTGCAACCGCAATTTTCCTAAGGGATGGAGTTTTGTCGTTAAGTTCATCGGCCTTTCTTTTTTCTATGTCTAAAGACCAAAATATTTGTTCAGGCGTTAACTTCCTTTGAGGTGCAAACACAGTCAATCGATTCTCCTCATAATAATCATGGGGTTTGACTATGATTCGATTGGCTATACATTTGGGATCCTTCATTTTCTCAGTCATTCTTTCTCTATTTCTCACTTCTATCACATTACTCTCTTCTAATGATGAAACATCAGGAGGGGCATGACCAGGCATAATCATCACATTTGCATTATATAAGGCAGGTTGGGCTACTTTAGCATTCCTAAGGAGAGCTAATTTAGGTTCACCTACATTACTTTCACTATGCTTATCACACAACTTTTTGTGCTTTTGAATCATTTGAGCAGTTTGTCTGGTTTGGTCTTGTGTGTATAGTTTGTTTTCAAGCTTATTCTTTAAAGTTTTAAGTCTAGAGAAATCATTTAAGAGTTTTGCTTCTTTTTCTTTGAAATCTTGTTTTAGTGTATTTACATGCTCTTGGGCCTCCTGTTTTTGTTTAACAGTCTGATCCAGCTATTTTTGTAAAGAATTCAACTCTTGTTTTAATGTTTCTTCCCTTAAATTACGCTCAGTTATAAGTGTACGCATTTGACTATCCATTTTCTGCTCACGTTCGGTAAGCTCAAATTTTGCACGTTGTTCATATATGGCCACCTGATCTTTATAAATGTTAAGCCTAGTGGTCAAGGTGTCATCTGGGACAAACATAGTGTTTTCATGCAACTCACAAGTATTGTTTACAACACAAGCATTATCTACAACAGAAGATGCACAACTTGGTACATCAGTCACGTTGTTATGATTCACATATTGTTCATATGAGATAATATTACTATTTCCCACATCAACAGTATCTGAATCAACAACATCTGTCTGTTGTACGTTGTTGGGAATCTTCTGTTCATCTACCACATTATATGTGTCGTAAAGCTTTAGTACCTCAGAAATCACAGATGCATTGGAGGGACCAGCTTGTTAAGGTGATGAGACAATAGAGGACAGATTAGCCATGAAGATCGTTTGAGCAGTTGGTTCATCATCCACATCAGAGTCAAAAGCATCACAGTCATCAGCTTGGAAGATGTTGGGATCATTTAGTGCAAGGTCCTGAACTGGCTACTCGTCCACATCGGCATCAAAAGTATTTCCCCCATCGCCAGCAAGAAACAACAACTCTTCTTCGTCCAACACTGCTCCATTCTCTTGAGCTTGCATCAACAACATCTTGTCCTTGAAATAGTCAGCGTTCTGTGGACGCTTTGGCTGATTGCAGTTTCTGGCAATGTGTCCAAGTCCACCACAGTTGTAACACTTGGGTTGCTTCCCCTGCCCCTGATTTGCATTCCCTACTCTGATCTGCACATTACCTCGACCCATGTTCCTTTGATTCAAGTTCTGCCTCCCCTGAACATTCTGAACCACAATTCTTCCATCCTCCACAGTTGCCTGATTGCGTGGGTTTGATGAAGTTCTGAGTTGATTGTTAGTTTGAGGGAGTGTTGCTTTGAATTGTTGAACAAGTAAGGAAACTTGGTTGGTGAGGTTATCAATCATTTTGTCGGTGTGAGAGTAACCTGAATCCAGTTGTGGATTCATAGCAGATGGTGATGAATAGGGATGATGATAAGCTTGATCAGATGAAGATTGGTTGATTGGCTGAACATTTGCAACAAATGCAAGTGGATCATTTGGTGCAGTTGGATTGAGTTTTTCTCTCAACAGACGATCATAAGCAGCATGCTTTTCATGTTGTTGTAGGTAGGCATACAGCTGTTCATAATTTGTATCTCTCAATCCTTTGTTGAGTTTCACTGCAGTAACAAATCTGTCCCATTCTAGTGTCATGTTGTTCACAAACTTTGAGTTGAGTTGGATGTTTGGCATTGTCATCCTGATGATTCTCATGTCATTCACAAGCTTGTGAAATCTCACATAGTAGTCAGTAATGTTCTCACCCGGGTTCATTTTGAAATGCTCAAACTCATCGTACAGCTGTGACTCACGATCTTCTTTGGTTAATTCAGAACCAGCAAGAAGCATTTTTACATTGTCCCAAACCACTTTGGCTTCGGTGTTGAAGTTGATAAGCTTGTACACATCTTTGGGAAGTCCTTGAATCACAATGTTGGAGGCTCTAATGTCTGCATCATACCTCTTCTTTTCTTCCTCATTAAGATCATTGTAAGTTCGAGGCCTGTCGATTCCAAAAGTGACAGTTCCGTCTTCACCGGTAGTAACAGCGTCTCTGGTGGTGCCCATCTGAAATGGTCCTTCATCAATGGATTTAAGAATGTTAAATCCATTTTCTTTGCCCAAGCAGTAAAGCCGTATTCGTTGTGCCCATGATTCATAGTCTGTCCTATCAAGCATAGGAGGACGGGTATCGGACCCAGCAGCTTGAATGTCATCAGAAGTTGTGCTCATCATGATGTTGAAGTGAACGAGATTTTACAATTCTTTGATTTAAACCGAGAAATAGGTTCTTTCACGGGATTTTACAAAAATCAAGAATAAACCGTTATTTGATTACTTGAGTCAAACCGCAGCTAAAAGTATTACTTCAGTATCAAACCGCAATTACACTCAACAAACAACAATGGTCAAACCACAGCACCTTAATGGTCAAAACAAAGAACCAGAGTACCAAACCGCGATGCTCAAACCGCAGTCACACAAGACAAACCGCAACGTTTAGACCTAAACCGCAAAGAGTCAAACCGCAAAGACCTAAACCGCAAAGAGTCAAACCGCAAAGACCTAAACCGCAACGAGTCAAACCGCGAAGGCCTAAACCGCAAAGAGTCAGACCACAAAGACCTAAACCGCAAAGAGTCAAAACGCAAAGACCTAAACCGCAAAGACTGGTCAAACCGCAGGACTGGTCAAACCGCAACTACTAAACGACAAACCGCAACAGACAAGAAAGTACAAACCACAGTTGCAAAAGGACAAAACGTCACTTTCAGTACGTTTTGTCGTGTTTCCCGTTATAGTTAAACTCCAAACCGCAGTCAGAGTATTACACCAAACCGCAGTTAACAATTACCCAAACAAACACAAACCGCAGACTAGAATCCTTGCCGAGAACCAAACTGCAACGAAGAATGACTTACAGAAACACAAACCACAAGCAAGAAGAATCCTTAGATCTTCCAAGAAACACACCAAATCAACTGTAGAATGCCAAGAAACTAAACTTGAGATCTATGTGAACACAAAAGTACCAAGTTTTAACAATTTACACTACAAACAAAGATCAACCAAATATTTTTCCACTTTTTCTATTCGACCTACAAAAGCACACAAAAAAATGCCAAAATCACAACCCCAATCCGTGAATCTCGGGACGAGATTCCCTCAACGGGAGGATACTGTAACCACTGGTAAAATTTCACCTTGTAATAAACTATACTCATCCATTTTCTACGTATAATTTTTTTTTATCTGATTATAACTATTATCTCATGTGACGTAGCTCACATCCTCGATAAACGTGCTCGCATGCAACCCAACCCTAACCTATTTAATGTTTATTCATACAAACATTCCCATATGTCAAGTATGAAAACTTTAAGATATCTCATTTGCCACTTTACGTTAATTCGTTAACGTACGTATAAACTAAACGTTCCTTATCAAATAGAGTTTCTATAAAACCCTAAACTATTATAACAACATGTGTAAGTAACAAAACCCTAAAAATACTAAAGTACAACTCATTCAACTAAGGTACAAGCATCTAAAGCACAGAAACCCTAATTTTGTTTTAACTCCCGATAAAACCCTAATTTCATAAAACTATGATTTTATGTACTAAATTCACAAAATCCTAATTAATATATATATGATTTTTACAAAATATAAGTGTACAAGTCTTCCAAGACAATGTACAAGTCATTTATGCATAAAAACCATATATTAATAAAAATCCTATTAAAACCCTAATAATATTTATTTTAAAGCACAAATTACAAGTCTTTCATACACAATCCTTAAAAATAAATTTTCCTAAACTCACTAAATATAAGTACAAGTCTCTAAACCTAGTGTACAAGTGCCTAATGCACAACATCCAAAAATCTCATTTATATACTTTATAACTTAATAAAAACTAACATATTATTTATAAAAATTAACCTAACATTAAAAGTATATTTTCTATATTTCTAAACCCTTAGTACAACTCTATAAAGCTCATGGTACAACCCTCTTAAGCACAACATGAATTCTTTCTCATTTACAAACAATTCGACTTAGATATAAAATAGAAAACCCTAATATTTTCCTAACCAACCAAACACTCAAACTAAACTAACTTATTACATCTCATAAACCCTAAGTACTACTCACTAAACCCAATGTACACCTTTATGAAGCTATTTGATCCATACTTCCCTTTTCTAGTTCGAACCCTAGTTGAATTCTAACCAAATTAGTTTCTCAATAAAACCTACACCATATGCCCCCTCCTAAGTCTAAAATTCTCCACATTACCTTGTCTCCCTAGGTTGTTAGTTTCTTTGGTTTTTAAAGCAAACACATCACCACCCTTACAAACCCTACACAAAATCCCCCCTCCTCCATCCACTTGGCTTCCAATGACTTGAACTACATCACCTTGTTCCTCTTAAACACCACAAGGTGACTAGAAATCCCAAGAAACCCTAACCCTACCTTCCCTATATATATCGACCCATAATTCATTTTCTTTTCCCACACAACTCGACCCACACCCAAAACAGCCACACTCACTTAACCTACTGATCGAAACAGTCTACATAGAAGCTAAGAAGAGGTCTTGTGAAGGCTTGAAAGGAGGAGAGCCTTTGGTGATTTATTTCCAAACTATTTCGTCACAAATTTCCCATAATCGACTAAACTAGCAAGTGAGTATATCTAGTTCTTTTCTTACCTTGTGCAAACTTTAAAAACTCTTAAATAGTTCACTAATCAAGTTCCAATAGGTAGTTTAGATCAAAACCTATGTTTCCTTTTCTTTTCTTTTGTTTGAACACAAACAAACGCCCCCATTATTTTCATAATTTGTAATTTTAAAAATCAAGGAAACCTTAAAATACATTAGAGATAATTTAGATATACTTATGATCATGCTAATGTACGTTAAAAACTGGTTAGAACATGTAAACACCAAAAATCCGCTCGATTTTCTTTCTTTTGTTTCTGTCGCAAACGAGTCCCAACTCGCCCACTTTGAACCTATTTTTCACCCATCAAAAGACCTCTGAAAATTTTAGATTTTTGCACACCTAAAGACCACCCAGCTGTCTAACTGTAGGAAAAAGAACGTTATAAAATGGTTAATATATCACAAAGTTATTCGAGTCCCAATTCTGCCCCATTTTTACCCCTTTCGAACATAAATAAATAAATTGGTTCGAGTTTATAAGCTCGAATCACAAGCCTATAATCTGTAAATAATCTGTTCATAAGTTGAAAATAAAGTGTACAAAAGAGTCGTAAAAAGTCTCGCCTTTTCCCATAACTTATAACGTATTTTATTGAAATAAGGACGTCGGGTGTAACGACCTAGGAGTCTCAAGGGTATTTTCTGCCAAAGCTCTAATTAGTTTTATAACTTGGACTTAGATTGTTGTCGACATGCAGCTCAGGGGTAAAAAGTGTCATTTTTGAAACTATAGGGTAGAAACTGTCATTTGACCAAAGTTCAGGGGTAAAAATTGTAATTTTATAAAAGTTGAAGGGTAAAAATTGTCATTTTATGAAAGTTCAGGGGTATAAACTGTCAATATACGAAACTATAGGGGTAAAAAGCGTAACATTTTATAATTATTATTACTAATATACATATATATTTTCCGATTCGATTTATAATAAAAATTAATAAACGAAATACGTTTATTTCGATAACTAACGAACGAGATATATATTTAACGAACAAACGGAACGAAAACATAAAAATAAGAAATAAGATAAATCTTATAAATTTTGAAGAGACTTCATGTTGTCTCAATATAACATTTAATCAACTACCAAACCGTTACGAAGCGAACATTAAAACTTATATATATTCGGAAACGATTACTGAAACTTGACATAACGAACCAGGTTGCGTGTCGTAGACGTTTATCAACTCTGTTAAACTTTGTTTTCCATCCAGACTGTCAAGGTGAGTTCGTAGTCCCACTTTTTATTACGTTTTCCAAACTTGTGGGGAGATACATGCTTCTAAACCGAACACAAGTATTTTCCTGATTGTTATTGCACTAAGTTAACTGTTGCCTATTTATATTTATTTTAAAAAGTCCCTCATATCATGCACCATTAGTCACCTGCTGGGTGAGCGCGAATATAGTGAATAGATCTATTGGCCTGACGACCCATTTGTACTAGTCGGATGGATATCTTTGTGGTAGCCGGTTAGACAAACGCATTATATTTGAAATCTATGAGGAGTTTTTGGCAAACTCTCACTTGGGGGCAAACCACTTTCATTTTTATTATGTTAGTGAGACTGGGAACTTAGAGAGAGAAAGGTGAAGTTGTATTAGATGAAAATGTAAAGGGTTCCGACCCTTCCCTTGTGTGGGAAGGGCTTTATATAGGCGTACATAGGGTGCCCTGTGTGGGCTGTGGAGTGAGCTGACAGTGGGTAAAGACCCGACCCACTCCACGAATACTTTAATAACAAAACTATTACTAATAATACTAATAATCTAACAAGCTACTTAATACAAACAGATACTCGGGTGACCGAGTCTTCATATGAATATTTATATTCCTAACATGGTATCTTTGGGTTTAGGTAAAAGTGTGTTGCCGACGTCGCTGTCAATTGATAATCTACCATGGCAATTTTTGAAAATACATTAGTAATCTCGTGTTTATATAGAAATGTTTGTTACAGTATTGACGGAGTACCTATAAACCGTGTCACACGGCAAGAGCTTATTGCAATTATAACGGGCTGCTCCATTATTTCAAGCCTGGCCTCCTCAAATTTTTCGGCCATGTCATCCCATATCGTGAACTCTATGACATTACCGCTGTCAACATGAGCAACTCATTAGGAAAGTTACAAAATGTGTTGAGTATTTATTTCTTAACAAAAGTTTTTTACTGCAAGTTAACATACCTTAAATTTTCAATGTCAAGCTTTCTATACACAGTTTCATTTTGGTTGGAATTTTGTTTATGTTTTAGCTGTCCAACTGACCTTAGACATCCAATATAATCTGTAACTAAATAAGTATCAGAGTTTGTATAATTTGTTGGATTAAAAAAATTTAAGATTTAAAACATGACCTGTCAGCATTGGGTATTGCATTCTTCCTGTTGCATCTTCTTTTGGGACTCTGGATTGAAGGTGGTTGTACAAAACAAATCTAAAGTAGTGGTATGGGATCTCTGGTGCTGTTATAGCATCAAACTTTGTGATTCTTCCAAATCTGAGGCTTGTTCTGTTGTCAATTGTTTGTTGGTAAGGGTTGGTAGGCTCACACATAAAATCTGAAATCCTGTAGACAGATCCAACTTTGATATTTGGGTAAAAGTAGTCAATCTCTTTGACGCTCATGTTCTCTTGTATAGCGTTGCCCTGTTGATGTTGATTTGTCGTTATAGAAATTGAAGTAATTAACATGTATTGTTTATACTACATGAACTTTCACATACCTCTCGGTCTATTAATATGCAGCAGAATGCAGTTTCTTTTCTTTTTGTGAGAATTCTTTTTTTTTTTTTTTTTTTTTGTGAGAATTCACTTCCACCTTTCTTTGGGTAGCTTACTGAAATCCATTTTCAATATACTCTAACTTCAAGCACTTTGTCATAAGAGTTCGGTTGTAACTCAGCAATTGTTGCAATCTGCATTGCATTGCTACTTTCAACCATTGTGGCTTGAGATAGATGCTCTCCCTCAGCCAGTGTAACGGTACTGGTTTCAAGCATTTTGTCTTCAGATGGATGTTGTACCTCAGCAACTGTACGATCTTCCATTTCACTGGTAACACATAATAAATAAGAGTGAGCTATAACGAAAAATTGGTAAGTGAAGATGATGTTTACACAAAACATTTAATTAATAATAGGATGGCAGATGTTAAATTGGATGCCTGTCTACAAATTGTACCTGCATGTTATAATTGTTATGATAGTTTTATGAAAGCAAAAGATGGTGATATGCAGTTGTTATGGCATATTCAAGAGTGCTGAGGATCAAAAGTGTTTGCATTTTTGTTTTTTAAAATAATAATAACATGCAATTGGCTATCTATCGTAAAAAGGCTTAAGTTAAGAAAAGAAATAGGAAAACTTAGACGGTAAATACGTGGTAATGATAAAAAAGTATTTAAAAAAAAGGGGGGAAACTAGAAATTCCAAAAGCAAAAACAAAAAATAATAATAATAATAATAATAATAATAATAATAATAATAATAATAATAATAATAATAATAATAATAATAATAATAATAATAATAATAATAATAATAATAATAAAAGGAAGGAAAAAATCGTAAAAAGGCAGATATTAAAGGATGTAGTTGCGTTCTGAAAAAGGATGCGCATCCTCTATTTTTGTTAAAAAGTCTTTGTAAACTATATTTTTGGTCTCATTTGGCCTTCGATTCTCTTGTTGTTTCATGAGAACTTTTAATCCGTGAGGGGATGTAGCCCTAGAAAGAGCGACATACAACTGCCCATGCCCAAAAACTGGTTCTGGAATGTAGACGCCAATTTTTTTGAGGGAATGGCCTTGGCTTTTGTTGATTGTCATGGCATAACAAACTTTAATTGGAAATTGGTTACGTTTGAAAAGGAATGGAAGATTTTGATCTGTATGGATTAAAGGTATTCTGTGTATGAAAACTTTTTCGCCGACTCTTGTCCCCGTGATGATTTGCACTTCACTAAGTTTTGACATCAGTTGCGTCACTATCATGCGTGTCCCATTGCATAAACCACCTGCCAGGCTAACATTTCTTAGAAGCATTACTGGTGTTCCAAGTTTAAGTTGCAGCTGATGTGGTGGAAACCCTGGGGGCTTAAACGTGTTTAGATATTCAGCAGGATACAACATCTCTGTTTCAGCGCCATTATTATTAACTGGGACAGCTATATCATGACTTGCATAAGTTGTAGTTTCACCTTCAACCGTTGACAGAACATGCGCATTAATAATGTCTGCAGTTTCATTCTTTGAGCAGACAATTGATTTTTGTTGTAGGGTGATTGCCGAAGGTGTTTGAAGTGTGCTTCGGTCATAAATGAAATCTATGAGGTTAGACAGACCTTCTGCGCCATCTTCTATGCAGTATCTTTCTGGAATTTCAACCCATGTTGTATTTCTACTATCTTCTTCGTCGGGTTCACCGATTTTGCCATCACCAATATCAAGAAGCCATGACGCGAAGGAACGTGCCAAGCTCTGTTCTTCTAGGTTGAGGCCTGATCGAAATAAATGCATGTTTTTTTTAGTGTCATCAGCCTAAAATGTGGCCTGAGTTGGGATCTTGCAATAGATGATGCTATTATTTCCATTTTTGGAGCACCTTTTTTCACTGGTAGTGTCTGTCGAAAATCTCTGCCTAAAATGACTGTTTTCCCACCAAAGAGAACTCCGGGTGCATCTAGTATGTCTCTAAGAGTTCTGTCTAGTGTCTCGAAGCATCGGCGATCATTCATAGGCGCTTCATCCCAAATAATTAGATCTGTTTCTGCTAGCAGCTTTCCTATGTGAGTATTTTTTTAACTCTATAGAGCGACTCATCTGTCAGTTCAAGTGGCAATTTAAATCTTGAATGTGCAGTTCGGCCTGATGGAAGAAGGAGGGAAGCGATGCCACAAGAAGCAACCGCAAGGATGATCTTACCTTCAGATCGCAGACTGCTGATAATAGTTTTCCACAGGAAAGTTTTGCCAGTTCCTCCATGGCCATACACAAATATCAATTCCTGTGTACTTGTTCTATAACCATTTAGGATTAGCTCGTAAATTCTCCTTTGTTCAGCATTTAGCTTAGGGACTGAATTGTCTCTTTCCTGTGCTAATACTGCTCTGTTGTAATTCTTTTCTTCCATTAATAATCGATTGTTTAACTGATCAAGTAGGTGTTTTAGAGGTGGCTGCAAACAGTAGTCTTTGTGAAGTTATAATTAAACAACTTCGTGGATCGTTTAGAGCAAGTGGGATAAACAATAATAATGAATAACACGATGCGCAGCGGAATAAACAAAAGTATCATTATTATTGAGTACAAGGTTTCTTCTTCATCATCTCTAACCACTACTAATACAATCAGCCCCAATGCTACGTGATCAAGTGTAGCACGGTTACCTACTCTAACAGGGATCAAAGATCCTTGAGGCTTATCACAAAACACGAACCCTAGGCATCTAACACAAGACCTACGCCTAGGTTTATACACACACACCTTTAATGGAGTTACATCTTGACTCCTGTACATAATAATGAACGCCTCTAATCTCTTTATATAATAGAGATTAGGGTTACAAAGACATTTAAACAATATATATTAGGTCCTTCATCTTTGTCTTCATAAGTTTCCTTCATCTTTTATATTTTGTCAATATCAACTCAAATTAAATTCCCAACAATCTTCCCCTAGTTGATAATGACAAAACCAACATATGAAAGATGTCGTCTTCCCCTTAATCCATGCATATCATCAAGGATCTTCAAGCTGCAATCTTCTAAATATTCTTCCCCTTTTTGTCATCATCAATTAGGGGAAAAAAGTAAGCAACTTTGATCTTCATAACTAAACACTAGTACCATACATCCAAGTTAGTCTTCCAATGTCTTGAATCGCCCCCCATAAATGAACACCAAAATGCTTTCTTTTATAAATGAACCCAAGACAGAAAAATCCCAAATCTTCAGTAAAAATACCAACGAGCAATCATAAAAACCTTCACCTCAATGTAGCGTATAAATGGTTAATCATTTGAACACTTAAGCTTCCCCTGAAACCCATATGTTAACCATTTGAAAGAACTTGTCGAATAACTAACCACCACAGCAACGAACACCATGTAGTACCATCCATGAACGATCATAGCAGCATGAATACTAATAAAAAATGACTACAATAGAACTCGAAACCAAGCAGTAGTAATCAATAAAGAATAGTTCTTTAACTAGAATCTTCAATTCTGTAGGCTTTATGTAATGATGAAGAAAACTAACCATTACCAATTCGATGCTGAAGTAGAATAAACCAACTCTATGTCCTATATCTTGTACTAAAACTGACTTCGAACGTATACTTAACGTATAGGGAGATCGCAATCTCTTGACAATAATCACTGAGCACAATAACGTAACTCCTTCAAGTGTTTGTCAATTCGTAGTCACTTGAACGAACGAACAAGTTACCTCCTGTCAAAAGGTATGATAAAACACAACCTTGAAAAATTCCACTTCATCGTCAAATAAGCAACAAATAATCCTCTTCGCTAATAAGAACAAATAAAACCGAGCCTTTAAACTTTTAAGAATCAAAACCAAAAATCAATAACCAAATCTCTTGTGTGTGTGTCTTCCCCTAGTGTGTGTGTGTTGGAACCAAACTATTCCAAATTAATAACCAATGCTTCCCCTCACTTTTACAACATCATGTCAGTACACCACTAATCCCTGTTCAATATAATTGCATACTGACCCACGAATTTAATTCATAAAGTGAGAAAAATATACCCATGATGCATGTAGGTAGCCAATCACTAAACAGCCATGATTTTAAGCACGTATGATCATGCATGGTCACCATCCAACTACATGCAAAAATTTTAATTCGAATGAGTAAACTGTAAAGATCCTCACCGACCCATGATCTTGAACCTTTTAAATTGAAATTTGTGTTCCACCGACCCATGTGGTTAGTGACGTCCCTTTCACCATCCTATGAGAAGCAATTTTTGAACCAAAAAAATAGAACCCTAGCATGACCACTGTATGCATTCTAGCTTCCACACCATGCATAAGGCAACAAACATAATTTAAAGTCGATAATTGCATGTGAGTACGAGGTAGGCACAGTCCTCATTTAACTTCAATGTGACAAACTTTCGAACAGTACACATCTTACACCCAGTAGGACCAGCAATCAACGAGCAGTACAAAGTCGTTTGTGTGCATAGATCGAGCAGTACAAAGATTTCCACAGCAGTACTAATGTAATAAGCTGGCAGTACAAACTAGTTGCACAAGCAGTACCAAGTGATGGTCGCGAGCAGTACAAACTCGAATAGCAGGACGAACTTCGATTCCTCGGTAGCAATACAATCCAACGAGACTAGCAGTACAAACCGAAACCAATAGTACGAATCAACCTCGCCAACAATATAAAGCGTGAATCATGGGCACTACAAACAAAGATGCTTGGCAGTACAAAACATTGTCGCGATTGTACCATTAGTCAACTTACTAACACCATAACCTTCATTGAACTAGCATAGAAAAACTTCAACGAGAAACCAAAACCATAGTATAGGATCTGAGATATATACATGCATCGCCAATACCATGAACAAAACAGCTTCTTGGTCACAAAATACAAATTAAACATTCCATTGGGAAGTTAGGGTTTTCACGTGGGAACTAGGGTTTTTAAGGATCGAAACATGATAAAACCGATTAGATTTAAATCCTTCAATCCAAGATTTAAAGCATAAGGAGTAGCAGATCAACCTCCATCTTTACTGAAACCCTAGATACCAATAAAAAATTGAAACCCTAAAAATCTTAAAAAATTCGACCATACCTAAACTGATTCTGCAGCAGTTTTCAATGAACCATAACTGTCAATCTAGAGCTCCAATTAAAGATCCCTCCAGTAAAAATCTTCCTTGATGTATGGAGAATATTCAGTAAAAATTTCAGCCCGATCCAACGGTTAACGAAGGAGTTATCGTCGTTCAAAAACAGCCCTGCAGTGAGTTACGAAAATATAACTAGTTATGAATTTTTCTTGGTTTCTTCGATCTTCGACAAACCAAACCTTGTGAATCCCACAATCAAGAGCCCCTAGGCTCTGATACCAATTGTGAAGTTATAATTAAACAACTTCGTGGATCGTTTAGAGCAAATGGGATAAACAATAATAATGAATAACACGATGCGCAGCGGAATGAAAAAAAGTATCATTATTATTGAGTACAAGGTTTCTTCGTCATCATCTCTAACCACTACTAATACAATCAGCCCCAATGCCACATGATCAAGTGTAGCACGTTTACCTACTCTAACAGGGATCAAAGATCCTTGAGGCTTATCACAAAACACGAACCCTAGGCGTCTAACACAAGACCTACGCCTAGGTTTACACACACACACCTTTAATGGAGTTACATCTTGACTCCTGTACATAATAATGAACGCCTCTAATCTCTTTATATAATAGAGATTAGGGTTACAAAGATATTTAAATAATACATATTAGGTCCTTCATCTTTGTCTTTATAAGTTTCCTCCATCTTTCATATTTTGTCAATATCAACTCAAATTAAATTCCCAACAGTCTTGGACTGATTTACCGCAACTGCTTAGTAATATTTCTAATTCGTATAATATATAACCTTGTAATTCAGCATCATTGACATAGTAGCTGGGAATCCGCATATATTCTGAAACAATGCGTGGAATATCATGACCCATTTGTTGCCAATATTTATTCCATAGATGTAAAGGGTCCGTTACTTCACAATGAGTAAGAACCTGAGCAAAAAGAAACCTCAGTTCTACTGATGATGCTGAATACATGCCTCTTCAAGGGCTGTATCCCATTCTTTGTCATCACCAAGTAGACCGAGAGTATCACATGCAGCTCGATACGTAGGATACATGATTCGGTTGACTGTTCGAACATCTGTAAAGCCTTTACGCCCTTGTTAATGACATAGCAACATTCTAAAGTAGAAAAGTTCTCCTAAACTCGGGTGTACATATGCAAGACGGCCAACAGAATATTTGCTATTTTTTCTTCTTAACCAGGATTTCCTATCTGGATACCAAACAAATTGTGATGGAAACTCTAGGTAAGTCAAATGCCGTCCATCTGTGTTTTCAATGTTGTAAGTAAACCATTCTGTGAGTGTCGTCATCTTCTTATCTGGCCGATTTACAACTGATTCCAAATCATCACTGTCTCGAAAGGTTATATGATGCATGCCTTCGAGGTGTACTGAAAGTATTTGGACTGCTGGTTCTCTACTGTGTATTTCAAATTTGAGAATCCTCCAACAGGCTTCATGAGGACATATGAAACAGCCGTCTACAAAATTCTGGATTTCATCGATGTATGGCTGTGACTAGATTGCTGTAGTAGATGCATCACCCATACACCTGGTTACTTGCGCAAATATTCGGTCTGTTCCTTTGGATATGTACTTAAACAAATATTTTATAAGCATGCTCCATCCACAGTATTCTACATTGATATGTGCTTCAAACGCCAAGCACAAAGACCGGTTATATGGGACGACATATGTGTTGTCAAGCTTCATCTGGTGTTTAGCTGCAGAAATATTTGTTTGCCTTCTTCGATAATGCGCACGTCCCATGTCATCAAAAAAAGTCTCATTGTTGTATTTCTTTGGGAATTTTTTTGTGCATACGTCGCCTTGCATACACGGTGCACCCAAATTGGCTTTTCCACAGGGTCCATGCATCATCATTTCAGAAACCATTTTATAGCCGCGTGGATCAACAGCTGAATTAGGCAACTCTGCAGAAATATATTCGTCAGCATCTGCAGCATTTTGTATTTTGGTTGATGAAGACACCCACACCAGTGTGTGACAATGTGGTAACCCACGCTTTTTGAATTCAACCGTGTATAATACTGCATAGTAAAAAAATAGAGAAGTATAAATGAGGACAATATGTTGATGCATTACACGGGGCACCTATTGAGGCCATAAATTTTAATGATAGCTAAATTGTAAAAAAATTTGTAACAAAACATAAGCATACCTCCTGTGATATATCCAAATGGTTGTGTCTGTTTTAGAAACTTGATAAAGGCCTTAATCTTTTGCTCAAAAACTCTACATATCCGCTGCGTTCAAATGCGAGAACGCTGCCATGTATCTTTGAATTTCAGGCCAATTGACATTACATGTGAACGTTATGAAGAATTGCGGGTTACCAAGCACACGACAAATTGCTAGCGCATCCAAGTAGTGGTTGTACATGTATCTAGGACCTCCAGTAAATGAAGAAGGCAAAATAATTCTTGAACCCACTTCTGACCCATCACGATCACCTCTTGAAATTGCATCATACAGGCCTGACAAATATTCTCCACGAATGTCATTTTGGTGTGTTCTATAGAAATCCATTCTATTCTGTTCTATACAGCAATAAACACCAACTACATACTGCTGGAAAAGACGTCCTGTTTGGAAAATTAGATTATACTGGTCATGCCTTGGGTGTAACTGGTAGATGTAAAATGCGTTCATCGAAACTCGCCTTGCCTTGTCGTTTGGATCTGTATATCTTAGCTTTAACTTTGTATGAAATCCTAGCTGACCATAGATGAAAATCAGTGGAAACTGCAACGACATGTATGATTGATGAAGCTTGTTTATCCTTTTTAGTGGTCCACCTCTTTGTTCGATGATAACATCAAAGTCTGTTTTCGTTGTTGGACCATTGTCAAACACTATGGCTCCCAAGTTGTGGGATGTAGGTAGCTCATAGCTGCGTGCACCTTCAGCATTGTAAAGCCTAACCTTAAATTCAGGCACATCAGCTTCTGTACATTTATCTCTTGCAGTTCTGAACAGCTGGACCAGCTCATTGTGAGTATCTAAAAACTGGATGAGGCCTTGTACCACCTCTGGATCTAATGCAGCTCTGTCGGAATCTTGAAAATGATTCATCCTATTTTACACTTCATTCTGTGTGTCGTAGATATATAATTGTAAAAAACATGGCGCATGATCACCAGTAGGACACAATGAACCAATCCAATGGTATATTTGACCAGAAACTTTAAAAACATATGGTCCTCTTCCTTGGTTGATTGTGTTGTCAATGTTGGCACCAAATGAAGTCATGGCAAACATTTAATTGTAAACCCTTATATTCTGCATAAAACTGATGTCTGCAAGAAGTTGCTTGATATATGCAGGTGGATCTACCTCTGGTTCCATGGAAATTTTACCACCTCCGTAGCATAAATGATATTCAGCCTGACCATTTGGAGAATGATGCCCTTTAAGGCGTTCCTCATACCAAAATGCAGCTTTACAGTACCGGCAGCGCTGATATCTCCTAAATCATCATACACAGGTGATGTATCTGCATTTATTGAGACACAACTCTGAATCCAAACATGGAAATTAACTTATTTAGTTAAAATGTAAGTTGTTGGAAAAGGGAACGGCAATTACCTGTCGTAGAACGTTGTCGTACATGCCTTGTGCTCGGCTCACATCTTTGTCTTCTTTTTTTTTTTTTTTTTTTTTTTTTTTTTTGAGTTTGGTGTAAACAGGTGTTATTATTTAGATGAGTTGATTCAGGGGCATTATGTGGAAGTCATCCTGTCGCGAAGTTAAAATAACGCATTAGTTAAGAGGTTCCTCTTAAAAGAAGCATGGAAACCAACGTATTTAGTTAAGGCTCAAGTTTTTCGGGAAGAAAGTGGGTACGTTTACCTGCACCTGTATGCGAAGGTGATTGTTCATGAGGAACGTGCATCCCATTATCTGAAGCACCTTGTAAATCAGTTGTTGAACAACGTTGGCGCACACGCCTTGCAGTCGCTTCACTGCTTCCTCTGTTTCTTTTTTCTATTTGTCTGTTATTATTTATAGAAGTTGATTCAGCCCGACCATGTGTGGCTATTCCTGTTGTCAGTGAAAAACATTGTGAAAAAGTTAATGAAATGTTGCGTGTAATTAACGTCCTCTTAAAATGTTAGACAATAAATTAGGCGGTCATTTTAAGTTATGATCGTCTCAAAAGGCAATTTACACACTTACATTGAGGTATACGACACATAAATTATTGCGGAATAGGAAAGATAGGTTGATTGATGGTATTTTGGAAAGTACCCCTGGGAGGATGTTGTTGCATTATACTGTGAGCAGTTTGATGTCCAAGCGGATGAGTCTGTTTACTGTGGTCAACAAATATTGGGACTACTCCTGTCAATAACAGAAAAAGATAAGGATGGTAAATGTTTTTTTGTATGAAATACATTTATTGAAGGAGCTGTTTGGTACACTAACACCTAAACTTCTTTATAATAGACCGTATTACTTTACCTTGAGGTATATTATTAAGTAAATCGTTTTGCCTCACTGTTGCGTGGTTTACTAAAGCACTCTGTAAATTGCCGCTGGCAACAGGGCAGGTGCTGGTGTTGATCGCGTTGTGTTGTTCATTTTCGTGGGCTTTGTCATGTTTGCATGTAGGCGTTGCTCCATTTTTAAAAACATATATGAATATAAGGATCTATAATTTCCGTTATAACCATAAGCATAAAAACTTTGTTAATGTCACACCCCCAAATAGATGACTTGCAGCGGAATGAAACACTTGGGGGCATGACTGCCATAGCATCACAGTTACAGTTATTTTGAAAGACCTAAAGTGCCGTTTTCAAAATACATCATTTGATTAATTAAAACATTCAGAGTTACAAAAGTTAGGTCCCAAAAGGTGATTCATGTCTGCGGAAATAAGTTTGTACAAATCAAACGATAATTAAGTGCATAAAATATAAGTGAGACGCGTCGTCCCCGCGACTCCAAAAATATGTCCACATGCATGTCGTGATACGAGTACCTTAATTACCTGAAAATACATTGCTAAAAATGGTCAACAAAAATGTTGGTGAGTTCATAGGTTTATGTAAATAAAATTTTTCTACAGTAACCACAAGTATAAAGTGAAATGACAAAAATGTCACATAAAATAATACATTAGCTCTTAAGCTCATGACCCCGAAGCTAGACTGAAATGAAATGCCCCAACTGAGTGTTTTGCCAGTCACTCTAATATGATTCAAATGAAATGCGTCCGTTTAACAAGTTGGAGCGACCAACCCGGACGGAGGAGTCACCCTCAATAGATCTATTCACTCACCCTCGCTTGCTCACAATTAACGGTTCATGATAATAATAGGGGACTTTAATCTGGGCAATGATGTAACTTAAGCAATGTAAATGAGTTTTGATACTTTGGTCCGTATGAAAATGGTGCAATGTATTCTCCCCCGAGAATTTAGAAATTTAATAATCAATTGAAAAACGGGGCTATGAAAACTCTCCTCATGCGATAGCAACAATGACAATAGTGAATATGCTGAAATGAGGCTCGGTCTCTAACCGCAACCTAATATGAATGATATGATTTAATGTAAGTCATGAAATGATGCTACACATGCAAATACGTATGCTATCGATACCACTTGTGAAATTTGAAAATAACGTTTATCGTCGAAAAATACATTTTTGACGTCTCGTTAAGTTATAAAACACTTTTCGTGTAATTACGTTGAAACGATACTCCACGATCGTCGTTTGGTGGTTTATTGGAAAAATAGAGTTTACGTCGTAAATTATCACTTTTCACAACTTATAAAATGACTAACTGACCTCGTAAAACTAGTCGCGGAATAGTGTACGTTAAGTGTTAGGAAATGAGCTCGACGTTTTTGGAAACCTTGTAACAATATCTCAATTTCGTATCATTTAACTTTTGTCCATACGCGTCTCGATCAATAAGAAAAACGGCTCTCAACATGGTGTCTCGCAAAAACAGTTTTAGACTTAGAAATATTTTAGTGAAAAGCTGATGGAAATATGTTGTAATCGTCGGGTTTCAAACGCGTGTATCTTGGTCGTTATAAGCTTGTTTTCTACGTTCTTTATATCCACGGATTCGTCTCACAGCTAACTAATAGATTCTTGGCATGTCGGCTTGTCTAGATCACGTCTAACGCCTCGTTTTAATCGTTGAAATTCGTGTGACAGCACGCAAATTTTCAGAAAAATAGTTTTCGTCGTCAACTTAAAATTAGCGTATCTTTCTCGTCGTAAGCTCGTTTTTGCTCATTCCGGCGGCCACGGTTTCGTTTTTAAAATTATTTTCTAAATATTTAAGCCAAAATAGTCCATGTTTTACTTATTTTTTCAGAATTCACAAAAATGGACAGCACCTCATTTACACTTTGTTAAAACCAAATTTTCTAGTTCAAGGCTTGTTCAAAACACTTCCAATCAACACCACAACTAGTCTAAGCCTACCATACACCTTCTTAGGGTGTCATGGGTTCCTAATCTTCACCAAAAGTGATGGAGTTCATAAGGTTACAAATAAAAATCTCTAGATCCATTTTTAGTGAGAAAATAAACATTAAGTGGTATGTAACATATGTACATTTGCATAACTTGTTGCTAGAACATCAAAATATAGTAAATGGAAGTATAAAAAGTAGAGAAATTTATTTAGATACTTACTTGAAGTTTTGATGAGTTTTGGTGAAAAATGCTTAAGAAATCCTTGAGGTTTTTATTTCAAAACCTAAACTAGGATGTAAATGAGACTAGAAATACTTGATCTTGTAAAAATTGATGAACTCTTGCTTGTTCTTGTTGTTTGGCCGAACCATATAATGAAGGATGAAGATGAGAGAATTTTGTTATCTTAGCTAGTTTATTAGTTTACTTGTATGTGTAAATCAATCATTTAAAGTATATGTATTTAGATAGCATTTAATTTAGTCAAGACCATCAAGTGAAATATGGACTTAGAGGGCTAGGGGGGGAGGGGGGCAGCAAACATGGAAGAAAAAGAGAGTGTGTGTGCTAATTAATGAAGTTGTCCCATGGTTGAAAGATCTAGCTAGATATTTATGTGTATTAGGTGTTACCGGGTAGCGAGTTAACTAGAAATAAATATTGACGGAACAAAATAAAATATGACGAAGTTGTAAAAATTGTAAAATCACATTCCTTGCAAGAATCGGGTGTTCAAATAGTTGTCGTGTTGAAATTTCGCAAACCGACGTCGTTATAAGCTTTTAACGAAAAATATGGTAACTGATTTCAGAACACCGGGTAAACTAATAATATAATTCTTATATCATTATAATGAGTGTGAAAATATATTAGGATCATAGTCGGGAGTGTCGGGTATAATGTTAGTAGTAAATGATTGAGTGTTAGCGTTTATTTAATAAATAAATATACGTGAATAGAAATTATGCAAACCCGTGCATGACCTAATCTGAGATGATGTTACTGCTGATATGTAGACTACTCTAGTCTATATGATGTGTCTTTAATGATGATGCATGAATACGCAGCTAAACCATACCGGTTACGCGAATTTGAATACCCGTAAACCTAGTTTACGAAATGATGAATGATAACCATGAATAGTGATTTCCCTCCTGGGATGAATAGTGTTATGTGAATAGTAAAATTTTTGAAAACATCTCAAAGTCTCAAACTGACTTCAAAAACGATGAATAGTGAAATGATGAATAGTAACCCATGAATAGTAAATTGTCGAGGTTTGGGAAAATGACCTGAAATTACGATTTGTCACAGTCGTCCACCCTAAAAGGAATTCAGTCCCTGAATTCAGTTAGTGTTGGTCTATGGAGTGGATTTGGTGAAAAGATGTGGATATTTAAGACGCATCTGGTCTTCCCGCTCCCAAGTAAACTCGGGACCTCTTCGAGAATTCCAGCGAACTTTAACGATAGGAATTCGACTCTGCTTCAACTGTTTGACCTCGCGGTCCATGATTTCTGCTGGTTCCTCTACAAAATTAAGCTTATCGTCGAGTTGAATTTCTTCTAATGGAATTACGAGCGATTCGTCCGAAAGACACTTCTTGAGGTTTGAGACATGAAACGTGTTATGGACACTGCTGAGCTCTGACGGAAGCTCAAGTATGTATCCCACTGGACCAATCCTTTCCAGAATCTTAAATGGCCCAATGTATCTCGGGTTCAACTTCCCGCGTTTTCCAAATCGTATCACGCCTTTCCAAGGCGAGACCTTCAACATGACTTTGTCTCCAACCTGGAATTCTAATGGTTTGCGTCAAACATCTGCGTAACTTTTCTGTCGACTTCTGGCTGTTCGGAGTCTTTCTCGGATCTGGGTTATCTTTTATGTTGTTTCGCGAACCATGTCTGGACCAGTGAGTTGTGCATCACCAACTTTGGCCCAACAAACAGGGGACCGACACTTGCGACCATAGAGTGCCTTGAATGGTGCTGCTTTTATGCTAGTGTGATAGTTGTTGTTGTAAGAAAACTCGATCAATGGCAAATGGTTAGCCCAACCATTTCCAAAGTCAATCACACATGCCCTGAGCATGTCTTCCAATATCTGAATCGTTCTCTCGCTCTGACCATCGGTCTGGGGATGATAGGCAATGCTCATGTCTAATTTGGTTCTAAATGAATCTTGGAATGACTGCCAAAAGATTGAAGTAAAGCGACTATCTCTGTCGGAAATAATGGAGATTGGTGCACCGTGCTTTGAGACTATTTCCTTGACGTAAAGTCTGGTAAGCTGATCCATAGAATAAGTCTCTCTGATTGGGATGAAATGGGCTGATTTAGTGAGACGATCTACGATTACCCAAATAGCATCGAAACCGCCTGATGTCTTGGGAAGTTTAGTGACGAAGTCCATTGTAATGCGTTCCCATTTTCATTGGGGAATTTCTAGTTGCTGAAGTAGTCCTGATGGTTTCTGGTACTCGGCTTTTACCTTAGAGCAAGTAAGGCATTTGCTAACATACGTAGCTATTTCTGCGTTCATATTCGGCCACCAATAAAGTCTCTTGAGATCCTGATACATCTTATCAAAACCTGGGTGAATGGAGTACTTCGACTTGTGTGACTCGTGCATAATCAACTCTCGTATCCCGCCATAGAGAGGTATCCAGCTTCTGTCCTTGAAGCATAATACTCCGTCTGCCCTCTTTACAAAGCCATTTGCATTCTCTGGCATTCCATAGAGTTTCTCATTCGGTCGATTTTCTTCCTTGAGTGCCTCAACTTGAGCCTCGAGGATTCGTGATGGTAAAGGTGAAATGATCGTCATTCCTAACGATCTGACTCTCAAAGGCTTGAGTCTTTCTTTCCGGCTAAGGGCATCTGCCACAACATTAGCCTTTCCCGGGTGATATCGAATCTCACAATCGTAATCACTAAGCAGTTCCAACCAACGACGTTGCCTCATATTGAGTTCTTTCTGATCAAGTATATACTGTAAGCTCTTGTGGTCTGTAAACACTACGCACTTAGTTCCGTAAAGGTAGTGCCTCCAAATCTTGAGTGCAAAAACCACGGCACCCAACTCTAAGTCATGAGTGGTGAAATTCTTCTCATGCGTCTTGAGTTGTCGAGAAGCGTAAGCTATCACCTTCTCGTTCTGCATTAATACGGCTCCAAGTCCTTTATGTGATGCGTCACAGTATACCACGAAGTTCTCAATCCCTTCGGGTAGTGCCAAAATCGGAGCGCTGCAAAGCTTCTGCTTCAATAACTGAAATGCGGACTCTTGTTTCTTTCCCCACTCGTATTTCTGATTCTTTTGTGTCAACTTGGTCAAAGGTTTAGCTATCTTGGAAAACCCTTCTATGAACCTTCTATAATATCCGGCAAGTCCTAAAAATTGACGAATTTCTGTAGGAGTCTTAGGTGTCGCCCAATCTTTAACTGCCTCGATCTTTGTAGGATCAACCTGTAACCCTTGGCTATCAATGACATGACCAAGAAATTGTACTCTTCAGATCCAAAAATCACACTTCGAAAATTTGGCATACAATTTCTCCTTCTTTAGCAGTTCTAAGATCGTTCTGAGGTGTTCTCTGTGCTCTTCGAGTAAATCAAAATGTCGTCGATGAATACAATCACAAACTTATCCAAATATGGCTTACACACTCTATTCATGAGATCCATGAATACCGCAGGTGCATTGGTTAATCCGAACGGCATTACTTGAAACTCATAATGACCATAACGCGTTCTAAATGTTGTCTTCGGGATGTCATCCTCCCGAACTCTAAGCTGATGGTAACCTGATCTCAAGTCGATCTTTGAGTAAAAACTAGAGCCTTGCAATTGGTCGAACAAATCATCGATTCTGGGGAGTGGGTAACGATTCTTCACCGTTAACTTGTTTAGCTCTCGATAGTCTATACACATCCTGAAAGATCCATCCTTCTTTTTCACAAACAAGACCGGTGCTCCCCAAGGCGAGGAACTTGGCCTAATGAATCCTTTGTCTAAAAGCTCTTGCAACTGGTTAGACAACTCTTTCATTTCTGATGGTGCTAGTCGATAAGGTGCTCGCACGACTAGTGCAGCTCCTGGCACTAAGTCAATCTGAAATTCTACTTGGCGAGTAGGTGGAAGTCCAGGTAAGTCTTCGGGAAAGACTTCTGGAAAATCTTTAACAGTTGGTACATCTTCAAGTCGTTTCTCATCCGACTTCTTTTCTGTGATATGTGCCAAGAAAGCATAGCAACCCTTCTTTATATACTTCTCGGTGTTAATGCATGATATGATACTGAGTCTAGTTCCGCTTTGTTCGCCACGATCGATCAAGGTTTCGCCATCGTAAGGAAGATGAACAACTTTTTCATCACAAATGATTCGTGCATGATGTCGGGATAACCAATCCATACCAATAACGATGTCAAAACTTCCAAGTTCTACGGGCATGAGGTCTATATTGAATGGGTGATTTAGAAAATTGAGAGTGCAACCACGGATGATCATGTTGGTGCCAACTAAAGAACCGTTAGCTAGTTCGATGTGATAAGGAGTGTCTAGTGTAGTTGGTTCGATGTTGAGTAAAGGTGCAAATGCAGTGGAAACAAAACTTCTATCGGCTCCTGAATCAAATAAAATGGATGCATAAAGATTATTGATGAGGAACGTACCCGTAACAACACTCGGGTCCTCCTTAACTTCTTCTCCTCCCATAACATAAACTCTTCCTCGAGCTGTTCCACCTTGGTTCCCGTTTCCTTGATTCTTCCCTTTTGGACATTTATTCTTGAAGTGTCCTACTTCTCCACAGCCAAAACATGTCACTGGGGGTCTCTGATTATCAGCCACAATCGGAATCTTGCAATCTCTGGTCGAATGACCAACCTTCTTACAGTTACCACACGGATTAGGACAATTTCCAGGGTTATGATGGCTTTGACACTTGTTGCACTTGGGTAAGGTACCATTGTAACCTCTCTTTTCAGCTTGGCCTGCAGCATAGGCTTTGGCAGTTTCTTGTCTCTTTGGTGGCTGTTGAGCAGCATTGCCACTCTAATTGTTGTCCCAACTTCTCTTGTTGTTGTTGTTATTGTTGGAATTGTTTCGGTTGTTGTTATAGTTGTTGTTGTTTCGGTAGTTGTTGGAGTTGTTATTTTAGTTACGGTTATTGTTGTTGTTGACAGTGGTTCCCTTCTTTACTACCTGAGCCATGAGTTTCTGAGACATTCTAATTGCTTCATCCAATGTTTGTGGGTCAAAAGAAGTCACATCCCCACGAATGTTGTGTGGTAGCCCTCCAATGAAGTTTTCCAACAACTTCTCATTATCTGGAACCATAGTTGGACATAGCGCGGCCAACTCTTGAAATCTCCTGATATACACTTCAATCTCATTACCTGTGGTCACCAACTCATAAAACTCTGTTTCTAACTTCTTCAACTCGGTGCGTGGACAAAACTTCTTAGACAACAACTTCTTGAATTCTTCCCACGTGAGCTTGTGAGCTTTTCCATACCCATGGGCTTTGCATAAGAATTCCACCATGACATGGCTTCCTCAATTAGTATACTGGTAGCAAACTTTACCTTGTACTCCTCTAGACAATTGCATAGAAGAAATACAGATTCTATCTTCTCGAACCAACGAATCATAGCAGTGGCTCCTTCAGTGCCTTTGAATTTTGTGGGATCACCACTCTTGAAGTCCTTGTACGTACATTTACGACCATTAGTACCATTAGCAGCCATCCCGGCAGCTTCTGCTGTTTCTGCCCGAGAAGCGGCTTCAGCAGCGGCTGCAGCTACGGCCTCTCTTTCAGCAACTAGTGCTGCCTCTATACTGTCGGCAACAAGCTTTCTGATCTCAGCTAGTGTCATCGCCGAAGTAGATCTTTTTGGTGGCATAACTCTTCATAATCACAAAAGATAACAACAATGAGAACTCACAATAGAAATGATCATCATACACGATATATACAACCACAACATGTATATACAACCACAACATGAATCAATACATTGAAATCACAATGAGAAACAACCACGAAATATCATAAATATAATCACAACGCACATGAATATAATACATGAAAATTCCGGTCAACGTAGGCCAATATCATAAATAGCACAACAAATCCTACATAGTAGAGTCAACACTTGATACATTTTGTTTGTACAAAAACCAAAAGGACATACAAGTTATTTAAACTATGTCACACACCCTGTGACTAGGATAATAATAGTAAAAGCTAACATGATACAAGTCTAGTCTAGGCATCTCCTGGTGCTCCTCCTAATCGACGTCGAAGCTCTCGAATCTCTCTATCCATAGCGACCACAATCTCCTCCAGATGCTGAATCCTAAGCTGAGTAGCAGCTTCCCTGCTCTCCAAACCCTGATATGATACATCGATGGAAACCCTGCCTAACACCAATCCCTCAATCTCCTCCTCCATAGCCTTAACTCGGCTCACTGGAACCTCCTCCAACTGACCTAAGGCTCTGTCAATCTGCTCCTGCTGCTGGTCTAATCGTGTCTCAAATGTAGAAGCAGTAGGCTGTCTAGCGGCCGCAGCTCTGGAACTCTCACCAACCTCAAACCTCCTAGGTGGTGCAGTCTCTGATGTCTCTGTAGTAGCTGGCGATGATGGGTCAAGTCGTGCACGCTTCTTGAGCGGCAAGTCAGATATGGGTCTGGGATGCGATGGTGCTGATGGTGCTCTAGATGGTGGTAAGGATGGTAAGGATGGGGATAATAATGATAGAGATGGTAGTGATGATGGTGGTGATGGTGTACGGAATACCACACTCCTTCGCTTGACAGCGCGGCGTCTGAGTGGATAAGATGGAGTAAATGCTCTGGAACGAACACTGGTGGTAAGGGTAAGTGATGATGGTGGTGGTAATGATACATATGCAGCTGGTGATCTAACAATAGGACGAACTCTCTTCGCAGCAGTGCGCTTCATGCGCGGTCCATCCGAACGTAGTCGGTATACCCGACCAAGAGGTATCTACTGTCCTGGCTGAATGACAGGAACAACTCTAGGCCCACGGCGGATCACTGGTGACAAAGGTGGTGTAGGAGCGACTTCGCCCTCCTCGAAGGGTTCGGTCTCAGCCTCAGATGATACAGGTGATGAGTTAGGTGTAGGGTCCACTGATGATAAGATAATGGTAGGTGGTGATGAGACAACTGACTCTAGTACTATGGTGGGTGGTGATGAGACCTCGTCTGTGTCAGAGTCCGAGGAAATGATGATGGAATGGGTATCTGTAGACATCTCTGTGACAATCGATGTGAAATAAAAGTAAATAACCACTTACATTATGCGGGTTATGATGAAATGATGTATGTATGAAACCGCATGTAAAATGAATATGCACTTATGATGAAATGATAAGATGCTATGATGATGTGGTTATAGTCTAGGGTAACATGGACAACCTAGTTCGCTATAACCTTAGCTCTGATGCCAATCTGTCACACCCCCAAATACATGACTTGCAGCGGAATGAAACACTTGGGGGCATGACTGCCATACCATTACTGTTACAGTTATATTGAACTACCTAAAGTGCCGTTTTAAAAATACATCGTTTGATTAATTAAAACATTCAGAGTTACAAAAGTTAGGTCCCAAAAGGTGATTCATGTTTGCGGAAATAAGTTTATACAAATCAAACGATAATTAAGTGTATAAAATATAAGTGAGACGCGTCGTCCCCGCGACTCCAAAAATATGTCCACATGCATGTCGTGATACGAGTACCTTAAGTACCTGAAAATACATTGCTAAAAATGGTCAACAAAAATGTTGGTGAGTTCATAGGTTTATGTAAATAAAATGTTTCTACGGTAACCACAAGTATAAAGTGAAATGACAAAAATGTCACATAAAATAATACATTAGCTCTTAAGCTCATGACCCCGAAGCTAGACTGAAATGAAATGCCCCATCTGAATGTTTTGCCAGTCACTCTAATATGATTCAAATGAAATGCGTCCGTGTAACAAGTTGGAGCGACCAACCCGGACGGAGGAGTCACCCTCAATAGATCTATTCACTCACCCTCACTTGCTCACAATTAACGGTTCATGATAATAATAGGGGACTTTAATCTGGGCAATGATGTAACTTAAGCAATGTAAATGAGTTTTGATACTTTGGTCCGTATGAAAATGGTGCAATGTATTCTCCCCCGAGAATTTAGAAATTTAATAATCAATTGAAAAACGGGGCTATGAAAACTGAGAGGATTCGATACACTTAATAGGATGTTAGTCCTTTATAACAAGTGTATGTGATACTTTGAGTGAATATGATTAAGTATGCGGAATCTACTTAACCACACTTAGAAGGATATTGTTATTGGAAATGGAACAGTGGTGGTTGTTGAATTTGATAATGAACAATGAATGTTAACACCAAACGATTCAATATTATTGAGAATAATACGAGTGATCTTCACTGTCACTAGGGTTACAAAACCTTGAATCTTTATTACAAAGAAAACTATTTTCTGTTATGAACAACTCAATGTATGTTTTCTTAGTATTCGACTAGTTACAAATTTTGCACTTGGTTAGTCTATTTTCAACACACTTGTAACTAAGATAAGATCTTTCCTTTTATACAACAAAGGAGATCTTTTACAATAAATGATAAGTCTTGTCGAACTACTTGCTTGCTTGAGTGTGTCAGTCCTTAAGATACAACTTGTATCTGTGTACACAACTTGTTGACTGAACATCTATCAAAGATATTATCTACCGTATATCTTTGAATTTTATACACAAAATATCTTTGTATACTTATCCATCCAGCAGTAGAATACGCGACACTTATCTCTTTAACAGCAGTATCTGATGCACTAGCAGTAGTATCCTTGCGGCAGCAGAATCTCTAACACTAGCAGTAGAATGAAATGCACTAGCAGTAGAATAACACTTAGTGTATTTCCTTGAGCAGGACTAACCTTGTGAACGTTTAATTTTCAATACTAATCTTTAGAACATTTAATTCCCAACAATCCTCCCCTAAACATGTTATTTCCCTAATCAACATGTTTCTTCTGAATTAAATTCTGATTGTGATAATCTTTCAAACACTTCATAGTCAGACTCTTGATCTGAGCTTTTCCTCTGTTCTTCAAGATTAAGTATATTTCTATCTAACTCATCTACCTTCTGTGAATCTTTTTCAGCAATAACATCATCTTTCTTTATCTTAAACAATAGCAGTACCTTGAATAAAAGATGGTGCAATTTCCTTGGATGGAGGAATTATAAGAGGCAATGGTGCTGTGTATCTTGGATGCATGTTCCAAGAAGTCAAATCATCTTTCAGCAATCCTTTGCAAGTGATGAACAAACGTAGTGAACTGAAATTGAAACTGAAAGAACCTAGATAGAACTTTCTCCATTTGAATGCTTCATCCCTTCTTAATATATAAAATACTCCAGAATCTTCATTTGAACTTTCTTCATTTGAAGAGCTTATTCCCAGTATCCATCAACTGAAAAAGTTTATTCCCAGCATCCATCAACTGAATGCTTGTTCTTATTATTGGCTGAATAATAAGACATGTTAGCTTCTCAAAAAGCTGACATCATCATCTTGTATGCTCTTGTCTTTTCCATTGTAGGAGGAGATACAACAACTGCTGCTGAGCCAGGTGGTTTTCGAAGGGGTGTATATATTATATTGAGATGCTAAAAAGTGGAGTCATGAAACTACTCCCTTCCCAATCTTTCTCCCGTGTTTGATCAATTTCTCCCCTGTTCTGAGCATACACAACCACAATTTTTCTTTCTTCCCTACATTTGGTTAATCTTCCTCCCCTTAATCTATGCTTGGAAGATCTCTCACCATGTACCAAAATATTTCCTCCCCTGAGATTTATCATTTCCTACCCTGTTTGGAAGATCTCTCACCATCATCTGATTTACCAATTTGAACATGTTTTCAGACAATGTTGTACATATAGCCATCAATTCCTTAAGAGTTTATTTGCTGCCCTCATCACTTCCAGGTGTGTTAACTCCTGTGAGAGGTGATTCATGGGGCATTGACTCATGGTCCATCATTTGATGGTTTTTCTTAGCCTCTTTGAAAATCCTTTTTAAGAAACTTTTGACTTAGCAGTATGAACTTGATTTTATTGTGAAAAATCATACTGCTTAACAACCATTTTGAAGGGATTAAGTGTTTAACAGACACTTAATCAAGAATTCGGTTTAAAGTAACCTCTGGTTGTGTGAGAACCAATGTTTTCAGTTATAAATAACTGCCTATGTAAAGATAAACCCATTCAAAGGGCTTTCTTGATAGGGTTTCCAGCTCATAGCTATTGTTACCTCTAACACAAGTGTTAGATTCACTTTTGCTAGCTGTTCTTTCTATCAGATGTCCTTAGACTTTCTCATTATACTAACTAAAGTATAAAATGATAGAAAGTGAGTTGAGTTAGTTACCATCTGACCAACTGAGTCATCAAGTCAATGTGACACATCATAATCATGTTTCAAGAAAGAAGTTTTAAAGATTTTATTAACTTAGGTGTAAACCTTTGTTAATGAATTCCCAAACTCAGTCCATCATAAACCTATTATGTCAGCAACTAGTATTATCATTCTGTTGCTCATATATATTTCACTTGAAACTTCCTTTGTGCTCAAATGTTCATACCTGAAAATGTTAGTCCAAAACCAAGAAACAAAATGCAAAACATTTGTCTTACAGCAGTAGAATCATATGACTAACAGTATGAACTTAACAAACAAAATTTGTACTAGTAGTACAAACTTTTCAGTAACAGTAGTAATTAACAATGCTAGCAGTACAAACAAAAATTTATATACAAAAACACATAGTTTTAAATCATTGAGGATTAAGCATCCCAATACTTGCTACCAAGTACTGAAACCTTCCAACATCAAAAGCTTTTGTGAGAAGATATGCAAAGTTGTGATCAGAATCAATTTTAAGAACTTGAATCAACTTTTTCTCATTACAGTCTCTAATAAAATGATGTCTAATTTCAATGTGTTTTGTTTTAGAGTGTTGCACTGGGTTTTTAATTATGCAAATTGTACTACTATTATCAATATGTATGACAGTGTTTAAGAAATTGTACCCATAGACAAGAAGTTGGTTTTGAAGCCATAGGACTTGACCACAGCAACTTGCAGCAGCTACATATTCAGCTTCAGTTGTTGAAGTAGCCACAATTGTTTGCTTCTACACTGCCATGAGATAAGTCTACACCCAAGGAATTGACATCCTCCAGTTGTTGACTTTCTGTCCAAGCTTGCACCTGCATAATCACTGTCTGAAAATGCTACCAAGTCAAAAGGTGATTCCTTAGAATACCATAGACCCAACCTAGGTTGACCCTTGAGATATCTAAAAATCCTCTTGACAGCTATTAAATGAGAAACCTTAGGAGTTACTTGAAATCTTGCACAAGCACAAACAGAGAACATGATATCAGGTCTTGATGATGTAAGATACATCAAAGAACCTATCATAGATCTGTATGTGTGTACATCCACATTGTCTCCATCTACATCTTTAAGAAGTGGCTTCTCAGAGTCCATTGGTGTGCTTGCTACTTTTGAATCAGCAAATTGAAATTTTCTTAGTATCTCAGCAACATATTTATCTTGGCTGATAAATATGCCTTCACTAGATTGCTTAACTTGCAAACCCAAAAAGAATGTAAGTTCCCCCATGGAACTCATCTGAAACTTATCATGCATAAGTTTCTCAAACTCTAAACACATCTCCTTCCTTGTAGATCCAAATATGATATCATCCACATACACCTGCACTAGCAAAAGATCATTCTTGTGCTTCTTGAGGAATAATGTCTGATCTATCTTGCCTCTTTGAAATCCATTTTCTATTAAATAGGAAGCCAGTGTTTCATACCATGCCCTTGGAGCCTGATGAAGGCCATAAAGAGCCTTAACTACCTTGTACACTTTGTCTGGATGGTCTGGGTCAGTAAACCCTAGAGGTTGTGAGACATATACCTCCTCTTCAATAGTACCATATAAAAATGCACTCTTGACATCCATTTGATAAACTATGAAGCCTATAAATGAAGCATAAGCCAAAAATAACCTAATGGCTTCAATCCTTGCTACTGGAGCAAAAACCTCTTCATAGTCGATCCTTTCTTCTTGTGTGTACCCTTGGGCTACTAATCTAGCCTTATTCCTAATCACTATGCCTCTTTCATCCCTTTTATTTCTGAAAACCCATCTAGTGCCAATTACCCTTACACCCTTGGGTAAATCAACTAGCACCCATACCTTCTGAATCTTAAACTGAAGAAGCTCCTCTTGCATAGCTTCTACCCAGCTTGAATCATCTAGGGCTTTAAGAACATTCTTTGGTTCTGTTTGTGATAGAAAACATATAAATAAGCAAGAGTTGGAATACTCATGCTGCTTTGATGCATAAAGAGCATCAAGAAGCCCTTGTTGGTCTGAAGACATCAGTTGTTGCCTTGTCTTCACCCCTGATTGTACATCTCCAATCACATTGTCCAGGGAGTGGACTTTGTGAATCCTTGTGTGTGGTGTAGAAGGAACTTGATAGTTAGGTGGGAGATTGTTGAAATCCACCTCTTCTTTTGAGAATTCTGCTTCATTTGGTTCTGATGGGCCAGCAGTAGAAACATTTGGCTCAGCAGTAGAAAAATTAAGCCTAGCAGTAGAATGCTCTGTCTCAGCAGTACTATCATCAGTAGAAACATTCTCTTGTTCCTTTGTTCCATCAACCTTGTGTTCATCTTCAATCCCTTCTTTAGCTTTATCAGAAGAAGGTTCATCATTTTTTGAAGTTGAAGCCACACTGGTCCATATTGGCATCATCACATAATCTTGATCTGTCTCCTTTTCTAACCATGCCTCACTTGTTGTTTGTGAACCTGAAAAATCATTAGTTTCTGCAACAACAGGCACATAATTCATTGATTTGGTTAGTGACTCAAGATCAAATAGCCATTTGGGACCTTCACCTGCTACATTGGATTTGTTCTCTAAAAATTTCACATGCAGGATTTTCTCTACTCTTCTAGTTCTTGAGTTGTATACTCTAAAAGCTTTGCTATTAAGAGAATATCCAACTAAGAATCCTTCATCTGCTTTACCATCAAATTTTTCTAGATGGTCTAAGGTATTCAGAATTGTCACATAACATCCAAAAGGTCTAAGAAATCCTATTGCAGGAGTTCTACCTCTAAAAAGTTCATATGATGTCTTATTGTGAGACTTGACAACCAAAACCCTATTCTGGACATAGCAAGCAGTATTAACTGCTTCAGCCCAAAAAGTGATAGGCAAATTAGAGTCGGCTAACATGGTTCTAGCAGCTTCTATGAGTGTTCTATTTCTCCTCTCAGCAACTCCATTCTGCTGAGGAGTTCTAGCAACACTAAATTCTCTCCTAATACCTTTTTCCTTGCAGAAGTCATCCATAACTCTATTCTTAAACTCTGTCCCATTATCACATCTAATGACTTTTACTTTCTTGCTTACTAGGTTTTCTATCTCTGTAATGAATGTTTTAAGAATGCTAGAAGTCTCATCCTTAGAACTTAAAAAGAAAACCCATGTAAATCTACTATAGTCATCAGTAACAACTAGACAATATCTTTTATGCATCATACTACTAACAGAAGTAGGTCCAAATAAGTCCATATGAAGCATAAACAATGATTGATCAATACAGTTAAAAATTTTGGGCTTACAAGTGGCTTTGTGTTGTTTGCCTTTAAGACAAGCAATGCATGTTTGGTCATTTTCAAATCGTTTTTGAGGTAAACCTCTTACCAAACCATTCTTAACAATTTTATTTATGGTTTTGAAGTTAATGTGACCAAGCCTCCTATGCCATTTCATAGATTCATCCAATGTGGCCTTTGCAACTAGACAAGTAAGTGCCTCTTTAGGAACAATCTTCTTCATATCAACACAGTACATGTTGCCCTTTCTTGGAATTATAAGAAGTACTTGACTTTCATCAGGCATCTTAAAATCACAAGAAAGTACAAGACATTCAATGTCAGTAAAAAGAACTTTGTTCTTTTTGTCACACATTTGTGAGACACTAAAAAGATTATACTTAAGCTCTTGTACATAGTACACATCTTCAAAATCTAATTTACCAGTTTTAAGAGTACCTTTACCAATAATCTTGCCACCGATACCTCCTCCAAAGGTAACATATCCTCCATCTAATGATTGAAAGTTGGAAAGATAAGACATGTTGCCTGTCATGTGCCTTGAACACCCACTATCTGAATAGCCTTGATCTTCATGATCTGTTGGTGAATGTTCCTGCACACAAATAAGGAAATTAGTTTCCTTGGGAAACCCAAGCCATTACTGACTTGGATTTGCCATGTGCATCAATGTAATTAAATCTCTTGAGAACAGTTGATGCACCATTGGATTTAAGAGGTTTTCAAATCCAACATGTTGAGGCCTTAACAGCATTGGCCCTCTTTTCCCTAGCAGTAGAACCCTTAGGTTTTCAAATTTGTTTTAGTGAAACTGCTCTTGTTGGAAAAGGTCTCTTAGCTGTTGTTTGTGCATGTTTGTAAGTTGTTTTTGCACTTTGTACTGCTGGTTTAGGGTAAACAGGGTAAAAAGGTCTGGCAGTAGAAACTGCTTGTTTAGCAGTAGAATAGTGAAATGATGAATAGTAAACCATAAATAGTAAATTGTCGAGGTTTGGGAAAATGACCTGAAATTACGATTTGTCACAGTTAATAAGGTAACATTTATTGAATAAATACAAACCAAATTTATTTGGTTAAATTACCCCATCTCAGGCGGTGAGCACTAAAGAAATTGGCCAATGGTGCAGCTGACTGGGTTACAGCAACCGTTTGATGCGTGCCAAGCTGACGGTCTGTAATGCTTAAATTCTATAGATGGAAATCATCTGGAGAAAATTAATAAAAACAATTAGTAAAGTGACTTGCCCATGTGATAAAAAGCAGCAACCATAAGCATATGGAACATGTACAATGAACTAACCTTTGGATGAACAAAAGTTTGATCTAAGCCGAGTATCATCACCAGTACTAAAACAACATCTTGTAACTGACTGACAATCAGACACGGTGTGTCTAATGTGATCTTGCATCTCGTTGTTGCCAGAGGCATGTATAGTGGCGGGATTTGTTACTTTTGGATTTTTAGGCACTCGAGTTTCGATATTTTTAGCATCAATTTTGAAGTTTTGTTTCATAATTAGAATGAGCAAGACGAAGACCAATGAGCCAAAAGAAAAAAGTTAACCAAAGAACAATCTCTAACAGTTTATAATTAGTTATTATAAGCAATAAACGCATTTTCAAAGGATGGTATGCAAAGAGAGGAAAAAGGGGGGGGGGGGAAGGCAACAAAAGTTAGAAGCTGGTGCAAAAAATAAAGAACGTCTTCAAAAAATAAGCGGGAAAAAGCTGATGAAAAGCAACAATTAAGCAGACCGTATCATGCAACCCAAAAAAAAATAATAAAAAAAAATAAATGATTGTAACATAAAGAAGTGCAAGAAAGTTTATAATCTACCAATCCTAAAACTACAACTGTAATAAAGAAGATGTGTGGAATTAAATGAAGCAAAACCCTAAATCAACCAATAACAACAATCAAACCATTAAATATGACATGAGAAAAGAATTAAATGCAGTGGGTCGAATTAAATGAGCAATAACAACAACAAAACATTAAGGGTGTGTTTGGTAAAAGTAGCAGTAAGCTGTAGGAGTGAGCAGTAAGCAGTGAGCAGTAGCTGTGAGCAGTAGCCACAGCTCACAGCCCACCGCTCACAGCTTCTTAAAGAAGTATTGAAAAAATGAGCATTCCTAAAAAATCGCAAAGCTCACCGCTCCTTTGCCAAACGAACAATAAAAATCAAAAAGCTCATTGCTCACCGCTCATGGCCCCAAAAAGCTTCAAAAAGCTCCGCGCCAAATATAGCCTAAATATGACATGAGAAAATGATCAATAGTTGGAAACCTAAAATAAAAACAGGCATCTACTTGCATACACCAGAACAACAGTAACAACAACTATTAAATCAACGAAGAGCATAAATCTGAGATAAGAACATTACGAATAACAACAACAAAACAGAACAAAACATAATAACAAAGGTAAACCTACAGCGTATTCTTTAACAACAAAATACCTTCAGATAATAAGGCGAACTACTTTTTTGATCAAAAAATGCGAAATCCAGGTAAGATTAGATCCAAGCTTGTGGCTATAACTAATGGGATACTGTATCAGTAACATATGTCATAATAACAGCCACAAAAGCATTAAAAAATTGCGTTTACTATTGTTTTTCCTGTTCATCCCCTCACAGGTAACTGTAGATGCCAAAGGTCGGATCGGAGAAACTTAAATGGCCATTGGGTTTTGGTCCTGGAGCAGCACGTTTCGGATCTAAAAGACAAACGGTGGTTGTGAGTGAGGATGAACAGGCCGGATCACCAACTTATTAGGCGGGTCATGAATGGAGCGGGTTGGACAAAAAAAAGGGGTTAAGTGCATCCCACTAAATGTAATATATATATATATATATATATATATATATATATATATATATATATATATATATATATATATATATATATATATAATATATGTAATATATATATAATATGAAAAGAAGATGTCAGTGGTGTGTAATTACTAAGGTGGTGGTGTCTTAACCCACGAAGCCTCAAGTATTTTTACACTAATATATGGGGTAACAACGTTTTTTTGATGGTAGAGAAGCAATCATGGATACACCAAAAGTACTAGTGATGACATGGGTTCACCCAGGGTGATTAAGATGCACGTGGGTTCAGTGTATTCACAGGAGTCTCTTACATCATCATTATTGATTGACTGCCTGATTGTACCTTGCATTCACGAGCCCAACTTGCTTTTCGGTGTTTCTCTGCTCACATTATTACTTGTACCATTCATTTTTATTTAGTTTTATATAAGTCACTACTTTTACATAGGAGTAGTAATTCCCTGATATCACCACCCTTTCTCTTTATACTTCTCCTTTGTTTTAATCATATTTTTTCACCTTTTTACTAACAAATCCACAAATTTTGAGCTCTATATTTACACAGACATAAACCATGTAAAACTCTCTTTTTATTTGAGACAACTTTAGAATTATTTGCCACCCATGTTTGATCACTTATCCAATATTTAAAGACAAACAATTTGACTTAAAATACCCAATGTATATTTCTCATAACCCAATCAATGCACTATTGACATGATATGTCAACCGATTGGTATATGATGAAATAATGGTTGTTTCCCCGTGTAACATGTATTGTGATTATATTAAGTGGGCCGCCGGGTTGCACTTGGCAAATTAGACGAGAAGGAAGAAGATTTTTTCGAAGACGACTCCAACTCGCGTTCATATTTTACTAGATCTCAAAAGAATTAGTTCTCAATCGAGAGTTTTTGTGAAACTTATTGATGTCTTGTGTTATTTAGTTGATTTGGCGATTGTTAGAGTGGTGTTAGGTGAGTTTTCTTTTGGTGAGCTTGTACGAGTGTTGTATTATTTCACTAGCTAGCTTCTTGCTAGTTTATTTAATGAAATTTTTTGGCATAAAAATGTTTGTGACTTCATGACTTACAGAATACACGCTCTCATGGTTGAATCTCATTGACTAGGAAAGTTTGTTCGTCTTACACCAAGGACGAGTCTATTTATGCAGTAAAAGTTTCGACTAAAAAGGTCGAATCCCACAATTATGTTAAATACACTCTGGATGCCCTTTTCGGTAGTAGTGCTATAAAAAGAGAAGGTACACGGTTATTAGAATGGATTGTACATAAAATAAAGTAGTTAGTAGTTTTATTATGGGATAACCATAAGCTAGCTAAGTTTAGTTGATAAACATACAAACGTACATGATAATAGTAATAATCAACATGGATATCAAATCGTCTAGGCCAAGAGCCAGAAGTCTTTGCGCCATCTGGTGCTAATGAGGTATCCACCAATCCCTCTGCTCTGCTTTCTCACTCCTATTGTCAAGCATTCCACATTGTTTATGCATTGCTCCACAAATTTCTCTGTGCTGCTCATCATCCCCAAGCTGCACAATCCACAATCACTTTACACATAACCTTTACATAAAGAAATTCAATATATGATGGGTACGCTAAATTACCTCAACTTTATTTCACAAATTTATAGCAAGAGTAAACCATGTGGTTTGTACAAATTGTCACACATCCATCTATGTCGAAACTATTAACACATATCATCCTTAGGATACTAAACGTCCAACATAAATCGTTTCTATCAGAGATCATTAATGTAAAAAGTTTAGCAAAAGTTACGCAAATCTGTTACTCTATTAATAATTTACGTTAGACATCTCTCACGCCGGTGAATATTATAACAGTACTAAAACACAAATGACATGAAACTTTTTTTTTTTTTTTTTTTTGGTGAAATCTAGCTATTCCTCTTCACAAACAAATTTTTTAACATCACAAAAAGGACGATGTGATTAGCTTCTAAACCAGAAGGTGTTGGGTGTTTAACATAGAGATTACTTGTGAATAATATCATAAATTCACTATCAAAGCTTATCTCGTCCTAAAAATAATTGTAAGATGCGACGTGTCCTTAATCTCATTTTTTTCAGAAAGAAATGAAAAAGTTTGTGTTCGAAAAACATCTGTGCATATTCCCCGCTTTTTGAATTATTGGATGGCATCAAGTGTCAAAAGATTCGGTCAGCTTTTCTATTGCTACTTTGCTATACATTTTCTAACTATTTTATTAACCAATAAAAATGGTTCACTGGATGCATAAAATTTGGCCTCTCACCGACACATTCAAAGTCTCTAAAAAGATTGATTACACTTGGACATATTCATGATTCATAATATAATTTTAGCCTTTTCTTTAAGTTTTAGGTAAAGTTGTCTAAGTGAGACTTGAGAGGTTGCCAGTATACTTGAGCCAAATCGAGGGAAATTAACACATTAAATGATGATGGGTAAAAAGCAACAAGAGAAATTAAGAAACAAACCATTGGAGGAAAGGAGAGGAGTTGTTTTGACCGAGAACAAGCACCGACACTTCAAGCTTCTTCACTTGGTTCACAACTGTTGCTAACTTTGGCCCTTGTACCACCAATGCTTCCACTTCTACCTATTATATATAGAGCAACATTTTTAGTTACACAATCCCCATTATAAGATTTTGCAAAATTATCATAATAAAAAAAATTAGTGGGAAAATGAATATCCATTTCACACGCAGTGTGACCAGGTACACTTGAATAAACTAAACGATACCGCAAACACAATTTTTACGGACCGGGTGCATTTAAAAAAAATCAGTGTTTTTTTTTAACAAAATTAACATTAGGGACACAAATATCCGTGGGTGACCCGAGACACCCTGGTTCCGTCCCTGATTTTACATACACACCACTTGAGTCTATTCTAACATAACAAAATAAATTTGTACTGAAAAAGCAAATGGGGATCTATTGAAATGCTTTAACAAATAAGTTTTGGAAACATACCAAAGTGACACATTCTATGAGGTTAATATAGCTAAATCTAAAACCTCAAAACACATGTAAGAAACTAAATACAATAAAACATATAGGATTTGATTTAATACCTCAGGTTTACAGGCCTTGCAAAGGGTTCCAAGTGAGGTAACCAAATGATTAGCAGGAGGAGAAGATCCTTCATTTTCATTAGAATTAGAAGAAGGAATATTCTGAATCTCAAGTAAAGTAAGCATATCTCCTTTATTAGCAACATGTGTAAGTGCCCACAACATTGCATGTTTTGAATGTATAGATTCATCAACCACAACCATCACTCTCTTCCTTTTTTCTTTGATCATATTCATTCCAACACCTTCCATTTCAAAGTTACTATTATTGTATCTTTTAGAAGCTGTTTTACAGCCTTCTTTTTTACTCACAAATGATGATTCTGATGGAGGTGGCATTGTATTTATTTCTACTGAAGCAAAGCAAGCTAGTAGCCTAGTACAGATATAATGAATGGATTGAAAGCTATGCAATAAAAAGTTACAAGCTAGCTAGTGGGTACAATGAAGAACTGCTTGGTGGTGTGTCAGTGTGTGTGGAAGAGTGAAGTCACAAGGTGGTAAACAGTAATTAAATATTACAATAACGACAGTTTTGGGGTTGTGGGTAATAATAAGTTGGTGTTGACGTGTGGGAAACCCATAACTTTGACCCTACTCGTAAAACCTCACTTCATGTGTTTTTGTGTCAAAAATAAAGATAGAGATAGATGGAGATTTAAAATGGACGTTTTCCCATGGATTCTTGTCATGTTATACAACTTAAATGTACGTTTTATGTTCAAAAATGAAAAAAAGTTTAAATGTACGTTTAATTAAAAAAATTCATTTTAAACTACTACTAATATTTTTAGGCTATCTTTTCATTTCTTAAAGCATCTACAAAGAAAATTACTATCAAACTGATATTCTTTTTATCAAATCACCTTTTTAATGTCTGTATCTTTTATTTATCACAAGTAAATGAACTAAAATACTAAGAGCGGAGGGTGCAATGACATACCCAAACTACTCATTCGGGGCCCACGGGGTGCCATGTCACCAAGGGGTGTTCAAAAAATCCGAGAAACCGAAGAACCGAGCCGAACCGCTCAATCCGAAACCGAAAAAACCCGAAACCGAAGAAACCGAAACCGAAAAAACCCGCTTATCACGGTTCGGTTTCGGTTTTTATTTTTTGATATTCATGGTTAACCGAACCGAACTGTGATTAATACATGAAGGCTTTTTTAACTAAATATTCAAATAATTGTACAAGTATTAATTATATTATTACACTAATTTTATTGTATAACGCCTTTTTCGCTCCTAATGTGAACATTTCTAAACATTTATATGTTAAAGTTGATAAATGTGATTGTAATATATAAACGTCGAATAACTATTATTTTGTTAATTGATTATGTATGTATGGATATTTGAATGTAATTATTCTAACGGGATAACTTTTATATGACTATTATCTATTAAATGTCATTTAATTTTACTAAAATGACATTTTACGTTCTAGAACATATTATTGTTTAAAAGGTTAAACTCGATTAAATGTCTAAAATGGTTAACCGTGACCCGAACCGCGGGTAACCGCTCATTTCGGGTACCCGTTTGTCCAGTTACCCGCCTAGTACGGTTCAGTTTCGGATAGTAAAATTAATTACCCGCCCCGCGATGGATAATTTAAATCTTCCAACTAACCGAACCGAACTGCCCCGCGAACACCCTTAATGTCACCATAACATACCACAACTTACAACCCCCCCCTCCCCAATAACATACCACAACTTACTCATTCAGGCCCCACCGCTATCTATTTTTGTTTTTTTATTCAAATACCCAAATAAACTAAATTTATTTAATTAAAGCCAAAATACATTACAACATATTATTAAAACACATACTACACATAAAGTTACGAAAAAAAAAAAAAAAAAAAAAAAAAAAAACGATACGGGAATTGAAATAACGATACAACAAATACTAATAACACATACTAAACATAAATTTAATCCTCGTCTTCCTCGTCGTTGACTTGATATTTTTTCATGATTTCTTTTTGTCTCCGACGAATGATAGCGGCTTTGGCCGGTGTGGTTTGGTCGGGATCTATCATCAGAAACTTCATCTTCTCCATCTCTAACGTCTTCCGATCCTTCTCCCTCCTCATCGCGTACGCGGATATTTGAACGTCCGCTTTTTCGGAATATTTTTCGAACAAGCTGCCCGAAAAAGAACTCGTTTGACTCCCACCCAAGCTCGCTGCACTCGACGTTGAAGTCGACTTCTGTTTCTTTGCAGCCTGCGCTTTGTAGGCGCCTTCGGGACGAAGACGTCTGTCAGGACCAAAAATATCCTCGAGACATGTAACGTCAATCGGATCCTCCGCATCCCATTTGGGGTATTTTTTTCAAAATATCCCAAACGTGAACATATGTGAACCTTCTCCCGGCGAAGCGATGTTCGAAGTTTTCCTTCGCATTCTCAAAATGATCGCTGTCGTTTTCACCGCTTCGACGCTGCAAATGTTTGTAGACAGCGTTGAATTTTTGGCAATCACCGTTGAGCCGTGTCCATTTACTGGTGATCATATTTTTCGTACGAGGCTCACGGCTTGTTTGCTCGTTGAACATCTCCAGAATCTGGTTCCAAAAGAATTCATCGGAACGGTCATTTCCGATATCTTTGTCTTGTGAATTCATCACCGTTGAGTCGTGTCCATTTACTTCTTGCAGCATACTTTTGTGCTCTTTTGCAGCATACGTGATTGAAATTGCCCGCATAGTGCTGCATTTAAAGCAGTTACAAAAGTAGCACTTCGTAAATCATCAAACATATAACTTTTTTTGAATAATAGAAACTACTAACATAACGAAAACGAATTCACACGTAAATAGCAAAATCACAACATCATACTTAGTGCTTAAAAATCACAACATCATACTTGTTGCTTAAAAATCACTTCCATCTTGTAGTATTTCAAGACTCTTTTCTTGGCTTATTGTCATCTCCAGCTTAAACAACGCATGACACTCTGCCGACACCCTTCCAACATCTACATTTTTAAAAAAGATAACTACTTTTAAGTTTTAACCAACAATCATAAATATCTTTGCATATCCCAATTCAGTAATCACTAAATCCACCCAATTTCAAACTCTAAAACAAAAAAATCTCATAAAACCCAAATAAAATATACTGTTACATAGTAAAACCCAGATCAATACAACTATAATTTACAATTAAGCAAAGACCCAAATCAATATAAATTAAATAGGTTTACAAAAAGTTACCCTATGTTGTGTAGAAACTGCCAAAGATCGTCATTTATCTGGGTATTGCAACAACCTGTAAGGAAAACACAAAATGAAAAAAAATAATAATTAAATAATAAATAAATAAATAAAAAAGAAAAAAAACACCAACTGGCATAGATCAACTTTGAAGGGATGTTGAAATTGTTTGAATCGAAGATATGAACCCAATAACTGGTATGGACTCGAGATATAATAAAAAAATCATAACTTATTTTTGGGATGATTTGTATAACGTAAATTAGGGATTATGATTCATTGTCTGAATCAAAGCTATAAATAACAAACAGTGTGTTATTTTTGGAGGTGTTTTTGAATTTGACAAAATTAATTGTATAGTTGTAACTGATTTGGTGTGATTGAATTGGGTGAATCGTACTATAGAAGTTTTGTGGTGTATGGTTTAGGAATGAAGAACAGAGGACGTGTTGTACCTTTCTTACTCAGCCACCAATCACAATGAGAACACGTCATAGCATTGATTAAAAGTTGTGCTTCATAGGGTTGTCCAATATTCACGTTTATTATATAGTATAGATATAGATTTAGGCCATTTTTTATTTGATTTTTTAATATGCGGCATCTGTTTTCTTGAACTACATCAATACCATAAAATCATGATATGATTGTATATCCTATATTTATTCATTTGCAAAACCTTAATTTATTCTTCTTATTGTTTATTTGCATATTTGAATATGAGTCAACTGTACATGGAGTTGTGCGATGTATATCTGATAACATCAAGTGTATGTTATATTTACTAATCATTTATCCCACAATTATTGCTCATTTATTATGTGGTTATATCTGAATTGATACTTAATTCATTACTTTGGTCATTTTTAGTTTTTATGGAGCAATTTCGGTAAAGGCACGAAAAACAACAGGATTTGGAGCATAAATGAAGAATATGTATGCAACCTGTGAAAAGCATATGCGTATCCACTTCTGGAGATACGTCGTATCAACACTTGGAAGGATTCACTAAGTATTTTTGAATTAGAAGACATACGGCGTATTAAAATCGGGCAATACGCCGTATCTGAAGCTCTGCCGTCAAAGCCCAAGTTAGTCGTTGAAAGAATACGGCGTATGAAACTCTGGTCATACGTCGTATTGAAGATCTTATCCCCAATTCAAGTTGTCAAGATTCATGAAGATTACGGCGTATCACTCTTCAACAATACGCCGTATTTAAAGATACGTACATATATGTTGGGGATATTCTTTCTTGTTCCCTACTCAAGAAATCCTAGATACGCCGTATCACCACCCGATACGTCGTATCGGTGCCCTGGACAAAACACTATAAATAGAACCCTCACATACGGGTTTCACAAACAATTCCACACCACCATAGCCGAGTTCCAGCCACTTTTCACCAAGATTTCTGTCCCACAGGCTAGTAGATCAAGAGAAGAAGATTCCATATCATCATACAAAGTGTATTCAATCGGTTTACACGTCAATTATATTATGTCTTTCATTTGTGAATCGTTTGTAATTTCCTTTTTTGCTACCTACATTATGGGTCAATACCCTTGGGTGTTAGCCATGTTATGATTACTTTGATTATGTTATTTAGTTTATTTAAAAATTGATGCATTGTTTTGGATAATTTATGTGTTTACCGTTCAAATAGTATACTTGTTTAGCATTTAATGTATATTGTCTAGATCATCATACTGTAACGCTTTAGCTATGTAGGTAGTCCGTATCACTATAGTTAGTATACATGAGATAGAGTAAAAAGCCGGATTGTGTGTGCTCGACCTTAGGACTCGAGGAGTAGAGACCCGAGGTTAGACAGATAATGCGAAAATACTTAAGTTAGTATAGTGCTCTTCAATAATGTGATCGCGTGAGAAGAGTAGGTTTCACCAAGATCAATGGGTTACCGCAGGTAAATCACAAAGATTAGTTGACACCACCTATTGCATGTTTGTAACTGATCAGACCGATAAATTGCTTCATCGATATATGCTGCATGCATTGGACTAGGTAACTGAGAAATCTGGCCTAGTTAACTTAGATATTTCCTAGTAGGAGCAGTTTTTTGCAATAACCGGCTGAAGAGAAACTGAATCCTAAAGAAATATGGTATATATGTTCAAAAATTGGACTAGTGATGGGCTTTATTTAATGGGTTATAGTTATATTTTATTTATGGGCCTATTGAAAATGCTTGTTGAAAGTTGGTAATGGCCGAGCAGATAGCTAAAGCTTGCAAAGTCTCATGAAATAGAGAAGATCGACTTGAAAACCATAAGATATGATCAACATCATTAGTTGAAACCAAGAGATTTCCCCTAGGTTTTTGTTCAATATAATACATCGTTAGTTAACTAATTAACGAATGTTAGGACCTTGACTCGTGGTTATGTCCAAGTCGAAGTCACCCCATAATAATGCCCCACGAAAGATCATATCTGAAACTAACAAAACGAAGCCTATCCAATTTGCAACAACAATTCAGCACTCATTATCATCACAAACCCATTCTAAATCTTCTTCTTCAAGTATGTCTCCATCATTGCAAACAAGTTCAATCCCGCCGACTGTTCGACGAAATGCCTCAAAGACTCCAAAAAGCCTCAAAAGCTGTTAAACTCATCCATGCTCAAACTCTCCTTCATGGCTTTCTTTCAAATACGAAACTTGCCACTGCCATTGTCGATTTGCATGCCAAATGCGGCCACGTCGACTTTGCTCATAAAGCTTTTCATCAGCTGGTGTATAAAGATACTTTAGCTTGGAACTCCATTTTATCAATGTCCTCGAGGCGAGGAATGTTGGAAGACGTTGGAGTCCTTTTTGGTGCTATGCAGGCTTCTGGGGTGTCTCCGAATCAGTTTACTTATGCGATTGTGTTATCGGTTTGTGGAAGATTGAATAATATTCAGTTGGGTAAAGTGGTGCATTGTCGTGTTGTAAAAACAGGGTTTATGTGTGATTCGTTTTGTGAAGGGGCGCTTATTGACATGTATGCAAAATGTGGACTTGTGGACGATGCATGGGTGATATTTGATGAGTCTGTATATCGTGATACAGTTTCTTGGACAGCCATGATTGCTGGTTATGTTCATGCTGGTTTTCCTGAAAAGGCGATAACATTATTCATGGATATGTTGGAACTTGGCCATGTACCGGACCAGGTAGCATTTGTAACTGTCATAAGTGCATGTGTTGAATCAGGACACTTTGATGATGCACGTTGTTTTTTTAATGAGATGCCTAATCCAAATGCTGTAGCGTGGAACGTCATGATTTCAGGGCATGCACGTGAAGGTTATTATGATGTAGCTATTGATTATTTCCAGAGGATGACTAGTTGCGGGGTTAAACCCACTAGATCCACTCTTGGAAGTGTTTTGAGTGCCATTGCGAGTATTTCTGATCTGGAGTGTGGGTCACAAGTTCATGCACAAGCAGTTAAACAAGGGTTATCTTCCAATGTTTATGTGGGAAGTTCCTTAATTAATTTGTATGCTAAGTGTCAAGAAATGGATTCTGCTAGGACTGTCTTTGATGCGTTAGATGAGAAAAATATTGTTTTATGGAACACAATGCTTGGAGGTTATGCACAAAATAGAAATGCTGGTGAAGTCATTGGTCTATTTGTGAACATGAGAAACTTTGATTTCCAGCCTGATGAATTTACTTACACCAGCGTTCTGAGTGCGTCTGCTTCTTTAAAAAATCTGGAAATAGGGAAGCAGTTGCATTCACTTGTTATCAAGAACAAATTCCATGTGAACTTATTTGTAGGAAATGCATTGGTGGATATGTATGCAAAGTCCAGTTGTCTAGAAGATGCTAGAAAACAGTTTAACATGATAAAGAATCGAGACAATGTTTCTTGGAATGCAATGATAGTTGGGTTTGTGCAGTAAGAAGAAGAAGAGTTGGCTTTTAGCATGTTTCAGAGAATGAGATCAGTCGGGATTACCCCTGATGAAATAGGCTTTGCTAGTATACTAAGTGCATGTGCAAATATCTGATCTCTAACTAAAGGAAAGCAATAACATTGCCTATTACTCAAATTCAATATGGAAACTAGCCTTTATGCTGGAAGCTCTCTTCTTGATATGTATGCCAAATGTGGGGTCATTTCAGATGCACAAGAAATTTTCTCATCAATGCCAGAGAAAAGTGTAGCTTCTACTAACGCTTTAATTAGTGGGTATGCTCAATATTCCATGGAAATAGCTTTAAATTTGTTTAAAGACATGAAGGTTCAAGGACTTAGTCCGTCAGCAGTTACATTGGCCAGCCTATTGGATGGCTGTAATGAACCATCCAAATTGAATATTGGAAGACAAACTCACAATTTAGTGATAAAATACGGTTTCTCTTATGATGATGAATTCTTGGCTGTATCTATTCTGGGTATGTATTTTAAGTCTTATGCACCATCAGATGCAATGGTTGTCTTCTCAGAGTTGTCAAACCAAAAAAGCACAGTTTTGTGGACTTGTGTTTTATCAGGACTTGCCCAAAATGATTGCAGTGACGTGGCATTAGAAATATACCAAGAAATGAGGAGAAATGGTTTGATGCCTGATCAAGCAACATTCGTGAGCATCCTTAAAGCATGTGCAGCCTTAACATCTCTACAGGATGGTCATGTAGTGCACTCACTTGTTTTCCACACAGCTTTTGACTCAGATGAGTTAACTTGCAGCGGTCTTGTAGACATGTATGCCAAATGTGGTGACATTGACAGTTCTTCACAAGTTTTCAGGGAAATACTTAAGAAGAAAGACGTTATCACTTGGAACTCGATGATAGTTGGTTATGCGAAGAACGGGTATGCTGAGAAAGCACTACAAATCTTTAACGACATGAATGAGTCAAGTATAAAGCCTGACGATGTCACATTGCTTGGAGTACTCAGTGCGTGTAGTCATGCTGGAAAAGTATCTGAAGGACGTCATATATTCGATACTATGACTAATCACTATGGGATTCAACCACGTATGGATCATATTTCGTGTATGATCGATCTCCTTGGACGGTGGGGTTATCTCAAGGAGGCCGAGGAATTCATTGACAAGTTGGAATTTAAACCAAATGCTATGATTTGGGCTACGTTTCTTGGGGCATGTAGAATACATGGTGATGAAACAAGAGGAAAACGTGCGAGTGATGAGCTGTCTATTTTGGAGCCCGAAAGCTCAGCTTCGCATGTGTTGCTTTCAAATATATATGCAGCTTCAGGTCGTTGGGACCGAGCTAACCTTGTAAGAAGGAAAATGAAACAAAAGGGAGTTAAAAAACATCCGGGATTTAGTTGGACGTAGTTAGGATAGAAGACACATGTATTTGTTTTAGGGGCATTCTAGTTCTAGTGAAATATATGCACTTTTGAAGGAATTGTAGTCATCAATTAAATATGAAATGTATGTTCCTGGAACTGAATTTTGTGCTCATGATGAAGATCTGAGAAAAGTTTTTAGGGTGATTAGTGAAATCATATGAATTCTCTTGTTTCTGTTCTAGGAATATGAACACTGGCAAGGAGTATACCACTTGCTTCTTGTGGGTGGAGTATCATTGTCGGTTGTTAACATGTGAATGTTTTTTAGTTTGTTTCCGGTAAAGCAGTAAGTAGTAATACGCATCCTTGTGCCTTTATTTATAGATCAAATTCTTATACACATCTTTCTCAAGAAGGAAGTTGGAAGCTAGAATATAACGATGAAATATTTGACTTTTTTCTTTACCGGCACTAAAATACCGTACAACGAAACACACTAAGAATAAACCTGCAAATACAGACTCTGAGTTACACGACATTACCGAGCTAAAACAACAACATATAACCCGATAAAACACATACAAAAACACAATTCATGGCTACGGCTTCAATTCACGAAGTCCTATGTCTGTAAAATTTGAGTCGACCCTAACAAGTACAGTATTCTTTCAATATGATGAATGAAACATGCAACAGTAGAGCATAAAATAAAGCACTGCTTGATGTCATTTTCAGTAAATGAAAAAATATGGAAGCTTTAGTTTGAAGAGGTGTTTTGCAATACAATCAATGTGTATAGAATTAAGGCTTAAGATGCGCACCAAGTCTGTTGACACTTGTAATAGTCTCCTCAAGAAACACATATAAACCACCTCTCTATTCTTTGCAAAATACCAATTGAGCATCTTAAAATCAATTGCTTACAACATCTATGGCTACTTTTCAAACTCAACACTATTTCCCTTATTTTTCTCCACCACCACCATCTCCCGCTGCAACGCCACCATCTCCTCATTATGAATCACCACCGCCTGCTGCGCCTGCTAGACCATCAGAACCGCCTCCAGTACCACCACATACTGTCCCACCTCCACCGCACGCCGTTACACCACCACCACCACATACCATCCCACCACCACCACCATCTGGTCCACATTTTTCACCACCCCCACCACATAACCACCCACCACCATTGCCTCCACATATGATCCCACCACCACCACATGCTATCCCACCACCACCTCCACCTCCAGGGAACCATAACACAATCATTGTTGTGATATTTGTCTCGTGTGGTGGTGTGTTCTTCTTGGCTTTCATGATGGCAGCATTATGGTGTTTCCTCAAGAAAAAGAAGAAGATGGTTAGAAAAGCAGAAAATGTGCATATTGATGAACACCGAAAGATTAGTGAGAGTATGGTACAAGGACCGCATGGGGAAACTGTGATGCTTTCAGTTGAAGATGATATACATATTGAAGAAGATATTGAGAAAAGTGAAGTTGAAAACTTTAAAAAAGGCTTGCATGGTAACAACTACGTCGCGGGTCTTGTTGATCAACCAGCATCGTCTAGTTCTACCCATCGCCAACATGGCCACAAGGCCTGATATCTTGTTTCTATCCTAAGGTTCTAATTCAGAACCAAGTTGGTGAAATAAATAAGAGTAACAATTTACTCAATAATAATCGGCATATTCATCTCAATCTTCTTTTATCTGTATTATTATTCCCTTAAATGTAATATTTTAACAAATGGTTACATAAGTAATTCACTTTTGTTCAAAAATCATGAATATACTTCCTGCTCTCGTCTCATAATAAATATTCACTTTAAATATACACAAAATACCCGCCAACTAAACTCTCATAAGACAAAGACAAGCATTTATATAAGAGTTAATTAATTAAATCCTCCTTTTAGTTTACACACTTTTTCACCTTTCGTCCTAAACTTCAAAAAGTACATCGCCTGTCTCTATACTTGACATTTTGTAACGGACCGGTCCTTTGACCAAACAGTCGTTAGTTTATCCCGTTAACTCCGTGCAAGTAAGGGTATTTTAGACTTTTTGCATCTGATCATGAGGGTGCTCTAGTCGTTTTGTTTTTTTTCATCATCAACCTTTAATTATCTCTATTAATAAAAAAAACCCATTTCATCTTCATCTTCTCCGGCGGGATAAGATTTGTTGTTGTTATCTTCATCTTCAACCTCCGATAACAACATCAAATTATTTCCAAAAAAAAAAAAAAAAATCTTTCAAAAAAAAAAAATCTTTCAAATATATTGGTCTTTTGTTAAAAGGGAAGGAAATAGGGTAGCTCATAGTATAGCTTCTTTAGCGTTGAGTTGCCCTCATGAGTTTACGTTAGACGGTAGTGTTCCGAGCTGTGCTAATGTATGGATGTCTAAAGATGTAATCTTGTCTAATATGGAATGATATCTTTTCTTTTCTTTCAAATAATCTCTTTCAAATATATTAATCAAAAAACCCATATTCATTTCAAAAAAATTCTCTCTATTGAAAGATTATAATGAATTTATTTAAAAAATCTTCTAAAACATCTTGAGATCTTTTAAACCTACAGCCATCATGATCTTATCATCTTCATTTTTTCTTCAACATAATTTGTTCATCACTATAAAATCAATAAGCTTATTAACACCCTTTAAAATTCATCTTTCTCAAAACCCTCAACCCCTGCAAGCGACCATTTCAACGAACCACAAATTAATACATCTTCTGATGTTCCTTGGTTCTATCTAAGCCAAAACCTTAAGCACAAAAGATACTACCCTTTTCTTTTGTTCCTTATTCTGAGCCTCAATAACTAAGATTCTTGAAGAAGATTTATGGTAGGTTTTGCGAGTTTGGATCGAGGATGAGTTTAGTAACTCTGAGATCTTGTGATGTTTGAGTTCTTCTCTTTTTAATTTCTTGAAGCACGGATCAAAGAAACACAAACCCTTTGGGTCTTTACTTAACAAATTCGTGTATCGGGGAGTTTTATGAGTTTCAACTTTCAAGGTCTATGATGAACTATTGTGAATAAAAACGCAAACCTTAAAGATTTCTCTTCTTAAGGTCAGCGTTTGTAAACAGTTCTAAGATCTTTGGGGTTGTTTTGGGTTTGGTTGAATTTGAGAATGACACACGATTGATCTTATGTTCTGGTTTTTTTTCTTTAATAATTGTTATCAATTGATGATGAAAATAGTTTCTGAAATTTTGTTGTTCTTGAATCATGTTCTTCTTGTTTGTGTGATTTGAAGCTGAGATAGATATTGATATTGTTGTTATTGTTCTTGAAGAGAGAAAAATATTGCCATGGTCTATGATCTTGACACTCGGGATTTGCTGCAAGTCAATAAGCAGTCGAGAGTTGTATAATGTTTCTTTGTTGTAGCTGATTATAAAAGCTGATAGTCGAGAGTTAAGATTTATTGTTATTTTTTGTGATGACAATGACAGTTTTGCACAAAAACAAGAAGAAATTATGGGTGAGCAGCAACGACAGGACTGGGCTTCTACCAAAAAATAAGGTTGAAAATGAAAGTCGTCATTACTCGTCAAAGTGACCAAAATGCCCACATGTAGCTTGCACATGGGGACTTAACAGAGAAACACTAACAGTATTTTGTTCAAAGGACCGGTCTGTTAAAAAAACATCAAGTACAGGGACGGGAAATGAAAGTTTTGAAGGTTTAGGAAAAAAGGTGAAAAAGTATGTAAACCACAAGGACGATTTATGTAATTAACTATTTATATAACAGACCTTAAAACTAAACTATAGTTACTGGCTGTGTTCAAAAACTACTGTAACATCCTTTTAACAGCAAGGCAAGCAAGCAAATACAGAACAATGCAACTAGTTTTTCTCAATTAAATGTGCTAGCTTGGCTAATTTGGCCATATCCAAAATCTTAACATCAAGAGTGACATCCAACTTAACTATTCCATCAGTCCCATCAACACCAATAAGCTTCCCTGTTGCCCCGCGCTGCTCTCCACCCATTATCTTAATTTTGTCAGACTTCTTGGGCGCCACAGCCTCAATCTCATTAGGGCTAGCAGTAATAATCTCACCGTTCCCACTCGCACCGAGAGCTACTCGACAGGCACCATCCTGAAAAGGAAGACAAGTCATAAAACATGAGAAGTGTTACACCCGAAAGCCTGTAATCCCAAAGTTTTATGTCAATTAGATTCAAGTACTTTGTTGACATGTACATCATCGACTTGTATGTTTTTAAGTATTATCCAAGTATAACAAAAGACCTTCATAAGGAAAACCTTGGTATTGATGGTTTGAGCCTCCATGATAAGAAACGAGTGATTGATCAATTTAAAAAAAAAAAAAAATAATAATAATAATAATAATAATTATTTGAATTTTGCATTCAACTTTTCAGGTGGTAAACAAATCAGTGTGTAGAAGAAGAAAGTAAATACCAGAAGCACTTCTCGGATGACACCAAGGGCAGCATCATCACCTGACCTGCGCACATTTACTAATATGTCTGGAAGGAACCACGGCCCATCATTATCTCCACCTATAAAGCAAAGACCACCATTATCATCCACATTGTAATTAGAGATGCCAGTATAATTGAAAACAATTCATTATCGTAGTTCCTTAACGTAGAAAGTAATACTACAATCTGACATTTTCAAGCTGATCTACAATAAATTTAACACTGCATTGTGCAAATTAATCAAGTTCCTCAACACCGAGTAACTTTTCACCACAAGCTCACCCTTCATTCACACCAACATTAATACTGTATTTAAGCTATAACGTGTCCATCCAGAAAATTTAATACTGTAACTATTATCCATGGTGTGAGCAATGATGTTACTACTTTTCTCAATAAATCTCTAACAATAACACAATATATATGATTGAAACCCACCTATGACAGGCGACATGATATCCAACCCAGCACCTCCAGGAGTCATTGGTTGGCCACCAGGAGTACCCGGCAAAAACGCTGAACTTGGTGTCATGGGCGGCTGTCCACCAGGTGTAGATGGCAAGTACGGGCTTGGAGCATTAGCTGAAGTGATATAAAAGTAAACATTTATCGGTTAAACGGAATTATTCTTATAATAATTCAAAATAAAAGAGGATCTGTATTTCAGGTTACCATAGGCAGGAGTGTTGTCCCTCGGTGTGCCAGCTTCACTGTAACTCCCACCAGGAGTGTTGGCCCACCCTGAACCAGGAGTTGGTGCTTCATATGCTCTTGAACGAGGACTCCCCGGCTACAATATATTATGCAACATTAACCAATCACGTAGAGATTACAATTAGTTTGTACTCGTATACAACATTAACCAATCAGTAGAGATTACAATTATGTTTGTACTCTGTAGTAACTCAAAGGCCAATGAAGAGTGCTCACCTGATATTGAGGACTAGATCCCCAAGAGCCAGGGTTTCCATCTTCCCAAGAATCCCTAAAATTATAACATACAATGTTGCGTAAGTACTACTAACCATCACATCAATGTTCTAACATTGGTATATACTAGTCATTAAGCTGTAATAGTTGTCATTAATTTTAAATGACACATAAGGCCAACAAGTAATGCACACATAACTAACCACATAATTGGCAAACATGTACATGACCGTTTGTTATGTTAGCTTCTGTTTTTTGACATCAAAGCATTGTATGTATTCTCTAGTCATTTATCAGGTTAAAAGAAGGCTATAACCTTGGTGGACTCATTGGTGTGTATGGATTCCATGCTCTGTCACGCATAGGCGTCCTCATGCCATCATGAATAGGAGTCGCTGAGAAAACATTCAAATACATTAAACATGAAAAACATATAATAAAAAAGTGCACTCCATAAAATTACAATGTAAGCTACGAAAAACCAACCTCCAGAATCTCTCATAGGAGTCATGTATGGATGGAGTGGGGTTCTTGAAGGATGCATAGGTGTCTCACTTCCAGAGCCGTACCTATGTGTGTCACTGGTAAAACGTACAACAGTTATCTAATTGTACAATTTAGCAGGAAAAAAAAAGGCATAAAAGGTGTGTCTGACTATACCGATATGGGGTTGTAGTAGCATTCACAATATCAGAGATGTGAGTGCGATCAACTGCAAAAAAAAACCAGGAATTATATACACTGCAATAACAGTAAGCAAATAGCAAAGGTAGCAACTAAAACCCCTTTACATGAAAACGTGTCAATAATGGATCATATAGGAAATATAGAAAAGGTTTAAAAATAAAAAAATAAAAAAATAAAAAGTAACTGACATTAGGACGAAATAATGGGTTATACCAGGTCAAATTTCTAACATGTAACCAAATGCTTGCGTCATGCAAAAACACTTTTCTTTATAAGTTGAAATATTATTGCATTCGCAATACAGATTATTGATAACTAGCATGATACCCACACGATGCAGCGGTGATAATGAAGTGATTAAATTTTTCGGAAAGTTCTCGTTTTTAATTGCACGTTTTTCATGACAACATACGGATTCGTAATTTCTATCAATCTGGAGAGAAATAATTCATAAATGTATTATTCCTGGGGAAAAAATGCAGAATTTATAGTATAAGTAGTGTAATGAGTTTATATTTTTCTATAATTGGTTTTTATAAGGTTGACAGGTTACATAAATAGATGGTTAATAAATGACATGTTAATTAAAGAAGTGAAGGGCAATTTAGTCTTTTTCTTATGCTTAATTTTCAACACACCTTCATGCTTTATAAATATTACTATTAATGTATGGTTAATAAGTTATCTTAGGTTAAAGATGATGCAAGTCTTTGAGGGTCAGATGACAGTTTTGTCATCTGTGCCACATAAAATAGCCCGTCTTGGCTCCAAACAAAAATGACCTGTTATTTAACCCACCCTCGCCGCCATTTGCATCACAGTAGGGAAAAAAAATGCTTACCTGTAACAACCTTCATTTGCGACTCCAGTTCAATCCGAACTGTTGTTCCGCTGGCATCAACAACCCGGCCCTTGTATCCTTTATATGGACCCAACCGAATTTTGATGGATGTTCCAGCTAAAGAATCTCTCCCTCTTCCTCCACCTCTGTGCCTCCCACCAGCTACATTGAATCATAAATGTTAATTAATGTACCATATTTTCAAGAAAACATTATTACATAGGTCGAAAATACTTAAAAAAACTGATGCTCAACATACACAGTGGTGGGCCCCCTCTACCCGGTGATCTGCCAGGAGAATTAGGAAATCGAGAAGGAGTCCTAAGCTGGGCAACTCTAGAAGCCAATGGATTGCCCTGCACACGTACATGAGGAAATTGAATATTGTATAAAATATAGTATAATGACAAGACAATCTTTGAAAAAAAAAATAGGATGAAATACATACATTTCTATCACCATTGGCACGAGAACCACCAACCAATATGCATGATTGAGATTTAGTACAGATAAATCCTGCATGCTCCAGATGGTGACGATCATATATGACCAAAATTCCTCTATATATATGCTCAACAGACCCTTGTCGCCCCTATACAAGAAAATAAAATCAATACCAAAGTATATAAGGAAAACCTTATTTGAAAAATAACAACACAGTGGAACTTGCCTTGCATGGACCGTCAATGACTTTGACAACATCTTTCGCTGATACTGTGTTCTTATAACGATCCTGAGCAGATATTTTTCTATCAATCTTGTATTTAATGTCTCTTAACCTAACAAGTTGAACTTCTGCTCTATCTGCAACACCCTTCAAAACCTGTAGACAAGTGCTACATTAAGCAACCACAGTTTTTTACTATGCAAACAGAGGTGGCATAAATGGGTGATTAATGTGGAATAAATAACAGGTCTGCATGGTTTCGGACTAAAATTTTGCATATATGTAAGGTGTCAAATATGATTAAGAAACTTGTGCAAATATGAATAACAATCTGATCTTTTGATAAACTAAGTAAGGAGGTTTAAACATTAAAATACACTTTTGCCAACTACGACACATTTGAGATGTTCCCATTTTCAGCTAATCTGTTTATAATTTATGCGCTTGAGCAGTTAGTCATGAGTAAACCGGGTCAAATGCCCACCCCTAACGGCTAGTAATTCAGCTAACAAAACCAACCTGAAAGGCTTCGCTGTCGACGCGTATGATTACACCGAAGTTTGAATTGCTGCACACATTTAATACATATAAGATACTGAGCTAAGGAAAGCAATAAGATTACACTCTGTTTGATAAGTCTACGATAGAGAGAAAGAGAAACAGAAAGAAAAATAAAAAAGAAAAGATGTGTTCCTGAGTTTTTTATAGAAGAGAAGAAAAGGGAATCGATATGCATATCTAAGTGATTTTCTCTCATAGCTGGCATCATAAATGTGGGAATGAGAGAAAGGAGAGTTTTTATAGAGTTAGTTCATTGACTAAACTACGCAGCCTGAACTACATAATTTTCATGCAAGGGTATTATTCTAAAAATGACTTCTTCCCCTTCTCTCGAACTCGAGAACACAAGATAATATTACCGTTTTTTCCCTCTTTTATTTCCAACCCCAGAACATGATAAATATAACTATTTTCTGTTGTATCTAAAGGTGTCAAAACGGGCGGGTCGGGCGGGCTCGGGCCCGAACGGGCACGGGCCAAATGGACTCATGTTATACGAATCTCTTTAGAAGAGACCAAAACGACGAAAAAAAAATTCAGGAACATAACACCTCATTTATATTTAAATAACTAAATATATTATATTTATAAGTTTTCTTAAAAAGCAATTGCAATGTTCTCCAATTGAGAGAAAACATGTGCCCGTTAGTGCCCATTTAACTTTTGAAAGGGTCATTCATGCCCATTTCAAAAAAAGGAGAGGGCTAAATGCGCCCAAATCTTTTACAAATTAGCTCATAGAAGCCCATTTATATGATTTTGGGCACAAATTGCCACCTTTAGTTGTATCCCTTATTTTTCACTCATTTTCTCTCCTCCACTCATTTGTTCTACTCTCCTAAATCAGGGGCAGATTATAAATATACAGAGTTGAAGCTTACTCCAGTTGGACAAGATCATGCAGCTCAAAGTCTCCAATTTTGGTAATGCCAGATGTTACTTCAGAACTCTCAACAACATTGTCAGAGAATACACGTAGCTGGAATAGCATAATGTGCGTTAGCAACAAATTGTTGTATGGCAGAAAAAAAAATTACAATGGAGTGATATTCGTATCACTTACCGCTTCTTTAGTAGTATCTGACACTATGTTAACCAGGTGCCCCTCAACTGTGATAACCATTCCAGTCACACCTTCTTGGGCACCAGATACAACTTTCACATGATTCCCTGGTTCAAAATACTTGCACAGCTCTCTTTCACTTACAGCAAGAGTTTCCTGCAAACCATGAAAACAATAAATAGATGTAATAATACATGACTAGAGGTGGCAATATGGGGTGGGTCAGACAACCGTTCAAACTGGTTGTCTACAGTATGCTTTAAACCAGACCAGGCCAGGTTGACTTGACCTACAAACACTTGTCCATTTTTACATTGTAATTAATTAATGTTAATTATGGTAAATAAAACAATATTAGTTCAACATAATCAAACGCTCTCTATAAATAAAAGTTTATAAGGCTGTAGGGATTAAAAACTCAATTTGGGTAACTTTAAACCACCCATTTGACCCTTTAAGCAATCATGTTTAATTGACCCATTTGAGATGATATAAAGCCCAAAACTAAACCCAGTGTGAATTTGGGGCAAAAATGCATCTGCTAAATGTAACAAATGCTCTATTTCCAGGAAGTGACCAAGTCTTAACTTACGGCCTTCAAAAGAGCACCACTGGAAGATAGAAAATAAGAAGCGTAGCTGAATTTGATTAACTTACTGGAAGGTCAGTTGCATTTGGTTTAATATGAACAGTACTTTCCTCGACTTTCTCCACCCATCCTTTTAAATTCTTTAAGTCCCCCTTGATAATAATAACCCTGTCACCTTTCATAAAATGTCCTTTCTTTCTGTTTGCAAAAAGCGTCGAAAGACTTGCCATGTCACCATCCCCATTTTCATTAGGTTGTCGAAACTTTTCAAGCTCATCAAAACTTGGCTGTATATTCTGAGTGCTTATCGACTTCATAGATACAGTTTTATACAAGAACCCATCCTTGAACATCATGCCATTTATATTTTCAAAGTAGTCACCGGTCATAGGGTCGCGCCTACGCTCAACACGGATATGCATTTCCCTGGACATAATGAAAACAAGAAAAGATGAATAATTTAATGCCTAGTAAATGAAGTGTAACAAAATATCACAAAAAATGAACCTACCTAGCTTCATCAACGTTCATAAAACGAGGCGGAGGGGTAAATGTCTTCTTCTTCTGAACTTCCCTACCTTCCTGAAATGGGGAGCAAGAACACTTTCAACCATGCTCAACAACTTATTGTCTGCTTTTACAAGTCTTTGCAAGCATAGTCGCTTAAATGTAAAGGTGGAACATTTCGAACCATTAACTTCTAAATTAGGTAGATTCGGGTCATCTTCAATATATAATGCATCAAAGGGTAAAGTCAAAACATTCAGCTTAAAAGCAAACAGGTCGAAAGTAGCCCAAAGTAGATTTTAATCGTACAAACCTCTTAAATCAGTTAACTGGAAAAAAAAACACAATCACATGTATATCTAACTTCGCTAACATTCTGACACGCTAGTTGCTTACGAAGAAAGTTGAAAAAATATGTGTTTTGGGTCAACCGAATACCAAAGAATTGCCCATTTTGACCGGATACCCAGCCCTATTGTATCCTCTACTGATATGTATTGTGTTGGAGAATTTTACAATCAATAAAAAGCACTCTTGTGATTTATCTGATGAGAACTGACATAGTTGAAAAAATATGTGTTTTGGGTCAACCGAATACCAAAGAATTGCCCATTTTGACCGGATACCCAGCCCTATTGTATCCTCTACTGATATGTATTGTGTTGGAGAATTTTACAATCAATAAAAAGCACTCTTGTGATTTATCTGATGAGAACTGACATTAAGCGTCATAAACGTTGTTGCAATAAGAATAAGCTTACTTTTCTGTACCCAATATAAATATCTAATGAGATGGAAACTGAAAACAAATGGCTAATAGCCCAACAGGAAGAAGCCATGTCCTACAACCCGTGTCAAGGATTAGAATCTTTGCTGCCTATTCTTTCAAGTCTTATTTTTTATTATCTAAATTCATGGTTGTAAATATCGCTCGGCGGTATCGTGGCGGTCGACCACCGCCAAGCGCCATATCGGTCTTGGCGGTGATATATCAGTGATATATCGGAGACCATAAATTATAAAGGAATTTATTTAAAAAATATATATTAGCAATATCCTAACAAAATAAGTCAATAACAAAACAAAAAAAAAATAACAAAAAAATAAAAAATAAAATAAAAAAATAAAAAGTTTAGCACCACATTAATCTTAAATTTGGATAGCCCTTCAAGAGTCCAATTTTTGAATATAAGCCCAATCATACTCCAACCCTAAACACAAAGGATATATACAAGTATCTTACCCTAATACTTCTCATATTTGTAACCTAAAAAAAACTCTTAACCATCCGCCCCCACTTCTCACTTTGCTCCCGACAACACAGACACCTCTACTTTTCTCCAAACACATAAACTAAACATACATCAAATCCATCCTTGTATCTCCTCTCCTCACACGAGCAATCAACACTAACTAACATCCCTATCTAATTTCTCCATTAAAAAATCAAACACCATCCTTATTACTCCACATCCAAACGCATCATCACTTCACCTTACATCTTCTTTACGAATCACACTTGCTAGGTTTGTTTATCCTCTTTTTTAGAAGTCACGGGTAGGTTTGTTTATCCTCTTCTTTACGAATCACACTTGGTAGTACCAATAATTGACCGATTTTGACCGCCGATAAGCGATATATCAGTGATATATCGGCCGCCAAGACCGATATTTACAACACTGTCTAAATTTAAGCTAAAAATAAAAAGAATTTGCAGATTAACAGGAAAATATTAGATAACTAAAGAAATCTGAAATTCCTATAAATGGCAAATACAGCGAGGTACTGAAACTGAAGACATAATTAACATACCAATTTGTTTGCCAAAGCCTGTAAGTCAATCCTTGGAATTAACTTCACAGTGACTCTCTGTCTCACATTATCCACATCCACAACCTACAAGAGAAGAGGCTTCAGTTAACTTGACTAATCCCCATCAAGAAGAAAGAAAAAAAGGCTATTACCTGTGCAAGGTCCCCTTTGTACGTTCCAATCTTCATTCTGACCCAAGTGTCTCTTGAGATATCAATTGCTTTGCTCTCGACTGACAGAACATCAGTCATTTCCTTTATAGGGACCAGCAAAATCTTGCTACCAGTAAATATATTACGCATACCCTTGCAAGCCTGACAAAAGAATCATATAACTGTTCTCCTAAAATTTCTTGTCAATACAGCCAACAGATATGATTATGTGATCTAAAGACGTACCTCTCTGACATGGGCTTCTTTATCTGCTTCAATGTAGACATAGTTCTTCAAATGGTCAAGAGCAATGGCTGACCTAATCTGCATCTCACCAGGTTTATCAATGCACTTCTGCATTAGACAAACAGCCACCTCTCTCTCATGGCCAATCTAGCACATAAAGAAAAAAATCAGATAATCAATGCACTAACTCTCCCTATGAAGATAATACAGGTGGCAAGAAAAGCATCATAAGAAACAGGTTACACCAATTAGTGTTAAGATGAGTCATTTTAGTAGAGGAACTGGCTATAATGCAAACTTTCACCTTTTTATGAAAACAAACTGGATTTGTTTACCAATAAGTAAAATAATGTTTTATCTAGTTACTACCTTTCACCATTTAATAGAGCCAATGTGACGTCAGTTATACAAAACGGAAATAAAATCCTAACTGTTGTAGATGCTAGTAAAAGTGCGATGAATTAAATAATTGCTCTTCCTAGTATGCGACGCAATGGGACAGGTCTATTATGGGTCAGAAATAGCTGAGCTGGGTTGACCTGCATGCACATCTTTGTCAAAAGTTGTATAAATATTTGATGTGTCGATTATTATTTCATAAACCATGACAAATAACATTAATCATCTGAATACTTGTTTAAAACAAATGATGAGGTTGTAAGGGACTTGGGCATCATTCAGCTAGTTTGACCAAATTGAGTCATTCCCCGCTTGCGATTTTTACTAGACCGTTTGAGTTTTAAAAAATACCAAATTGACCCACCTAAGTAAAGATACCATTAATGATAGAAAGAGAAAAGAACTCAAGGCATACCGCACATTTCACCATCCACAACTTTGGATCACGAACAGATGGCAACAGAGCTTGCTGTTCCACCTCAGTCTGATCATCATCCTCATCATATTCTGACCGATTCCTAGCATATCTCTCTTGAATTTTTCTCTCAAGAGCTTCAACATCTTCCTGTTCATCCTCACGTGTAAGCAAAGGACGATGACGCATCCTTCTTGCATCTTCAGCATCGTGTAGATCATCTCTCTCATTCACTATGAAATCTGAGCAAAAAAAAAAAAAAACTTATCAGCAAAATTAAAAGAAATTCAAAGTTTTATAAGATTTAATAAATACATTACAGCTTGCAGTAGTTCAAAGGGCAAGTGAAGAGTGCCAATATATATAATCACATAAAGCAAATTTAAGAAACAGGAGTTTCACCATGAAGCATTCACAAAGGATGTGGAAATATGACAATTGCAGGCATTTCACGCGCATAGCAGAAGCACTGGCTGAATTTAAGCTTATTCTTTGTAGTATATATATGATGCTAAATATAACTCAAGTGTGATCAAATAATAAAGTAACCATGATAGGTTAAATATATGATGAAGGAACTTCTGTTGTAACCTAGTGTTATTAGGAGCCAGAGGAAAGAATATTAAACATCGACACCAGCTTATGATTTAATATTCTATTGTTTCCCCTACAGCATATATCTCTCACCTACTAACCTTCAATATATTATTAGCTGGTCATATAGAGTATAGACATTATCCTAAAAAGAGTGGCATCATGAACATGCATAAATCAAGCGTATTGTAACACCATATTAAATTTTAGTCGGAAACAGTCACATTAGACATACTTCTAAATAAATAAAGGGTATTAACAGCCCAAAACCTTGGTGGTTACCCTAAAAGGATTAAAAACTAGGTTAACCTCAGAATGCTAGTAATTAAACAAGTGTCCAGGAATATTTAAGTGGAAACTAATAACGTAATTAAGTATATGCAATCAGGGTGATTAATGAAAACAAATGCAAGGACTATACTTCAGAAATTGACAAAAAAGTGCAGTGAACAAAAACATATAAAAGAATCCAAAACAGATACTAGGTAGCTGTAGGACCTTTAATACATAAATCACAAGATTAAGTACCAGAGTATAAGAAAAGAAAACTGACAAGGACCTTAAATACATAGAGAGAGCATCAGAGATGATTAGCACGAATATCTAGTAAAGGGGTTACATGATCACTTAGTGAGCGCATAGGGGTGTTGACATACCATAAGATAACAACTACAGAATGTTTAACGCACATCAGATAATAGGGTGAAAAAAGCTAAGACATAAAAAGTAGAAAATTTTGAAATGTGGCATCCATGCACAGAATTTAAAATAATAGATACATTATTGCTTGCAGTAGTCAGAAGTCAGGTAAAGAGTGCCAAAACCCACACAAAACAAATTTTAAGAGCAGGAGCTCTATCGTAAAGTATTCAAAAAATATCTTAAACATATAACAATTTCAACATTTTAAGCGCATAATAGAATCACTTGTTGGATTCGAACTCTGTAGTATATACAAGAGTAAAACTTTGACTCGCGAGTGAACAAGTTACTGCGAACCATTACAAGTCAATTAGTGTGGATTTTCGATATTACACACGACGTATTCTATATTGCGAGTTGAAGTACTGAAAAGCAGAGGAAAGAATATCAAACATCTACACCAGCTTATGGTTTAATATGCCAATGTTTTCCTAACAATATATGACTCTCCCCCTACTAACCTTAAAAGTAATACATCATGTTCATGAGCATGCATACATCATGTGCATAGCAACACTAGAAAGACTTGAGTCGGAAAAAAATAGCGTTACACAAACTTTTAGATGAAAAGAGTGTCGATAGCCAAAGACTTGGTGGTGACCCTAAAATGATAAAAATCTAGGTTAAGCACCAAAGATGAGAAGGACAAAAATCTGCTTTTGGGGGTAAATATCATCACTTAATAGGGAGCACAAACGAAAGTTGACACCTGATTTTATAACAGCTACAGGTGGTTTACGCAGCATCAAGACGTTTAGATGTCAAAAGGCTGAAAGAGACAAAAAGTTGGCAAAGATTTGAAATGTAGCATCCATGTATATGTTTTGAGAGCCTGTATGTGGTATCTGTTGAGAATATTGTGTTTATCAATTACTAGCCTAGATAATGATTAATTCTTATACCATGAAAGTTTTGGATCAAGTAGTCAAACCAGGATACACTCGAAGTAACCTCACGTATACTAAAAATAATGAAAGAGATAGTCCGAATGATTGCACCAAGTGCAGTGGAAAGTAACATTTATCTTCCAAAATGAAGTTGGATGGATTTCATGATGACAGCTTTGAAATTCAATAAAATTATAAATGCCACTAAGGTTGGGCGTGCTAAGGGCAACCACCACGGGTTATCCCATATGACCATGCGTGGGGTGGTGGTTGGTTTTTTGTACCAGTTTAGTGATCCCAACAGCCAAATCTAAAAGAAGGAATTTTTGTGTGTGAGAGTGTGTTATGGGGTATATTTGGAGTGGGTGTTGATGTGGTAGCCGACCACACTCCTTATTTGTTCCACACCAAAAGACAAGCAAAAAAAGCTAAGAGCAAGCTTGTTAAGCTCAATTACATCCAAACCATGAGAACCTCACTTGACGATGACGAGGTCGGAGCAACAATGCACAAGATGTCCATGCGTAAGAACTAACTCATATTTCACTTAACGATTCTACATTAATATCATGTCATTCTCAACGCAAATACAAAAACTTGTAACTTCCAATCCGCTCACAATTTGACATCTATCTAAATCGTAAAATAATATTTCCGGTATGTCATCTATCTCATCAGCAAACATTAGCCAAAGTGAAAATTACTTCAACGCGTAATCAACCAACAATGAAATCAATTTGGTCTATTAAAATTAGATGCATGATTAGTTGCATCCTCCATGGTTCAATTAAAACATGTAATTTTACGCGTATACTTGAAAGTTAGTTCTAATTCACAGTAACCACCTAAAAATGTAAACTTGCATCATAAAACAAACAAACAATAACAATAAATAGAACCGAAAAAAAAAACTAACCGTCTTCGGCGTCTTCCTCGTCCTCATCTTCAGCTTCGGAATCGACATCAGCCTCAAGCTCAAAAAAATTAGCACCAGACGCCTTCTTGGCGGCTTTCGCACCTCTCCGTCTACCACCACCGCCGGCGTAATCCTCATCGTCATCATCCTCCTCCTCTTCTTCCTCATCTTCATCTTCCTCAGCCGCATCATCTATAAAATCAGATCTCCGTCTCTTGCTTCCGCCACCTCTACTGGTGCCGTAATCCTCTTCGTCTTCGTCAAGGGCGTCATCTTGATCTTCGTCTTCTACGTCGTCATCGTAATCGTCACGCCGTCGTGACATAGTTTCAGATTAATTTAATTGAAACTACACGATTGATTGTTATTTTGAAATGTGAAACCCTAGAATAGGTTTGGGATGGATGAGTCTAGTGTGTGTGTTTTGATTGGGACCGACATTTTATTGTGTTCGGTTTCCCTCGTATTTCTACTTTACACCCTTCTTCTATTTTTCTTATCACTTTCTCACTAACTCAATTTATCAAGGGTTAAAGACTAATATTACCACCAATGCCAACATATTTTTCTATTGTATAATTTCCAAATACGGTAATATACTCTTTAAAACACTATTATCATCAACCAAACTTGTTGGTACCGTAAATATCATCAACATTCCCATTTGAGGTTCCACGTCATTTTTTTAGTCCACGGGAAATTTTAGTTTTTGCACCTGGTTTTATATCCATTCCTTTTATGGCTATTCAGCTTCAATCTCTCATTATTTCTTTAACTTTTAAACTATGGAACCAAAAGATATGGAATCAAAAACCCATATTTTTTTCATACAAAAGTTGTGGAAGTCATACTAAATCCCCCAGATTTGTTTTATACAAAAGTTGTGGAACCAAAAACCCGTTCTTTTTCAAACCCATTTCAATTTAAACCAAAAACCCATTCTACTCCAAACCAAAAACCCGCTATTGCACCATCGTCATCAATTAAACATTAACATGAAAGAGTAAGTTGATGCATTATAATGGTTGTAAAACCCACAAATTAATATAATATGAGATGACGAAAATACCCTCGAATCTAAAATTTAAAAACTTATGAAATCTCCTTGATAACATATTAATCATATTCTAACCCAAGTTTAACAAAATTTAAAACATTACAAAACATAATGTTGTACAAAAAAAAAAAAAAAAAAGAAGAAAAAGAAAAAAAAAGAAAGAACATACACCATATATGCCGCCCCCCCCCCCCCCCCCCCACCCCCTTGACCAAGATGAGGTCCAAGTTCATGATTTGCATATTTTGGTAAGGCCCATAATGTGATTTGATCCTTCCCTAAATACCCAAGACAAAAATCTCGGTCCTCCTTTTATCCCTAGAACCGATCCCTACCAAAATAAATAAACCCTAAAACCAAAGTTTTGGCCTCTCCCTCTCTTGCTGCTGTGTCGACTAAACCCAACCAAAAAGGAAGAGTTTTGATCTTGTTCTTGTGTCCTTAACATCATCATAAGGTAACCCTTTAACCCATGCTATGATCCATTCGAAATTATAATAAAAAACAAATCAAAAAAATTGTGTTCTTGTCTTGTTGGCTCCTGTCGATCAAAGAAGAAGGAAGAAGAAAGGATTTTTGAGGTGTTTGGTGATTCGTGTATTGTGTTCTTGTGTTCTTCGATCACGCTACGAGGGTATTGTATCATTCCCTTGTTCAATCCTTGTGTATTCTTTGCCCTTTTTGAGTTTTAATGTCACATAAAATCATAAACATACTACATAAAATAACAACCATAAAAACTGTTTTGATAAATCGACTTGTGTATATGATGATTTAATTGTTGTGGAATATGTTAAGACCTGATATAATCGACCTATATATGATATGAACTCATCCAAAAACGTTTTATGTCAAGAACTAATGAATGGGATTAATAAAACCCTAGTAATTACATGTTATACTAAAAACTGCTACTGACCTGGAATTGTACTCGACTTTAATCGGCTGTGAATTAATGATATGAACGTATATTTCGATGTTTCTGGAGTCTAGATTGTAGTTTAATGAAATAGCTACCTGGAGAAATTTAGTTTGTAATTTTTAGAGGCCTGTAAGGCTACTTTTCGATTTTTAGAAAATTATGTGTCTGGTCGTATTTGTAAGTCTGGAAAATCAGTCCGGGTTTTTGAATTTTAATTTCCAAACCGTGTCGAATTAGAAAGAGCCCTTTGAACTGAGTAACCTTTGGGATGTCCATTAGTAACTGTAATTTTTTAGATTTTTGTGAATTTTTCTGAAGGGGTAATCAAGTGAAAACTTCTCGGGTGTTCCATCAGATACGATTTTAGAACATGTTGTAAAAATGGATTTTTCTTTCGTACTTACACTAGCTAATAAAATCTGTAAAAATTAGGTAAAATACTAGGGACATTGAGGTATCTCTGTGAATTTTTGTAGATTTTAATTCAGAGTTCTACTATGATTCTTAAATTATTTAAAACGGGTCCAGAGCTTGTCTAAAACCTGAAAAAGTGTATTTGATAATTAAAAAGTGTTAATTGTTTATGTTCAAACATTAGAGGGTCTATATTGTTATTTTGATAAAACTAAAGGACTTAACTTGTAGGAACCTGTAACTTTACAATAATTACACCTTATACCCTAACTGTATGATAAATGCATATTTGGTCCTTAAACTTATCCTTAAATACTTAATAACCCTTAAATGTATAACACTACCATAATAACCTTATGAACCTTGAACTACTAAAATGGATAGGCAAGCTAAGCATGAAGTTATAAGGAACCGTTTGTAATTCTATTCTTCTACTCCTTTAGGTTCGAGGAGGAACTGATTTGGCTTTCTGTCAGTGATTGCTTTTGTTTTAGCTTGCTAATAAAGGTACATATATTCTACCCTCATTGTATAGGGTGACTTCGTCTCACTTTCCTGATTTCTGACTCTTGGTTATGTTCTTATTTGTGAATCCTGTTTGTTCTTATATGATATTGTGAATCTTAATTGATTCCTTGTTTGAACCTTTGTCTTGATAAATTGTTTGAAGCTCTTGTCCTGATTTTGTGTTGAAACTCTTGTCTTGATTCTTTGATTTGAACTTTGCTTAGGTTACTTTGTTCTGGACCTTGTCATGAACCATGTTATGTTATTTTGATACTTGGACCAACCTATTCATCACTTGGTAATCTGGATAGTTGTGACTCTAGGCTACATTGAAGGTTCATTAGATTTTATAACTGAATGTACAAAACTCTTTTAAATTACATGTGACTTATCTTATGAAAACTGCTTTTTGAGATCATTTTTATAAAGACCATTTTAAAGGATTTCTTTTGAAACTATGATATGAGCTTTTAAATAAAAACCTTTGTTATGAACCTTGAATAAATTGTTATGAACCTTCTGATTTTGATACTTGCTCTCCTAATGTTTGATCCCCTGATATTTGATCTCTAGATATGTGACCTTCTGATATTTGATATTGACCTCTAGTATTTGAACCTTGATGTTTGACCTCCTGATTATGAACCCTGTATTTGTCTCCTGTCTTGATTCTTGATGTGAACCTTGATATGATCCTGATATGTGTCTGATGTGAACCTTATGTGAACCCTGAGACCTGAACCCTGTGATTTGACACCTTAGACTTGATACATGACCCTGACCCACAGTTTGAGACTACGAGCCATCTACTAGGCATGAGGGTTTCATGTCCCTGTCATTGATGCACCGATGGCTTGACTTTAGGGCAAGGAAGTGATGTCTTGCCCCGTCCCCGGACTCTTGTTTCTGATTTATTATGTAGTGGAAGACCTTGTGGCCTGCGGGGGCGTATGGATGCATCCTAGTCGTGTCTTGATTTGCTTGTACTTGTATATCTTGGTGACTGATGGTGTGTGCGATACACGTCTTTCACACCCTTGGGAGCTCATGACTCCAACCCTGGAGGTATCCCCTCATTTCTTGGTACGAGGTCACCCCTCCGTACACCTTGGTATCCTGATATGTGATCTGGTTCGATATGTGATTTGGTTCGGGCTCGTAGAGGATTTCTGTCACCCTACACCTTAACCTTTATTGCCATTACTTGTTCCATATGTGCTATAATTTGATATATGACTTGCCATGTGATCTGATCTGATTAGACCTGGACTTGTGGAAGATTTTAATTTGGTTATCTTGAGATTTGACTTGACATGATTTGACCTGGATTTCTGGTTTGTTTACTTTGATTCTTGACTTGGCGTTTTGGACGTGATACTGGACTAGACTTGGTATGACTTGGGATATGATGGGTTATTTGTTTACTTTGACTTTGATATCTGTTTAATGATTCCTGATATTTCTATATAACTTTTGTATATCCCTTCCTGACTCATGTCATCCTGGTATTGTATTTTTCACTTCTCTATACGTTATTACTGCTTTGTTTCCGTTATATCTGTTCACTGGGCTTTTTAAGCTCAGCCGCACGTTTTCTTTTCGTGTGCGGCAGGTTTTTAAGCTAGGAAGCTGGGTTTGGCTTTGGGATGAGAGCAACTTGTGTGAAGTTTAGACCTTGTCATTCTAGTGTGACCATTTGGATATTATTTCTGTTATGCCATTGTTTGGGCATTTTGGATTCTGTTTTATACTTCGTTATTTCTGTCTTGCACTGGATATAAGTCGTGTTGACTTATTTTCCTTTGGATTCTAATGTAAAGGCTTCCGCTATTTTATTTCTTGAATGCTTGTATCTGATAAGAAACCATGTATTTGTGACATCTTTACCCTTGTCGGGTTGGGGTGTTACAATTATAATGGTTGTGATTCTGCTTCCTAGATATGTAACTTATGGTTTTGTTTTCTTAACGGACCATTATACTTGGGTATTGCAGCATGTTCTATAAATATCATTTACACTTTGACTGGAAAATGCCTTGCTGAAATCAAAGCAAAGAATGGTGTTCCTTTACATGAGTATAGTTTAGAGGTGGCAATTTGTGCCCAAACTAAAAAAATGGGCCAATTTGGGCAAATTTGTAAAAGATTTGGACACACTTAGCCACCTCCTTTTTTTGAAATGGTCATATATTGCCCATTTAAAAGTTAAATGATTTCTCTCAATTATATTTAATTTTTTAAATATAAATGAGGTGTTACTTTTAGGAATTTATTTCGTTGTTTTGGGTCTCTTCTAAAGAGATTCGTATAATATGCGCCCGTTTGGCCCGTAGCCCGTTTGAACCATTGCCCGTGGGGGCGCCCCACCCGGCCCGCCCGTTTTGCCACCTCTAGTATAGTTACAGTGAGTATAGTGGCAGAAGATGCAAATGCACCTCAAGAAAGCGAGTACGAGCTTCCAGGATTACAAGTTCTGTAATAGAAGCACTTGAGAACATAACGGCCCTTTTCTATGATGAAAAGCGTAATGAGATTTATACTGGTAATAGGTTTGGGTTATAGTTCATGTATGGTTTAACTAAAAGTTTGGTTCTAATTCCCTGTGTAATTCCTAAAAAGATTTGATTTTTTTAATACCCACCAGGTGTTTGATGAAATGCGTTAGTAAGCTGAAATGGGTTTTTGTTGTTGTTGATGAACTGGCCTGGAAAATGCAGCAGAAAAGCAGCATCAGAATTTGATAGCTGTCGGAATACTCGCCGGAGAAGAAGATGGTTGTCGGAATACTCGTCGGAGAAGACGATGGGTGTCGGAAGTTGATGAAGATGATGGCGTGGCAATTATAGTTATCTATTGTATTTCCATATCACATTAAGTGGACAAAATGACCTGCTAACCCGCTGACGTGGCGGAATTTTGTACTTGGTAACCGGCTATAGTTGGTCACCTTTGAGAAAGTTGGTAACTTTTGAAAAAATATAAAAGTTTGGTCGGTGATAATGGTATTTTAAAGAGTATATTACCCGTATTTGGAAATTCGGAAAAGTACGTTGGTAATATAAGTTTTTAACATATCAACCTAAAACGACTTGTCTCCTGTCATAACTCATTATGTTTTGTTTACTATTTTTATTTTAATTCTACTTATCAATTAACCATTGTATTGAAAGCTCGTTTTTGGAGAAATTTCATGAAATCGGTATTCAATTTTTCAATTACCGGCGGACAAGAAGAAGATATGCTTGAGAAAAAAAGACAAATAATTATTAAATGATCACATTACAAATGAGTCACGTTATGTGGAATAACAATATCCTTAGTAAGTTAAGAATAATGAGATTTGACGTAGTATGAAAAGTTTTTTAGCTTTTACCTTTTTATTAATACTTTATAATCATCTAAAATGTATTATAATTTTTAAATATTTTATTAAAACAAAATACAGTATATGTGGTATTTACATTTTAAAACTATGCTTAACAAAAGTTTGGATTTTAAAGCCTTGGAATATGAAACCTCGCTTGCATATTGTCTTTTATCGGATTTGTTAGAAATGTGGTGCTTCCCCATCACACACTAAAACTGAATCTGTTTTCTCTGCAAATGTAACACCCCAAATTTTTACAGATTAATTAGAAACATATTACATTGCTTTTAGCATATTAGTAAAGTCCTTTCGTTAGTTTCTAATAAAAATAAGGACTTGTCACACAAATAGTTAACGAAAAAGGACTAATGATGCAAAAGACTTAATGGAAAAGACTAATTGTGCAAAGTTAACTTTAAGAGCTGAAAATGATGCAAAAGACTTAATGGAAAGGACCAACTGTGCAAAGTTAACTTTAAGAGCTGAATTTCCTGAACTGCCCGTGTTTAGATAACTCAAAATTTCCATAATGTTGTCTCATAACACACGTGTTATGTGTGTGTTTGAGAGGTAAAAATATAGAAGAAAACCTTATGATGAAATAATCTCCTAATGATGCTTTAGGATGATTTTTGGAGGTGATTATGCTATCTACATGATGTAATGAGCCTCCTAAACATGATCCCCATCAAAGTATGTGGTTAAATTCAGTTTAGTTAATTGATACATGGTGGAAATTTAAGGGTTTTGCCTAATTGGCATGTTAGTGATGATTTTAGTCAATATTATGTAGTTTTGCACATGTTTGGTGAATATTGATGGTTTTAGCATGATTTTGAATTAGGTTTGATCATGCTACTGAGATTGTGATGTTAATGGTTAGAAACCATTAGCTAAATTGTGTCGAAGATGCTGTTAATGCTTAGATAGAGCTATAAAGGGGTGTTTGGCACAATGTCAAATTAGTGTTAAAGTTACCAATTTTTGTTATGACCCATGTGTTATTAATGTTACAGTTGAAACTTTTGATGAATGTGTAACACCCCCAACTCGGGTTAAGGCAGCGGGACTGAGTTAGGGGTATTACTCGAGGGGTAGTGAGTCAAAATCATAGATAAACGATCTCATAACGAGACGTTTTTAAATAAACACCACATTCAAATACAAAGTTCAAACTTTAGAGTTCAAAAGACTCTTAACACATTTAGCAGCGGAAAATGAAATAGTTTGTAGCGGAAAAATAAAGTAGTTTGCAGCGGAAATTAAGATAGAAATAATAAAACATAACCCACAGATAACCATCCTGTACCTCCAGGCCTTTCCTCGTGCACACTTCATAAATCAATTACCTGAGATAAACATGCTAAAAAGTCAACACAAAGGTTGAGTGTAATCCATAGGTTTAATAAAATAATAGTTGAGCACAAGAAATTTTAATCTGAAAGATATAGGCAACAAATGCAAATATCAGGTAAGCGTCACATATTTTCTGTATTTGCTAAGCTCATGACACGCAAAACGTTAACCGATACCAGTAATTTTGGCATAAGTCGACAGTAACCGCGGAATTTCATAATCATAATAATTGCCCCCAAAGTAGGTATCTTGCCAAATACCTAGGTAACTCAATTATAGTACATCACATGCTGACCGACCTTAGTCAACATGGCGGGATGGTCAAATCCTATAGGCCTATAAACTATAACCGCGCTCACCCGCAGGTGATTAATGGTTCATGATCGAGGGACTTTGCATTTGGCAAGGAAGGTACTTAGCATTTATAGCGTCAATCAGGAATAGCATACAATAAACAATTGTGCTCAGAAAAACAGTAAGTAGCATGTATCTCTCCCATGGGATTTATAAACATTTAAGAGTATTAAAAGTGGGGCTATGAATCACACCTTAGTCACAGAGAATACAAGATAAACTATCAGATGGTACGGCACAGCAATTGAACCTCAGCACAACCTAATCAATTAAATGGCATAACTCAGAAACAATACTTGCAATGATTTAATAAATAATACTCGTATAAGAGGTTTTAGTTTTAATGGCGTTTGAAAGAAAAGATATGTTTAAGTCTCGTGTGGAAGACAAGAAAGGTAAAAAGATAACAAGTCGGCGAATACGAACGGACACTCAAGAAAGACGAGAGAAGGCGAAGAAAGGAATATGAAAGAAAGAATAAGATTAGAAAAATAAATAAACAAATAAACAACATCGATAGATAGTTTCGGCTTTTCCCCTTTTCCCAAAATAGATGTTATAACCGTTAAAACATAAGAGTTATGAAAAGATTTTAGGACATTTAATAAATCATAAATAGTTTAAGTTTATAAAATATTTTACGAAATTTCGGCATGAAGTGCCCGTTTATAAAACATTCCCAAGTCATACGACTTATTTGAATATTCCAATTATTGACAAGTTTTACAAGTTTTAATATATAATTGGACATATCATTCGCGTGAATATTAGTTGTTTAATTTTATAGACCATTTTGTATAGTTCGGGTCCAGGTAGGTTAATCTCTTATGAGTCTAACGTACCCTTCCATCTCGTGTACCAAAGGGTCCATAATAGTCTAAATAACTAATACCGTAAATCCAATACGTCCAATCCTTGTCCACAATGTTACAACATTACAATATTATCCAAGCCCAATCGATAAATAAAAAGTATCCCATATGTGTTGCAAATATTCCGAAACATCCCATATCGATAACAAACGAATAAATAAATAACAAACGTCTAATCCTAAATATAACACGACTCAACAATTAAATAAACAAAATAAAACAATAAAATAAATGACGACTAACTAAATAATCCACGACTCGACAAAAATAAATAATAAACGACGATAAATAATAAATACGACTCGAAGAATTATAAATAATAAATAACGACACCAACAAGTAAATAACCTTGGTCGTGACTCGCCACGAGTCACGGCTCGACTCAATCCGAGCTGATAAGGCTCTCGGCTAAACCAAATCCAAGAAGAAACAAGAGGAGGAGGGTGGTGGTGGCTCGCGGTGGTGATGGCAGGTGGCGGGTGTGTTGAGTGGTGGTGTTACGAGGGTGGTGGTGGCGCGTGGGTGGTGGAATCGGGTTCAGGATAGCCCGATCTATCTTTTGGTACAATAAAAGGTTTTTGGCCAAAAATTTTTTCCGGTGATCGGAAGTTGGCCGGACGGTGGCCGGTGGTGGGTGTTCGCCGGCGGTGGGAGGAGAAGAGGGGAGAGGGAGAGAGAGAGTGAATAGTACTTGTGTGTGTGTAAAAGTGAGGAATTATTAATAATTGTGGGTATTTATATTTTTGAGGAGATGTTGAAATTGAAAATGTGAGAATGAGGGGTGTGTTATGTAAATATGGGCGGAGGGACTATTATTGCCACTTTCGTTAAACTTTTACAATAAACACTGCGGGACCCATTTGACATATCAAACGGACTTGAAAATTAACGAAACTTGCGCCATTGTTCACGAAATAATTTTTCCAATAAAAACGAGTATAAATATGCAATATTTTCAAAAATCAATATTTTTGGCAAATACGATACGTTTTGTGCTTTCTAGGTTGTGCCGGTTCACTAATAGGGACAATATTCTCGTTTCTCGCAATATCTCTCGTTTCTCAAGCCCAAACAAGTGCAATGAAAAGTTTAAGTTCTCAGGTAATGCAAAGTTTTAAAATAATTGGCTAGAAAGGTTTTGGAAAATTACTGGGTGTTACAGCACATACATCATATTGGGAAATTCGTCCCGGATTTCGGTTTAACTTATCGGTTTCGGTTTCGAAGAGGTGAGGGTATTTGCGTTTGAACTGGTCCTCGCGTTCCCAGTTGAATTCGAGTCCTCTCTTGGAATTCCAGCGTACTTTCACAAGGGGAATTTGGTTCTTCTTCAGTCGTTTGATCTCACGCTCCATGGTCTCCACCCGCTCTTCAATAAAGTTCAATTGTTCATCAACTTGAATCTCATTGAGCGGAATTACGGCTGTCTCATCGGACAAGCATTTCTTCAAATTAGACACGTGAAATACAGGATGTACCCTACTGAGCTCAGGAGGCAATTCCAGTCTATAGGCTACAGGACCAACCCTGTTCAGAATCTTGAACGGTCCGATGTACTTTGGGTTCAGCTTTCCGCGTTTGCGGAACCGTATCAAACCTTTCCACGGTGAGACTTTTAGCATAACTTTGTCTTTAATCTGCACAATCTTTTCCGTGGTCTCAAGAACAAGATCTGGCCCAATGAGCTGAGCTTCTCCTAACTCAGCCCAACAAATGGGTGATCGACATTTCCGGCCATACAATGCCTTAAACGGTGCAACATTAATACTTGCATGATAGCTGTTGTTGTATGAAAACTCAACCAATGGCAAATGGGTATCCCACCCATTTCCAAAATCAATAACGCAGGCCCGAAGCATATCCTCCAATGTCTGAATCGTCCTCTCACTCTGGTCATCTGTCTGCGGGTGATATGCAGTACTCATGTCGAGGTTCGTGCCAAAGGAATCTTAAAGCGACTGCCAAAAATTAGAAGTAAACCTGCTGTCTCTGTCGAAGATGATAGATATGGGAGCCCCATGTCTCGATACTATCTCCTTCACGTAGAGCCTTGTCAACTTATCTGTACTGTAATTCTCCTTTATCGGTAGGAAATGTGCTGATTTTGTCAATTGATCGACTGTGACCCATATAGCGTCGAAACCAGTTGTAGTCCTTGGGAGTTTCGTGACGAAATCCATCGTGATCCGTTACCATTTCCATTCGGGAATCTCAGGCTGTTGCAGAAGACCAGATGGTTTCTGATGTTCGGCCTTAACTTTTGCGCACGTCAAACACCTTCGAACATAATCAGCAACTTCAGCTTTCATATTCGGCCACTAGTATAGTTCCTTGAGGTCATGATACATTTTGTCAGATCCTGGGTGGATGAATACTTCGACTTATGAGACTCATGCATAATCAAGTCTCGCAGTCCTCCATAACGTGGCACCCAGCTTCTTCCTTTAAAACACAATGTTCCGTCTGAACGTCTCAAACTTCTTTTGTATCATGCCATGAAGACTCTCACTCTGGAGATCTTCTTGTTTCACTGCTTCTTATTGAGCACGGATAATTTGAGTGGGTAGGTTCGAATTGATGGTCATAACTAAAGCTCGAACTCGTAGAGGTTTCAACCGTTCCTTACGACTCAACGCATCAGCCACAACGTTAGCCTTTCCCGGGTGATATCTGATTTCACAGTCGTAATCACTTAGAGTTTCTAACCATCGTCGTTGCCTCATATTCAGCTCCTTCTAATCTAAGATATGCTGAAGACTCTTGTGATCGGTGTAAACGACACACTTCGTTCCGTATAGGTAGTGCCTCCATATCTTGAGTGCAAAAACCACTGCACCCAACTCTAAATCATGCGTAGTATACTTCTCCTCGTGGGTCTTAAGTTGTCGGGAAGCATATGCCATGACTTTCCATCTCTGCATCAAAACTGCTCCTAACCCGTGATTTGATGCATCACAGTATACCACAAAATCTTCCACTCCGTCTGGCAACGCCAAAATCGGTGCACTACACAGTTTTCGCTTAAGGATTTGGCAATCTTGGAGAATCCCTCAATGAATCTCCGGTAATACCCGGCTAATCCCAAAAATTGTCGGATCTCTGTAGCATTAGAAGGCGTTGGCCAATTCTCAATAGCTTCAATTTTCGCGGGATCCACATGCAACCCTTTGTTGTCAATCACATGACCAAGAAATTGTACTCTGCGAATCCAAAATTCACACTTAGAGAATTTGGCGTACAATTGTTCTTCCTTGAGTAACTTGAGAATTGTCGTCAGATGCTGCTTGTGCTCTTCTTCGCTCTTGGAGTAAATCAAGATATCGTCTATGAAGACTATGACAAACTTGTCCAAGTATGGTTTACACACTCGGTTCATGAGGTCCATGAATACAGCCGGTGCGTTTGTCAAACCAAATGGCATTACCTTGAATTCATAGTGGCCATAGCGAGTCCTAAACGCCGTCTTGGGAATATCCTCTTCCCGGACTCTAAGTTGGTGATAACCTGACCTCAGATCTATCTTCGAGTAGAAATCTGACCCTTGCAGCTGGTCAAACAATTCATCAATCCTCGGTAACGGGTAGCGATTCTTCACCGTCAGTTTGTTCAATTCGCGATAGTCAATGCACATTCTAAACGACCCATCTTTCTTCTTTACGAACAACACCGGTGCTCCCCACGATGATGAACTAGGTCGAATGAAACCCTTATCCAACAACTCTTGCAACTGATTGGACAGTTCTTGCATTTCTGTAGGAGCAAGTCGATACGGTGCACGAGCCACGAGTGCAGCTCCTGGGACTAAGTCAATTAGAAATTATACTTGTCGAGCTGGTGGAAGTCCAGGTAGATCCTCAGGGAATACCTCAGGGACATCACGCACAATCGGGACGTCCTCGAGTCGCTTCTCTCCAGACTCTTTCTTGGACACTTGTGCTAAAAACGCATGACAGCCTTTTCTCGATATACTTCAGTGTCTTAATACAGGAAATGATGTTCAGATGGGTTCCACTACGGTCTCCACGGACAATCAAAGTCTCATCATCAAGAGGGATATGAACAACTCGTTCACCACAAATGATACTGGCTCGATGTTTGGACAACCAATCCATTCCCACAACTACATCGAAGCTTCCGAGTTCAATGGGCATAAGGTCGATGCTAAACGGGTGATCTAGAAGGTTTAGAGTACAATCTCGGATTACGGTGCAAGTATTAACTAGGTTTCCATTAGCTAGTTCAATACTATAGTTGGTGTCTAGTGTGGTAGGGGTGAGGTTTAGTAACGGTGAAATCTTAGAGGATACAAAGCTCATATCAGCACCAGAATCAAATAAGACTCTAACATGAAGGTTGTTGAGTAGAAACGTACCAGTAACGACATTTGGGTCCTGATATTGCTCTCCATTTCCCAGCACGTATGCTCTGCCACGAGCGCCTTCGGTCTTTTGTCCAGCATTTTTTGGGCAATGACTCCTGTAATGTCCACGTTCTCTACACCCAAAGCAAGTTATAACCGGCTATGCATTGCTCCCTGTAGCCATAGCCTTTCCCCTACAATCCTTAGCAACATGCCCAACCTTGTTGAATTTCTGACATCTCACAGTGCATGGTCCAGAGTGATTTTTGATTGCACTTGGCACAGTATGGTTGATTCCCATCATATCCTCCCACTTGAGCTGGTGCAGCTACATATGCTCTGACAGCCTTTTGGCGTCGGTTCTGCTGATTGTAGTGATTGTTATTGCGGTACTGGTTATTGTTGTTGTTGTGATGATGGTTAGGGTGAGGGTGATTGTTGTTGTTGCGGTTGTTATAGTTGTTGTGGTTGTTGTGATTGTTGTTGTTGTTCCTCCTGTGATCATCCCACTTTCTCTTATGATCAAGGCTGTTACCTTTCTGAGCAGTTCCATTCTTGATTGCCTGGTCCATTAGTCGTTCAGCGATACGGATTACATCGTCCAAAGACTGGGAATTGTATGACGTCACATTCCCTTCGATACAGGCCAGTAAACCTCCAATAAACTTCTCAAGCAGCTTCTCATTATCCGGCACCATATGGGCACAAAAGACTTTCAACTCTTGGTATCGACAGACATAGGTAGCAAGGTCAACACCTTTCACTGCCAGATAGTAGAATTCAGCATCCAATTTTCTCATGTCACTGCGGGAACAATACTTCTTCACCATCTCTTTCTTGAAATCCTCCCAAGACATACTGTAAACTCTCTCCAAACCGACATCACTATGATATGCATTCCACCAAGACAAAGCATGCTCTACCAAGCTTCCTGCGGCATACTTTACCTTGCAGTCTTCCGGGCAATTACTCAACAGAAACACTGATTCCATCTTTTCAAACCATTGTGTTAAGCCGACAGCTCCTTCCGCTCCCTTGAAAGTAATGGGCTTGCAGCTCATAAATTCCTTGTAGGTACAGGAACGTTTCTCCGGAACAGGCTGCACTCCTGCTTGCTCAACGTTCACTTGCCCCACATTCGCTTGCCCAGCATTCTGATTACCATCTCCTGCTAAACCGGCAACAGCCGCAACTATGCCTTCTTCAATTAATTTTTGAATCGCAGCCGGGGTCATTTTCTTAGGCGGCATAATTCTATCAATCATTACAATGTACAACATTATAAGTATCTGATTGACGTAACAGAATCATAACACAAAGGTAAATAATACAATGATACATCATAGTATAGCGTCGATTCAACATCATAATAGTACATCACCAGAATACATCGTAGATTCGATACTCGTCATCAGTCTTGCAAGATATGCAAAACGACTACAAGTTTCTTATCAAATCTACTAACTGAAACTGGTCAGTTCAGTACGTACAAGGTAAACTACTACTACAATACTAACTACCATAATAAAATGATCACTAATCCCTACTAACGGTCTCCTATCTCCTTATCATCATCTATTTCTCATCATCCGGGTGAGGTACATCAATAGGGTGTGGGTCCATTTCTGGACTCGGTGGTGTAAGGGGGCGATCGACGGGTGCAACTGATAACTGACCGGTGGGAACTGATGTAGCCGTAATACTCTCCATGGAGCATCGGGACAAGTATAAAAATTTCTAGCCAAATGTTTATAAAATAGTTTCATATAAAAATGAAATAGTATTGAAAATCCAAACATACAGTAATAAAGTACTTACGAGTGAAGCGGCACGGAAGGCTGATGGCTATCGATTTCGAAAAACGTTTTGACTCACAAGAAAAATGTTTATAGTCGAGTATGACCTCGTTCTCTATAAACCTTGGCTCTTGATACCATTCTGTAACACCCCCAACTCGGGTTAAGGCAGCGGGACTGAGTTAGGGGTATTACTCGAGGGGTAGTGAGTCAAAATCATAGATAAACGATCTCATAATGAGACGTTTTAAATAAACACCACATTCAAATAAAAAGTTCAAACTTTAGAGTTCAAAAGACTCTTAACACATTTAGCAGCGGATAATGAAATAGTTTGCAGCGGAAAAATAAAGTAGTTTGCAGCGGAAATTAAGATAGAAATAATAAAACATGACCCACAGATAGCCATCGTGCACACTTCATAAATCAATTACCTGAGATAAACATGCTAAAAAGTCAACACAAAGGTTGAGTGTAATCCATAGGTTTAATAAAATAATAGTTGAGCACAAGAAATTTTAATCTGAAAGATATAGGCAACAAATGCAAATATCAGGTAAGCGTCACATATTATCTGTATTTGTTAAGCTCATGACACGCAAAACGTTAACCGGTACCAGTAATTCTGGCATAAGTCGACAGTAACCGCAAAATTTCATAATCATAATAATTGCCCCCAAAGTAGGTATCTTGCCAAATACCTAGGTAACTCAATTATAGTACATCACATGCTGACCGGCCTTAGTCAACATGGCGGGATGGTCAAATCCTATAGGCCTATAAACTATAACCACGCTCACCCGCAGGTGATTAATGGTTCATGATCGAGGGACTTGCATTTGGCAAGGAAGGTACTTAGCATTTATAGCGTCAATCAGGAATATCATACAATAAACGATTGTGCTCAGAAAAATAGTAAGTAGCATGTATCTCCCCCATGGGATTTATAAACATTTAAGAGTATTAAAAGTGGGGCTATGAATCACACCTTAGTCACAGAGAATACGAGATAAACAATCAGATGGTATGGCACAACAAATGAACCTTAATGCAACCTAATCAATTAAATGGCATAACTCAGAAATAATACTTGCAATGATTTAATAAATAATACTCGTATAAGAGGTTTTAGTTTCAATGGCGTTTGAAAGAAAAGATATTTTTAAGTCTCGTGTGGAAGACAAGAAAGATAAAAAGATAACAAGTCGGCGAATACGAACGGACACTCAGGAAAGACGAGAGAAGGAGAAGAAAGGAATATGAAAGAAAGAATAAGATTAGAAAAATAAATAAACAAATAAACAACATCGATAAATAGTTTCGGCTTTTCCCCTATTCCCAAAATAGATGTTATAACTGTTAAAACATAAGAGTTATGAAAAGATTTTAGGACATTTAATAAATCATAAATAGTTTAAGTTTATAAAATATTTTACGAAATTTCGGCATGAAGTGCCCGTTTATAAAACATTCCCAAGTTATACGACTTATTTGAATATTCCAATTATTGACAAGTTTTACAAGTTTTAATATATAATTGGACATATCATTCGCGTGAATATTAGTTGTTTAGTTTTATCGACCATTTTGTATAGTTCAGGTCCAGGTAGGTTAAGCTCTTATGAGTCTAACGTACCCTTCCATCTCGTGTAACAAAGGGTCCATAATAGTCCAAATAACTAATACCGTAAATCCAATACGTCAAATCCTTGTCCACAATGTTACAACATTACAATATTATCCAAGCTCAATCGATAAATAAAAAGTATCCCGTATGTGTTGCAAATATTCCGAAACATCCCATATCGATAACAAACGAATAAATAAATAACAAACGTCTAATCCTAAATATAACACGACTCAACAATTAAATAAACAAAATAAAACAATAAAATAAATGACGACTAACTAAATAATCCACGACTCGACAAAAATAAATAATAAACGACGATAAATAATAAATACAACTCGACGAATTATAAATAATAAATAACGAAACCGACAAGTAAATAACCTTGGACGTGACTCGCCACGAGTCACGGCTCGACTCAATCCGAGCCGATAAGGCTCTCGGCTAAACCAAATCCGAGAAGAAACAAGAGGAGGAGGAGGGTGGTGGTGGCTCGCGGTGGTGATGGCAGGTGGCGGTGGTGTTGAGTGGTGGTGTTACGGGGGTGGTGGTGGCGCGTGGGTGGTGGAATCGGGTTCGGGATAGCCCGATCTATCTTTTGGTACAATAAAAGGTTTTTGGCCGGAAATTTTTTTTGGTGAACGGAAGTTGGCCGGTGGTGGGTGTTCGGCGGCGGTGGGAGGAGAAGAGGGGAGAGGGAGAGAGAGAGTGAATAGTATTTATGTGTGTGTAAAAGTGAGGAATTATTAATAATTGTGGGTATTTATATTTTTGAGGAGGGGTTGAAATTGAAAATGTGAGAATGAGGGGTGTGTTATGTAAATATGGGCGGAGGGACTATTATTGCCACTTTGGTTAAACTTTTATAATAAACACTGCGGGACCCATTTGACATATCAAACGGACTCGAAAATTAACGAAACTTGCGCCATTGTTCACGAAATAATTTTTCCAATAAAAACGAGTATAAATATGCAATATTTTCAAAAATCAATATTTTTGGAAAATACGATACGTTTTTTGCTTTCTAGGTTGTGCCGGTTCACTAATAGGGACAATATTCTCGTTTCTCGAATAGGGACAATATCTCTCGTTTCTCAAGCCCAAACAAGTGCAATGAAAAGTTTAAGTTCCCAGGTAATGCAAAGTTTTAAAATAATTGGCTAGAAAGGTTTTGGAAAATTACCGGGTGTTACAGAATGTTATTCAAATGTTTAGGATGGCACGATGGTTTTGGAAGTCCAGGAATTCCTAAGGAATGCCCAAACCAACCAAGGTGAGTAACGGTCTAGTAGTAGCTCGTTTGTTAGGAATATAAATATTCAGATGAAGGCTCGGTCACCCCGAGTATCTATTTAGCATTTACATAGCTCGTAGGCTTATTTATATTAGCTTAGCAATATTAGTATTAGTATTATTAGTTTAGTCGTATTTATATTTGTGGAGTGGGACGGGGCTTTCCCCACTGTCAGCTCACTCCACAGCCCACTAGGGGCATAATATTAGTTAGTATAAATACCCCTTCCCACACTTGGGAAGGGTTGGAACTTCACATTATCTTAAGCTAATACACACATTGTTTCTCTCTCTAGAAGTTCCCATCACTTTCTCACTCTTGTTCTTTGTCCATTCGATCCATAACTAAGCCTCAAACTAGTGTTTCTTGCATTGTGAATACCCTACAATTGGTATCAAGAGCCATGGTTAGGTCCATGAGAGTTGGTATTCACGGATTTGTGTAGTTTTTGAGGTTTTTTTTTGGTTCGATTTGTTAAGTTACATTAATTTCATTTTGTGCTTTGTTTAGTGATTAAAAGTTGTTATACCTTGTACTTTCTAGCTTAGGAATAGTATAAGAGTAGTATTTAGTGCTTGGATTCACAGATTTAAGGATTGTGTGGTGTTTTTGGGTGATTCGAGTGTTTTTCTTTCAAGAGTTCTTGGATGCTGTTTGTGTATTTTGGACGTTCTTGAACGCTGTTTGTGTCACATCGGGTACGCGGTTTGTCCCATTACTAGTTTAGGCAAAAGGACAAACAGCATTGAAAGTGACGTGTTTGGAAGTTTGTGCCAACGCGGTTTGTCTCTAAGGTGCGTACGCGGTTTGTGTCTACGCGGTTTGTATATCCAGCGTGAACTCGGTTTGTGTCAACTCGGTTTGTATCTCCAGCGTGGACTCGGTTTGTGTCTATGCGGTTTGTATCTGCAGCGTGAACTCGGTTTGTATCAACGCGGTTTGTCTTTGAGGTGTGTATGCGGTTTGTATCAACGCGGTTTGTCTCTCCGGCGTGAACTCGGTTTGTGTCTACGCGGTTTGTCTAGGCGGTTTGTGTCTTGGTGATTTTAGAAATTCCCGCGAAAGATTCGATTTCTCGGTTAAATCACAAGATCAGTAAAATCTCGTATTCACTATGACAACTAACTCAGACTCCATCATATCGGAGGTTCTCAAACTGTACGATGACATTAAGGATCATGGGAAACTATGATTACACATCTCTAACAGAAACAAATGATACTGATTCTGCTGGAACTGATGAGTCACACTCGCAGTCACACATGGATGAATGCCTTGAGGATATGCAGTTGGCTAATGCAAAGGAAAGTCAAGTAGCATGCTTCCGTTCACTTCTATCACACATTAAGGCTTTGTTCGGTAACTCTGAATACATGATGGGGTACAGACGGGCTTTTGCTTCACTCTTTGGTCAGGAAATTTGTGATTTCACAGTCATGATGACATTATATCTGGATCAACTAGAACAGGAGCTGGTCAAGGAAGAATATTCTGAAGATAAATCCAGAGACGCTCTCAATGTGATCAACAATCAATTCCAAGTGTTCATCAAATCTCAATACACTGTGGACTATTATTGTGACTGTCAAGTGACTAAAGAGTGTTTCGCTAAATATACTGGGTCTGAAATTGAAATGTTCAAAACGACACTGCTACTGCTGATAAGGGATGTCTATGGGTTCATTGAGGAAAAAGGTCAACAGGGTAGGAATGGAACAAAATCAGACAAGACGGATGATGGTGTCAGCGCAGGAAGTGACTTCTCAAGATGTGAGAAGAAATCTTACGAATCTGAAAATCACCAAGCACAGTCTACTGTGGTACATCTGTCTTATCTAGATAATACTGTTTCTAATGTACTTGTACATGATAATTCGTCGAGTTCTTTGCCTACGACTGAGTCTTTCAAATCACATGATATGATTGAAAAAGGGGTTTACAATGAACTTTTAAAAGGATTTTCAAAACTGGAAAAACATTGTGTTGATCTTGAAATTTCAATGAAACAAATAAAAGAAAAGTTCCTAAAACCTTCCATCAAAAATCCTGAATTACTTGACATTCAGGAATTTTTTTATGATAAATGAGTTGAAAGATCAGCTAGTGGCCAAGAACGCGACTATTAACATGTTAAGAACCAAACTATGTGAATTGCAAGAAAAGGTCAATGGTGATAAAACCACACATGATGCTAAAACTGTTAAGTTACAGGCAGAGAATGAAACACTTAAATTACAAATTAAACAACTTTATGGTTCAGTCAAGGATATCAAATACAAGAGGAAAAACCCAACACAATCTTTGATAGCTGAAAATGATCACTTCCAAGCACAAAATCTAAAGAAAAGTTTCTCATTAGCTTCTCATAGGGATGACATTAAGAAGTCGGCCAAGAACCGGGTGAATCCTAAGTTTGTCAAACCATCAGTCTTGGAAACATCTGCCCCTTATTCAAGGTGTGCTCCCCAAGTTGGTGAGACTAAATGTTTGCCAAAATCAGTCACTTCAAAACATAGTCATAAGGGAAAATTAGCTAAGGGTCTCTTTCAGGATAAGTCTCACATGGCACTAACTAAGGAAGTTAATGCTCATGTCACTGCAGTCTCCACTGCGACCAACATTCACCATAGGCCTATAGAACTGATGAAGCACCCTAGGAAGCCTAATAGTCCTAGTGCTGAAAGACAAGAAACTTTCTCTTGTAAAAACACTAAGGCGCCTCAGAAACATCGCATATTTAGAATGTGCCTAAGATGGTTGCCAACAGGTAGAATCTTTAAGAAAGTTGGTCTTCAGTGGGTACCCACTGACACAGAAAATGCGTCTAAGAGTGTTTGCATGAAACCACAGAGGCAGGAACCCATGGTCACTAACCAATACATATGCGAACAAAATACTTATGATAGTGCAGGGAGACGATTTCTGTGTGCAGCTACTCTCAGAGAATGCTTCAAGAAGAAACTCAAGGTGTGGCTACCAAAGGGGATATCAACTCCCACAGAGGAGGTTCGGAAAACCCACCGGTGATGTACGGGGACAATGACTTTTGAACAATTCAGTTCAAAACTCGTACAGATTTTACGAAGAAAATCTCAAGTATCCTTTTTTTTCTTGGTGTATATAGTTTCTCCTATTTTATAGGTACATGTTTCTTGTATATACATAGTATTATGTGTTCTTGGATAGAGAGAGCATGTCTTCTGGATATCGATAACATTTACGACCCTAGAAATGTCATTCAATAATGACACGGGGTTTTAAATGAAGCTCGAACAGAAGTAGATCCTGTTGGAGTATGCTCGTGTCATAATCACTAATTATATGGCTAGACATATGTGAGCCTATGGGGTCACACACTTATACACAGAGACACCATTTTATAGATTGTATTCATCGTATTTACAATATATAAATGACTACGTAACTCGAGATCAATAACGGGCCATTAAATACTAAGTTAGACTTAGTGTTTTTGGACTGGGCCAACAACGGGCAAGCCCATTGTGGGCCCTTAATGTGGCCGGCCATATGGGAGGTTCAAGAGGGAGTATGGAACTTGTTAAGGGGCCTTGATGTAAGATTGTAATTGATAAGATCAAAGGATTTGATCAAATCAATTACACATTGAATTATCATAATACCATAACAAACTCTCCTCTCTCTCCCCCCCTCTCCATCCTCACGGCACAAACATAACACCCTTTAGGGTTTTGTGGTTTTGATCTCCTCTTGATATTATCTATTGTAGGTTATACCAAGATTCATTGTTGCGGGGTTTAGACTAGCATCGGGTGGTGATCAAGGACGTGTAGTGTGGATACACATAGAAGAGATCAACCTTATTGATCTCTTGGGGTTTCATATACAAGTCGACACATACATATTGTAGGTGACTCCCGGATCACGCTTCAAAGGTATATCTCACTTGTTTATGTGTTTATTATATTTGATTGATCATATGGCACTATGGATCCGTTGTGTGGTGATGTTTATCCGCTGCGTTTATATGTTTAATATGATTATTTATTTCATACATCACCTATAGTGGTATCACGAGCCATCATATGTTGTCATATGATCATCATATATGCGTAAAAATGGCTAAAAACGATGTTTTTTAATGAATTTAAAGGGTTTATTTTCAAACAGCCCCTAGGGCTTATAAATATGATATAAGTCGACCTTGAGAGGGTCTTAAGATCTGGACTTTTTGATCATATGGCCATTTGTTATGCATATGTTGTTTGTTTACTTGATCGGTACCCGTAAAATGGCCTAAAAACGTGTTTTTTGAGAGATTTTTAACCCAATTTTTAATCAGCCCGTGAGGCTTATTTTTCTGAGTTAAAATGGTCTTAAGGAGGTCCTAAAATCAGTGGGTTATGAGTCTATGGCCATTTGTCACGCGTACCATTCGGGGTTTTAATTCTTGTTAATTAATTTCTTCGATTGGTTGGCTAACAATTTAATTCTTGTTATTTATTTTGTTATCCATGGCAAATACATGCATGTTTGTCCATGGAGTTAGCCAACACCATGTAATAATCTTTATTTGAATGTATTATTATGTGTTCATATGCAAAGCCGATGAAAACCTAGACCACTTGTGCGTTGTGATTGTGATTGTTGGTTGGTTTTTCTTGTTTTGGGGTTTGCCATTGTTTCGGCACTTTTGTAATGTATTTCAATTTTGGTTTTGCCAATGTTTGGGCATTTTACAGTAGATACAAAGTAGATTAGTTGTATTTTACTTTATATGTATTGTAAACAAGAGCTTGGAAGCAAAAGGCGAAAGATTGAAGAGTTGTAGACTGAAAGTTGCTGCTGGACACCTGTTGGGAAAACGTGCTTACCTGCTGATTGGTAAGGTATTTTTTTCTAAAATTTTTGGTGCAGGTCCACAAGACATAGGGCTACAACTTTGTCAACTGAGCCGAATCATGAGGAGGTGATCTTCCTGGGCTTATGGGCCTTGCAAAACAGAAAAACTGGGCTGACAGAAACTGAAGTTCATGTGCATAATGGGCTTTTTACTTGCTCATGATTGTCTTGGAGCAAGTGGGAGCCCTCCATGTGGTTGTGATTTATGTCCCTAGTTGACTCTTGGTTCTTGTGATGGCTCACAAGACCAAGCATAGGATTTTCATCGGTTGAGGCTTTGCATATTGTGGTTGAATGTTTGGTTGGTTGTTTTTATGTATGTTGTGACTACATGTAAAACGAAAAATGTTTTCTTAAAACTTGAAACTAAACATAAACCATTTTAAACTAAGTCTTATGATTTAGTTTAACTAAGTTTAAATATTGATTTGAAACTTAAAAATCATTGTTTTCTAAATAACACTTAAACTAGTTAAGATTGTTTATTTATTGATTTATTGTATTGTCCATACTTAATAATCCACTTAGGATATATATTAGTCTTGAAAATGGACAACTTGACACACATAAATTAAAACAATGATTAGACTTAAGTTAAGAAAAGTTTTTAACTTGTGCTACGAAGAATGAATGCATGCTTCTTTCGTACACGTTTTTGATTCACATCAAAACTATTTACCCGTCAAAACTTAAGTCACGCCGTCCAATTATGAGAACACTTGCAATTACCTTTTAGCATCTGGTCAGACCTAGGCTGAATTGTAACCCAAGGTGACTATTCTCCATGGTCAGACCTAGGATTATTCTCACAGTTTTCAAATTGGATGACTTAATCGAGTAGTGTGGTCAGACCCTTACCCGAGGCAAAGATGGGACTAAACATGCCTACATGACACTAGTTGTTTGACACTAGATGCCATGAGTCCCATAAGGATCTAAGAGTTGTACATGTAATACAATTGGTGATCGTCGCCCACCTATTGAATCCACCATTTCTAGTAGATCAACTGCATTAATGGTCGAACCTCAATGAGGATCTTAGCCTTTTCGTAAATTAATTGTTTTAAATTATAAACATGGGGTAGTTAATTTATAAAAGGATAATTATCGAAAATACTAAAATTGAACTTTGTAAATTCAATTAATGCAACGCATACCGTAAACAAAAGTTTGTTCTTTTCTTGTTAAAAGTACGAACTGAGTCTTCTTTCCTTGTAAGAAAGAGACTTGTTCCTATCCTTTTTCTTTATGAGGAAAAGCCATAATAGGAATATTTGAATTTTCCTAATTCTAATAAAACTCAAAGAACACCTACTCTAGAAATCGTGATGTCTTGTAAAAGTCAAAACGGTTAAGTATGGTTACACATCTTATTCCTTCAACGTTGTTTTATAACCCTAGTTTCGGTTTTGAAACATTGAAGAAATATAAGATATTTGGACAACCAAGAACACGTGCACTTGACTTGACCTCTTTGGTCAGACCTTAGGGCCATTTCAACCCATGGCGAATTTTGCTCATTGGTCAGACCTTTGGCGATATTTGCATGTTCTTGCTTGGTCAACCTATTTCGTACTAGCTACCAAACTAAAATGAGTTTAAATAATTAGAAGACGGGAGTATCAATAAACCGCAATGTGGTAAAGGCAATTACTAGCATGATTACCTAGCAGTTTGCCTTAACCCAATATGCCTACTAAGGTCCTACATACCCTTGTGGTAAAGTAGACCAATTATGGAGGAAATGCATGCCTATTTTCAAGTTGAAATAGCAATGATGGCTAGCCCATCATCTATATGTTAGAACTTGATGCACTTTCTTGAATACCTAAGTACATGTTTACTAGTCAAAGTGACTCACATTAGCAATAATGTGTAGATATTCAAAGATAGATGGAAAGTATCCAATCGCTACTCACTCTCCACTGGTGACGTAACACATTGTAATGTTGTGTAATCCAGTGGGAGCTACGTGATTATATTACTGGTGACGTAACACATGTAATGTTGTCTAATCCAGTGGGAGCTGCAAGCTTTATTACTTGAAAGTTGCCCATCTTATTTCCAGATTGTCTTGAAATAATACATTACTTTCCACGTGTTAAGCATCATAGTTTATATAAGAACCATTGCATAAATTTTATATGATAACTTGTCGCGTTCCTGATGTTGCTTCCTGAAATGTTATCTATAAAATTGTTATGCATGATTCATTATTCAAACGATAAAGTTCTACATATCTATATTTTGATTTTGACTAAAAATCATATGTTATCTTAGACATTGTCATATTGGTCTCATGATGTTGTGCCATGCACAAGTGGGAGAAATCTTACTTGTGTGCAAGGTACAACATATAACAATATGACTAATAGTTTTTCTTGACTGCAAGGTAAGAAACTAAAATTCTACTAGGACTTCTACACATAAAATGTATGTTGCCCTAATTAGAACAAATATCAAGATATCATGAAAAGCTACTTCAACATATTCACTGAATTGTTTAGTAAATATGATTATGTTTTCTTGTAAACTCATAATCATGAAGTACAAAATTAACTTGAATATACTATTGAGGCCAAGAGTCGGCGCTCGTAATTACTTTAGTTGAATATGTTTAGGTCTCTTGTAAAGACACAAACATCAATTCCGTTAATTCTTGAAAGACTTATAACGTAAAGTAAGACGTTGATTTGTTATGTCTTCTTGTTAGGACATGTACACTTACGACGTATAATATTAAATGTTTATGTTTTCTAGTCAAAACATACACATGAAGTAAAGTATGCAATAGGCTAAAATTACTATTGATACCATCTAGTTTGACTTGGTTGGTAGATATGTAAGCCCAAAAGTATAAGTTCATCTAATGAGTTGTGTGATAGTCTCACAACATCATTCCTCATGGAATACCACAACTTTATGATATGTCCATCATGGAAAATCAAACACTATTGATATTGTTTGATATTTGATAACTTAAACTGTTTTACCTCCAAAGCTATCAAGGTTAGAAATTGGATGTGCCATGTGTACACTCAATATGATTCAAACCCAGAAGGAATTTAAGACACCATTGTATTATGGCATGGGATGAATCTCATTATGTCTTAATTGAAGTTCTGAATTTGTTAACTACTTAAGAGTAAGTAATTAACAAACTAGAGTCAAGAGCTAACGGTGTATTTTGGATGTCCCACTTGAAAACAATTTATTGTTACTCAAGATGCTTAGTATCTAGAGATTAGTCTCTACATACAAAAGCAAGTGGGAGTACCTTTAGACCTTGAAGTTGTTCAAGAACTAAATACACAACCTTCTGAGTACACTTTCTAATGTCATACTAAGGTTGAACATGGATATGTTAAACCATAGATTGATATCTCTCATTCATAAATCCACAAGGATACCTCTTGCACCTGAATGATATAGTTTTTATATCAATGCTGAGGGACATAAGTTAGAGGATCATGGTGAACCTGCTAACTACTGAGATGCATTATCAGATATTGTATCTGATGAGTAGCTCAAAACTATGAATGTTAAGATGCAGTCCTTGAAAGACAATCACTCGTGGAGTTTGATTGATCTCTTACTAATCAGTTAGACTGTGAGGTTAAGAATGAGTTTCTTGATGAGAAGACTCAAAAGGACAAACTTGTACACACATTTAATGCACGTGTAGTAAATGGAGTTTACTCGTACTCAATAAATTGACTATGATTAAATCTTCCTAGCTGCAAACATTAAATGTATAAAGACAATTAATTGTCATACCTGATTTCATGTATATGAAATATGACAATAGGATATCAAAACACTTTTCTTGTTGATTACCTTTGCGGAGGACGATGAGTAATCAAAAGGGTTTATGAATCCATGTAATCTTTATTAAGTATACAAGATAAAAGAATCCATGTGTGGATTAGATCATGCATCTAGGAGCAGAGATCTTGTGTTAATCATAAAATCATTAACTTGATTTTGATTAATAAGATTACTCCTAAGTACACTGAGAGCAAGTTGGAGCATGTTATTTATTTTCTTAAATCTCATATGTCATTGACATATTAGAAACAATATTCCACCTAAGCTAGACTTTAATCCTTAGCTTGGAATGAAGTTTCTCTTGAGGGATTTATAAAATAAAACATATAACCTTGTTATATATATGTTTATTAGAATAAACATAAGCGGTTATTAAGTCTAAACACAATATGACACGTTATTGAGGGGAGTCTCAATGATCAATCTTACTTGATGAGATTGAACACATGATTGAAAATCTTAAGTTTGACTGAAGGATTCATCATGTAAGTCATATTAAGTATTGGACTATATATTTATCATTTGCATGAATGCAAGATGAGTTGATAACAACCAATATCTAAGTGAAAGTCGTTAGATAATTGTTAAACGAACATTATATTGGACCTACATAGGACCAAAGATATGTTCAAACGTTTACGGATAATTGAGGAGCTCTGTTTTGTTTGCATACGCTAATGCTTATTTAACTGAGATAATACTCAACCCTAGTCATGGTAGGATGTCATCATGAATGATGACATTGCTGACTAGATGTGCTCGACTGAGAGCATTAATGCGTTATACATTAAAAGAATAAGAATACTTTATAGTTTGAGAAACTATTCAGATGACTATCTAAAGTAGGTGTTTTGCTGGCTTCAAACACCCTATGGAATGTATTGTTGCGATACTCGTCTTGTACTTGAATGTGCACATACAAAGGACAATCATCATTCAAACCTTTCATGAGTTTTGAAACAAGTATTCTCAAAGTTTACTCAGATGACTACTTGTTGTCTTGTACAACATAATTCGATCATGGTGGGAACATCGGACCCCGACCTATGAGTAGTCTTATGCATATCTGTTTTTAGTATTTGGATAATGGAACTGTAAGCAGTCGTATTATACAATGAATTGATATACCGGGTATGATCGTCTTCATTTATACTACTGTGTTCTATATTTGCATGTTTAATCCATGAATAATTTATTTATTCTAAAATTATCCATTGTCGGTTGACGATACGGGAGTATCATCAAATTAAGACAAATGTGAGCGTGTTGGTGATTTATTTACCACACTCACATGTTGTTCATTGGGATGAACATTGGATTGACCCAACCTACGAGTATTCACTACATGGATCGTCGTCAATAGTGAATCTCGCAAGAGGTTATGTCTCTTATCCTCAGACTTGAGATGCAAGCAGGTCTTGCACGTGTGGAATTTCATTCCTTGATATGGTTAAACGCTATCCTGAATAAGGTAGTTATAAAAGCCATTATCAGGAGTGATATGAAGCATGTGAATGACACGTGTAGTCAAAATGGGATTTGTTCCTCCACTTGCTTTGGAGTTAGATACTATTGGGCCCCTCGATGATTTGAACAGATGTTTGTATGGCCGTACCCAACTGGGATTAAGATGATTCTTAAATCCAGTTGGTAATCTAGTTCAATATCTATATCGAGAAACATAATAGTTGAACTATTAGAATGACTTTTGATCCATGTCTAATATTCAACACGGTATCTGTAACAAAAGGATAGATGACATATAAACCATCTGAAATGAGAAGTTTAAGAAACTACCCTCACATATTTCTAGGGGCTTTGGCGTGTTGCTAGACGCTAACCATTGCTAGTATAATTACTTGATTATTATGACGTCGCAAGTGGGAGCTGTTGGAGTATGCTCGTGTCATAATCACTAATTATATGGCTAGACATATGTGAGCCTATGGGGTCACACACTTATACACAGAGACACCATTTTATAGATTGTATTCATCGTATTTACAATATATAAATGACTACGTAACTCGAGATCAATAACGGGCCATTAAATACTAAGTTAGACTTAGTGTTTTTGGACTGGGCCAACAACGGGCAAGCCCATTGTGGGCCCTTAATGTGGCCGGCCATATGGGAGGTTCAAGAGGGAGTATGGAACTTGTTAAGGGGCCTTGATGTAAGATTGTAATTGATAAGATCAAAGGATTTGATCAAATCAATTACACATTGAATTATCATAATACCATAACAAACTCTCCTCTCTCTCCCCCCTCTCCATCCTCACGGCACAAACATAACACCCTTTAGGGTTTTGTGGTTTTGATCTCCTCTTGATATTATCTATTGTAGGTTATACCAAGATTCATTGTTGCGGGGTTTAGACTAGCATCGGGTGGTGATCAAGGACGTGTAGTGTGGATACACATAGAAGAGATCAACCTTATTGATCTCTTGGGGTTTCATATACAAGTCGACACATACATATTGTAGGTGACTCCCGGATCACGCTTCAAAGGTATATCTCACTTGTTTATGTGTTTATTATATTTGATTGATCATATGGCACTATGGATCCGTTGTGTGGTGATGTTTATCCGCTGCGTTTATATGTTTAATATGATTATTTATTTCATACATCACCTATAGATCCTAATAAGTAAATCATGTGTCTGTGGCTTGCTATTACTTTAGATAGCAACCCGCGCTTCATTTTGGGGAAAGCACGTCGCCAAAAAGACGGCTGTTCCTCCAACAAGGTGATGTTCACCTGAGCATGGATTACTTCATATTCATGTTCATTCATACTGGTGATGTTTGTTGGCCTAAAGACTTTCACAGTTGATCTCACCAAGTGATAAATTGCTGTTCAATCAATGTCTAAATTTCTCTACAGAAGTGCAGCCATTGATTGAGGGGGAGAACAATAGCAATTTAAACTTGTCTATGAGTATTCATTGTGTAATTTCTGAATCTATGGCATCTGACTGGGCTATTATTAAGTCCTTAGGGATTTAGTGTGTCGTATCTGATTTGGATGCCTATGTGTGTTAGAAGGTATATTGATTGGAAAGTCAGGGACCACATGTGTCATTTAGTAAAAAGAGGAGAGTTAGAAGTAGGTTGTGAAACTTGTAACCTATGCGGTTTGTCAAGCCAACAATGACAGGGACCAAAAGTGTCATTAGGAGTAAGTTGTTAGACTTGTAACCTATGCGGTTTGTCAAGCCAACAAAGACAGGGACCAAAAGTGTCATTAAGGTTAATTTTAATGATAGGTGAGGATATTTAACAACCAAAACGCACGCGGTTTGTCCCTCAACACTCTCTCTCCTCCAAAATCAAACCGAACGAACCTCTCTCTCTCTAACCAAACCCACGATCGCCATCTTAATCCATCCATCGAGATTCTTCCTAGGTAATTATTGATTCGTACGGCTCATCTCTCGATCCTAGGTGTGTTTGTTATTTCTTGTTTTGATTGATGGGTTTCTCATTTATGTATGTAATGATAAGTGTTATATGCTTATATTGCTTCATCTTTCAAGCTGTGTTTAGGATTGGTGTGATTTGTCGAATGATGTTTGACTCCAAAAGTCAAAATCGTTCATGGGTCTAGGATTTGTTCAATCAGTTTTCGATTAGTAAGTCTCTAGGATAGAATGGATTTCTTTTCTCACTAATCAGATGAGAAATCTGATTTGATAAATTGTTAAGTCGATTGTTAGCTCCTTCAAGTTAGAATGAATCTGGACTAAGATAGGGTTGGTTGTTATAAGCTCTCGTTGTGTTGTTGTTGTATGTATATACATTCGTATAGTAATGAATGATTTATCGATTAAGTGGTGTTATATTCGTCGATGCGGTTTGTCTGGCATATGTCAATAGTTTGCAATGTGTTGTGATTAAACACTGTATGGAATTAAGTGATTCATTTGTGAAGTGATTGGCATGTCATGAGGCGTTTGCATAATGTGAAATCTGTAATTATTACTCTCTACATGATCTAGGGTGTAGGTTGCTTTATGGTTTGTTCATCGATGCTGTTTGTGTGAATATTTTTGAATGCTGTTTGTCTACTCATCCTGAATGCGGTTTGTCTGTGCTATTATGGATAATGGTTGTCTGTTTGAACATGAACGCGGTTTGTCTGAACAATCACGAACGCGGTTTGTCTGAACAATCATGAACGCGGTTTGTCTAAACAATCACGAACGCGGTTTGTCTAAACAATCACGAACGCGGTTTGTCTAAACAATCACGAACGCGGTTTGTCTAAACAATCATGAACACGGTTTGTCTAAACAATCACGAACGCAGTTTGTCTAAACAATCGCGAACGCAGTTTGTCTAAACAATCATGAATGCGGTTTGTCTGAATTATCATGAATGCAGTTTGTCTGATTGATCATAAATGCGGTTTATCTATGATTATGGATGTTGTTTGTCTACTTGGTCATGGATGCAATTTGTCTGTATTGTCATGTTATGCCTATATGCTTACATATGCAGTTTGTCTACATGCTTACAGTTGCATCTGATCCATTTCTAATGTTGAAGTTTGTGTACAGTTGAGCTGTGCAGTTAATGCTTTATATTGTGAGTTATGGTTGCTGCATAATTGGTCCTTCACAATTGTGTGTTACTTGATCTACTGTAGTCTTTTGTTATGTACACATAGTCTCTGTGCTAACCTCGAGGATTGACTCTCATCTAACTTGCATAGACATACTGTCTTTCTGTGAATGTATGTGTGTAGATACAATGACAGATACAGAGATCACTACTTCCTCAGAACCAAACCCTGCAGTCTCAACACCTGTTCGCACAAATGAACAAATCCTTCCTAAGAACAAATGGATCCCTATTGGAAGGAGCAACTGTTATATCGATGTGACAAGACCTCAACCCAATCCTATTTACAAGATATCTGTTGATATCTTAAAGGATACCAATTTCTTCAGAGCATTCACTGCATGTGCAACAGTTCCGTCTATATACATTCAACAGTTCTGGAATACGATTGAACTCAACAAAGACACTGGAAATTACCATTGTCAGTTAGATGAACAATGGTACGAGCTGACATCAGACACCATCAGAGAGGCTCTTCAAATCTCACCTGTTGTCATTGATAAACCCTTTACTCAACCTCCTACATCCGAGGCTCTCGTCCACTTCGTTAATGATCTGGGTTATCCATCAACCATCCTCAAGGTGTCGGCGGTAGTCACCAGTGAAATGTATCAACCATGGAGAACATTCGCCACCATTCTCAATTTATGTCTTACTGGGAAGACTTCTGCTTATGAAAGACCTAGGGCTCCAGTGCTTCAAATTCTATGGGGAATCATAAAACGTTCCAACATAGATTTCGCTGAAAGGATCTGGGAAGAATTCGTTCACTCCATTCACACCTTCCTAGAAGACAAAGCAAAACTGGAATCTAATCTGGCCAGCAGGAAGATAGTGAGGAAGATGTTAATTCCTAGCATCAGATTCACTAAAATGATAATCCATCACCTCTACTCTCTTCACAAGTTTCATCCTAGAACTGATTCTCCTCTCCATTTGTCCTCTGAAGAATTTGTTCTGGGAAATCTCAAATGGGCTGCAAAAGGGGCCAAACAAGAAGTCTTTGGAAAGCTTATTCCTGAGCCTCTTATTTCAGATAACATTCGTCAAGCCTCCTATTATAAGGAATATCTGAGCAAAGTAGAGGGATATCAAAAGTCTCTCTCTGAGAAGGTAAGAAGTGAAGCCGAAACCCTTGAACCAGAAACCCAGAAATCCATCAAACAAACCCAATCTAAATCAAAATCAAAGAAAAGAAAGGATGCACCCACAGAAGTTGAGGGATCTAAGAAAAATAAGAAGATCAAAAGGAAGGGATCAATCAAGAAGTTGAAATCTAAGAAAATCAAGACAAAAGGTCGAGATGATGATGAAGAAATGGTGATACCTGAACTAGGTCTAAAAGATGAAGAAGATCCGGTTCTACAACAAGCCTTGGAGCTGAGTGCTAAAGAACATGCTGAGTCAACAAGGAGTGCTACGAAAGGAGTTGTCCTTAGAGAACCTGTTGTTGAGAGCAGTAAACCATTACCTGAAGTAGAGGGCAAAGGTAAAGGAGTAGCTACAGTGGTACAAGCTGCTAAGACTCTTCTTACCATATCATCACCGGCATCCAAGACTACAACACGATTTGTGCTCAGGAAACGTGATCAGGGATCATCTAGAGCACTTGATCTTTCTGAAGGACATCAAGAAGAATCACCAAGCTTAGAAGTTGCTCAAGATTCCAGTGATACAGAAAGCGATGAACAGTTGTACAAGGAGAAGAAGGTGGAGATGAAGGTCACACATACAGAAATAAAGGACCCACAAGATCAAGGTGAGAGTCAAGATGAGAAAGTTCATAAAGAAGCTGAGTCTGATAACATCATTAAGGAAACTCATGATCAGATAACAACAACCACTACAGAACCTCCACAAGAAATACAACATGAAGAATTCGTGGCTTCTACATACCCGGGGGTTCATGAGAATCTGAAAATGAAGGAGGATGAGCAATCTCACCTGAATGAACCAACAGGGTCTACTGGCACTCTATCTTCTCTGAAGAACCTTGATACCGACTTCAACTATGGAGATCAATTCATCCTGGATAAAGCCAACGACAACGCCACAGAGACTGACATACCACACGATGATAAGGAAGTGGAGTCAATGGTGTCTGTACCAATTAAACAAGACATGTCTGGTATTAGACCTATGACAATTCCTGTTTCCACAACAGCAACTATCATAGTAGATCCCTCATCAGAAGCAACACCAGCGACACCCATCCCTCCAAAACTACCATCTAATTTAGCATCACAACTAACTGCCGCCACAAAGCTCATTGATGACATGTCACGGAAGATGAATAATTATGAGCAGAGACTACTTAAGGTGGAAAAGCTCAATATTGATCAAAAGGTGGCTCAAGCTGTGAATGAACAGGTAGAGGAAGCGGTCAGATGGGCAATGGAAGCTCCTATGAAGACACGATTCAGAGATCTTCCTACTACTGATATGAAATCAATCCTCTATGACCGAATGTTTGAATGTGGTCACTATCAAGGCCACGAAGATCATCAATGGCTTTATGAAGCCTTGGAAAAATTGATGAGTCGTGATAATCAGGATTTCCTCATGGCTGAGCTTGAAGAACAACGGAAGAAGAAGAAAAGGAGGCAAGATAAACCCTGTACACCTCCTGGTTCTCCAACACATCCACCTCCACCTCCTCCACCTGATGGTGGCTCTGGTGCTACAAGGTTTTCAGGAGCGTCAGGATCCATCCAAGCTCATCCTCATCATCATCCCACTGTATCTTCTGGTGGAAAAGACCAATCCAATACTTCGTCTGCTCCAAGCAAGTCGAAGGGAGTTACAAAGGCCGGAACACTTGCGTGGACAACTGTTGACACCCAACCTAAGTATTCATTCTCACCAACTCCTGAGGACTTTGTCATGAATGAGGAATCAGAAGTGGAAGATCTGACCTCTCAAAATGATGAAGATGAAGTCTCAGCTAATGCTAATATCCCAACAGTTGACCCTAATCAAAAATGGTGGTTGGAATTCTTACGCACAGACACTCCTGATGACTCAGACTCCACGAGAAAGCGACACACCAGGGAAGATATGGAATCTTGGATGAAACCCGTATCTGAAGAAGATCGAGAACCAATTCCGGAACCTAATTGGTCTATCCCATCATCAGACAAAAGCGTTCCTGTAAACAATTGGGCAGCTACTATTGCTTCACAACACAATTCTCCTTCAGAGAACTCATTGCTGGCGAAGACTAATGACATGGGGGCGTTTATTAATTGGTTCTGTAAAAAGAAAGGCATCACAAATCTCACTCCCCAAGATTTGGAAGGTCCTGCATATGAAATCGTCAAAGTATTTCATCCTGATGTGCATCATCTTCAATATCAAATGGAAGAATGTCATAGACTATTTACTGATCAAGTTGATGACCGGATCCTTTCATACGACGTCAACCGACCTCTTCCCTTTGATGGTCCACCAGGTCAAAAGAACATTCAAGCTGATCTCTTCTTCAACAACGATCTGAATTATCTCCGGTTCGGGAATAATGGTGATTGTCAGGCATTATCCATTACCAAAATGAAGGCGGCTTACTACCCCGACGTTGGGCTAGAACAAATGGTGCCTGATCAGGTATGGTCAGATGAAGAATACAAGTTTGAACTGACTGCATCTTATGGGGTCACACATTGGTGGTTCCACAAGAAACGATTCTACATTGAACGGCACGCAGGAGAGGGTCGTCGTCAGGGTATACGCTCACATCTAAGAATCTTAAGTGTTATCAAAGTTGAAATTCACCCAATGTATGGGTATGAGTATCTTAAAAGGATAGTGATTCGTCGTGCTGATCAGAAGGAGTATATCATTTCTGAAAGCGAATTCAAATATCTATCTCCGAGTAACTTCGAGGATCTCTTCCTTCTGAACCTTCAAGGGCACCTGAATCATCTTCCACCTCGCGACAAGAAGGCGCTTGCTGCTGCTGTTAATTTATGGATCCGGGGTCTTGTCATCAGGCAAAGGGTGAGTGATTTTCAACTAGGGATAGAGAGCTATCAGACCAAACTCAATCTCACTAAGCCAAATTGGGAACGTAAGGGTCTCGAGTACATTCACGACTTTAAAGTTATCGAATCTCCAAGAGCAGTCAAGTTCACTGACCAGCATGGGACTCCTATGATGATGCAATTCAGTGAGATTCATAAATTCAGCGATGGTACCCTGAGAATGATCGATGAAGCACTGGATTTCAGGATCAAAGACTTCAAGATAAATCCTCACAACCCACAATTGAAGACTCAGTTCTGGACTGATCTGGATGTACAAAGGAGTAAAGAGTTTATGAGAGCCATAGAGCATAGACTGAAAACAAGAAGGATCTTTCGCAACCTGGAAAGCTTCGTTGGGGGTAGAGTTCGTGAAGGAGATTACAGATTGATGGAAAGAACGACTTGAGCTGATTCGCTCCATAAGTGGTCTTTGTAGTGATGTTATTCTTTTGTTGGGCACTTGTAATTTTATAATGTAATTTCATCTAATCTTGTAATACTCTATATGTGATCTGTGTATATTGACAAGTAATCCTCTCTCGTGGTTTAAGGGGGAGCATAGTATGCTCCTAAATCAGAATACATTTTAACCTGACCACATTTTCTCCCAAATTTTCTAAACTTATTTAAATCACTTGGGATCCCAAATCTCAAATGGTTTGAAATTTTTGATCGGGGGAGAGAATGTGATTTAAATAGGAAATTCTGATAAAATGTGATGATTTGGATGTTAATGTAAGCTCTCCCGTATGTGCTAAACCATTTTGCATATCAAGGCACATATTGAGGGGGAGCAAAATGTTTTGGTCATAAACGCAAGCTCTTCCATATGTGCTAAAATCTTTCTTATATCGATGCACATATTGAGGGGGAGCAAATGGTTTTAACAAAACAAAGGATTTGGCATCTCTCGTGAGCAAGGCTCAGACTTCACCAATGAATTGACGAAACTTGAATTGCCATCAATCGAAAGGATACGTCTTGGCCGGGTAATAATTTCAAGCTGGTCTAACCAGTGATGTAAGCGTGTCTCGAAAAAGATGTATCTGAGTAGAGTGTACCATTTCGAGAAACTTTCTGTGGACTTGACCAGGCCGGGTAATAATTTCAAGCTAGTCCAACTAGTGATGTAAACGTGTCTCGAATCGGTCATGTTCACGGAAAGTGGATCAATTCAAAACGTGCGAGCTCTACCTAACATGTGCAAATTTATAAAACAATCAACCGAGCACATGTTGAGGGGGAGCATTTGAAAAATATAAAACTCTCAAGTGTTTACAAAAATGTGTTTCAGAATCATGAACACTTTGAGAGATTTTTCAAAGATTTGGTTTATGGCTATCGTGGAAGTACACCAAAGACTGACCATTTTAATTAACGCATGGAGTTATAAGGATGGTTAGGTTTGGTTCAAGTTCCCACGATCCCACCAGAGCCGGAGGGATCTACCCAGGGACAATCCACTAGTTAGTGTAGAAGTCCTTAGGTATGATTAAAAAGGAGAAAAGTGAATGAGGGAAGAGTGCCGACTGAGATGGAGCTAACACTGGAAAAAACCCAACAAGGTGTTAGTTATGAAGTCTTGGTAAGCACTGAAGGGGTTGAAGAATGAAAAAGAATTGTAAAGAGAAAGGGTGAAAAGAAATAGCCCTCCTTACAACTTAGGCAGAAACCGTGTCAATACATATGCTGTCAGAATCACTTAGTTGATTGCTGGCATTGAAGACAAAGTATCATGGACCCAGTGATACGCTGCACAACCCTCCCTAGCCACTCAAGGTCCCTCAAAGGATTCTTGTTTCAATTGTCATGGAGTTCAATACATTTCTATCGTCTCTCTCACTCCGAGTTAGATGATATTGAAAAGGTGGCAGTCCTCTCCAGCCTCCGCTCACTAAATCAAAACGCACTATCGAGTCTAGAGCCACGAGATGCAAAATAAGATCTCATAGGAACACATGCTACTTCTACACTGGTTGGTCAACATTAATGACACCAGTTGTAAACTTAAGAGTCCTACGCAGATCTTAGCAATCTGCCAGAACATTTATGAGAGAATTTACGAATGTAATTCTCAATGATTGAATGGAAATTCCTGCCAGGGTCAACATCAAGCAGCCCTGAAAGCAGGTCACTTCGGTAATTCCTCGTGGATTACGCTTAGTGGTCGCGACGGTTTCAAATGGTCTACAGTCGTGGAGTGATCTCCAGCGACTCACCTAATCGTTGAAATGCTACGGCATAGTCTTAAAAGGCCCTCTGTGGGTTTTCGATTAGGAACGGTCTTGGTAAGGATTAGAGAGAGTTTCCACACTATGCTGTTAACAATCTCGAAGTCCAAACCTGTAAGTACCGGTCGATTTGTTGCTAACTGTCTTATGCAGGAACTTCTGGCGGTTGTAGCTGTGGAATGCTGTAGCTGGTTGCTGTTGTAGCTGGTTGCAGAAAAGATGCCAATCCTTTACCACATGTTCACACTACACCATCATTGTAATTCTACAAAGTCATGATCAACCAAAAGACCTTCAACACGGCTTCTGCTAACTCTGATGCTAAAGATCATGACACCAAATAGTGTGAGCATGTCGGCTCGAAGAATATCACATCACAAGGATACATACTGCTGTAAGATGACTTGGAAACAAATGTTGGATGATAAAGTCGAAGAATACTCAAAGATCATCCAAGACGATCAAACGGTCATCAAACGAACACTGCTGAATGCACAAAGTTTCAAGACAATGAAGAATCAAAGACTACGAGCTATGAAGACTACTTCAGAAGATAAATGCTAGAATTCAAGTTATTATTTCCGGGGTGACCTCCCTTAGGGGGAGATTGTTAGGAATATAAATATTCAGATGAAGGCTCGGTCACCCCGAGTATCTATTTAGCATTTACATAGCTCGTAGGCTTATTTATATTAGCTTAGCAATATTAGTATTAGTATTATTAGTTTAGTCGTATTTATATTTGTGGAGTGGGTCGGGGCTTTCCCCACTGTCAGCTCACTCCACAGCCCACTAGGGGCATAATATTGGTTAGTATAAATACCCCTTCCCACACTTGGGAAGGGTTGGAACTTCACATTATCTTAAGCTAATACACACATTGTTTCTCTCTCTAGAAGTTCCCATCACTTTCTCACTCTTGTTCTTTGTCCATTCGATCCATAACTAAGCCTCAAACTAGTGTTTCTTGCATTGTGAATACCCTACATCGTTTATACGAGTATTTCATGTTTAGCGCAAGAGTTAGCTTGTATTTATGTTTTAGTAGATGTGATAGATCGTGCATGTTTCATATACCAGTAGTATAGTTCAGGTATTGTCCCAAATGGTATTTTGGTTAAGCGTCCAAAAGTGAAAAAATAGTGCAGACCTGCTGCAGTAGCGATACGGCGTATTGGTGATATTGTGTATCCCCAAGTTGGGATATGGCGTATCGATCCAGCGTAGACAACATACAGACCAGTATACGTGTATATGGTTTATAGACCAGGATAAGTATACGGGTATACACCTGTGATAGAATAACCAATATAATCCACAAAAGAGGCTTACAAGCGCATGGAACTATGGTAACAATAAAAGGTGCAATGCCAATATTACATAGACATGAATGGATAAACAAAAGCAAGTACATGCACATGGGAATACTACACTACTACGTAAGCATGCATGGATAAACAAAAATATTGCATGCACATGGAAGATATTACATCTACAAACACATGGAGTAAATAATAGCCATGGAAATAAGGAGGATGAGTGAGCAACTACTCACCATTAAGGCATCTCAGTACCTTATAAATAGAGATGCGTTCGGATGACAAAGGACACACTCCTCACTCACAGATATCTCACTCACAGATATCTCACACACTCCTCACTCACAGATATCTTACTCACAACTCCTCACTCACATATATCTCACTCACAACTCTCAAGCAACTCTTCATACACTCCTATTCATACTCCATTTCCATTGTACATTTCTTTTGTTAATACGAAAGATATACCTAATATAAACCATAAATCCCTCCCAACTGAATTACTTGGGTCCTCTCAGGATTAGTGGCGTAAAACTACATATAAATATGAAGTTACCTAAGGGGAATCGCCACCCGAAAAATTCCACCTTCAACAAACCTTCATATAACTCTCCAATAATATTAGTTGTAATATTATATATCGTCATAATCACCCGTTACCATAGTGTATGATAGTCAGCACATGAGCTCGGTTAAGACGATCTAGTCAAAAACCCCTGTCGTAACCTTGACCTGTGATTCTACGCTTCATCAATTGGCGCCATCCCTGGGACCCGAAATAAAAAAAACCCATATTACCACACACTAGCGACGACAAAGTCATAAACATGAGCGAAGAGAATCCGACTCAGACTCCAACCCATGAAGCAACGAATAATCAAGGCGAGCCCAACGTCGGACCGACCCCGATCACCTACGATGCAGGAGGGGCCCAACGACTCGACCTCGGGACCAGAAACATAAGACCCTGTGATGCAATTCCCATAACTTTGACCGAATGAATGCCATGTATAAAGCGTTCACCCAAAAGCTCAAGGACGTTCCACACCAACGAGTTTTTGCAGACGTCGACCCACCAATCATTGAACCATGGAACTCAGATTCGGATGAATTACATCCAGGAAATGCTAAAGAAAACGCTTTCATGGAAAGCGACAACAAGGACCCCTCAAAAAGTCGTGCCACAATCGGAGGGACGCCCTTAAAAGATACAGCTAAAGAAAGACCGTGGCTGAATAACGATTTCTACCACGAGCCCTTTGTATGTGCGAGATTTAGTAGCTTCTCCATTTACCAAACAGATCCGAGATTACGACATGCCGGACGGCATCAAAGTTCCCACCAACTTGCAAATGTTTACGATGGCACGACGGACCTGGACGATCATCTAACGGTCTTTATAGGAACTATGGACATACACAAACTTCCAAAGCTGGCATGGTGTAGATTCTTCCAAATCACACTATCTGGGGCAGCCAAGTTCTGGTACGACAACCTCACACGAGGAAGCATCGATGGTTTTCACCAGTTAAGGGATAAGTTCAGGGCTAACTTTCTGCAGCAAAGAAGGTTCCAAAAGAACCAGGCATAAATCCTTGGCATACGGCAACGACCCGAGGAGTCACTAAAAGATTACGCAGCCTGATTTAGCAAAGAAACCTTGCATATGGTAGACCGCTCCGATGCTATGGTATCTGGTGCATTCATTAGCGGGTTACGCCCGGGTCGCCTGTTCAAAGACCTAATTGCCTGTTCATGATGCACGAATAGATGGGAATAAGAAGGCAAGCACCGATACCAAGCCAAAGAACGAGATACACATGATCCAAGCTGCAAGCCCAAACGTAGGAAAATTCCGAGCCTCATTTCCTAGAATCACGTTCTGCGAGGATGATTCGATCCCAGAACATTGTACTGGTGACAATCCACTGATCATTACTGCCGAAGTCGATACCACACGGGTCCACAAAATTTATGTAGATGGGGGAAGCTCTACATGAAATCATGTACAAGCATTGCTTCGAGCAACTGACAACAGAAGAAAAGAAGACAATGCGGCCTCCAACGTCCCTGCTCATCGGGTTTGCCGGTCAAGTTTCATAGCCTTTAGGGTTAATTACCCTACCGATAACCTTGTGCGACTATCGAGATCACTTTAGCAAGACAGTGATGGCATATTTCATGATCGTAAGAGCCCCTTCACCCTACAACATCATCCTAGGCCGTCCGGGAATGATGAAATTCGGCGCGGTCGCTTCCACCTTAAACGCCTTAGTAAAGTTCCAAACAGAATAAGGAATTGCTAGTGTAAAGGGCGAAAGATTCCAGCCAAACTGTTGCAACAACATTTCTCGAAAAAGAGACCACCCTAAAAGAGCCAATGGTTCTGGAGGCATGGAACATATAGTTATCAATGACGCGCACTCCGATCAAACACTGGCTGTAGCGGCTAATCTACCAAAAAAGTTGAAGGAGCAGCTTTGTGAGTTTCTTCGTTCTAACAAAGACATATTTGCGTGGACGTCCGCCGACATGACTGGCATTCCGCGAGAACGTATAGAGCATAAACTTAACATCTACCCATGGACCTTCCCTGTCTGGCAGAAAAAGCGAGTCATAGCGAAGGAAAGAAGTGAGGCAATTGCAGTGGAAGTATCCCAGCTAGTCGAAGCACAAATCCTTAGGGAAGCCTTTTTTCCAAGATGGGTTTGTAACCCCGTAATGGTAAAAAAGGCAGACGGAGCGTGACGCATGTGCATCGACTTCACGAATCTGAACAAAGCTTGCCCCAAAGACAGCTACCCGCTACCGGAAATAGACGAGAAGATAGAATCCTTGGAAGGGTTCAAACTCAAATGCTTCCTAGATGCTTACAAAGACTACCATCAGATACGCATGGCCAAGGAAGACGAAGAGAAGACGTCGTTTCACACAGAGTAAGGGACATTCTGCTACGAGAAAATGCCCTTCGGCTTAAAAAATGCCGGAGCTACCTACCAAAGACTAATGGATAACATGTTCGCTAGTCAACTTGGTAGAAACATAGATATCTATGTTGATTATATGGTGATAAAGAGCATGAGTGAAGGTCACCTAATATCAGATATTGCTGAAACATTCGACACGCTTCATAAAGAAAACATGAAACTTAATCCAAAGAAGTGTACACTCGGTGTGGATACTAGACAAAGGGATACATGATAACATATGAAGGAATCCAAGCGAACCCATAAAAGGTTCAAGTCATAATCAACATGGCCTCACCAAAAACTCTACGTGAAGTCCAAGTCCTAAATGGTAAACTCGAGGCACTTGGACGTTTCCTAGCAAAATATACGGAGAGATCATTGGCCTTCTTCAAAACCTTAAAGGGGTGTCTCAACAAGAAAGATTTTGAGTGGAGTGCTGAAGCGGAAGTAGCTTTCAAGGAATTAAAGAGCCATCTCCAATCCCTACTAGCTTTAACAATACCCAGACCCGGAGAAACATTGGTCCTCTACCTGGCAGCAGCTACGGAGGCAATAAGTGCGGTACTCTTAACAGATCGGGGTGGCATTCAAAAACCAATATACTTCATCATTAGGGCGCTGCAAGGATCAGAGGCCAACAATCCTAATCTCGAGAAAGTAGCTCTTGCCCTCGTACACGCGGCCCGAAGGTTACGCCGTTACTTTTAAGCACACACGATATGTATCCTGACCGATCAACCAATCAGGCAAGTTCTTCTAAAACCTGAGAACTTAGGACGTTTGGACAAGTGGGCCATTGAACTCGGAGAACATGAAATAATATACAAGCCTAGCTCAGCAATAAAAGGACAAATTCTTGCGGACTTCTTGGCTGAGTCTCCCACGGTGAACAACTCAGCTACAGAAAATGTCGCCAGCTCACCGGGCAAAGGAAACACACCAAAGTGGACATTATTCGCCGATGGCACCTCTAGCGTAGAATGATTTGGAGTTGGGCTAATCTTGACTGACCCGTACGGCCAAGAGATAACCTACGCCCTTAGGTTCAACTTCAGAACCTCTAATAATGAAGTTGAATATGAAGCCCTAGTGGCAGGGCTGGAACTCGCAATCCAGATGGAAGCTCAAAAATTAGACGTGTACACCGAATCCTTACTAATCGTGAACCAAGTAAAAGGGCTCTACGAAGCACGGGAAGATTTGATGAAACGGTACTTTCCCAAAGTCCAAAAACTGCAGAAATGCTTTCAAAGCTTCACAATAACACATATCCCTCGCTCAAAGAACAAACGCGCTGATGCCTTGAGCAAACTAGCATCCTCATCTTTCACCCACTTAACAAAAAATGTCTCGGTCGAAATTGTCCCATGCAGAAGTGTAAACGCCAAAGCCATTGGCTCCGTAGAAGAACAGGTCCTACCTGGATGGATCCGATCATAAGCTACTTGAAAGCCAAAACCCTGCCAGATAACCAAACCGAGGCAAGGAAGATAAGGATCAAAGCACCAACATACTCACTCAAAGAAGGTGTGCTTTACAGGAAAGGATACCTAAAAAATGGTTAAGATGTGTTGGACCTGAACAAGCAAGCTATGTCTTATAGGAAGCCCACTTTGGAGCATGTAGTGCACATGCGGGGGCACGCAGTATCGCTCAAAAAGCGGCAAGGCTTGGATACTATTGGCCTACGATGTACCAAGATACTACCAAAGTTGTGGAAAAGTGTCACAAGTGCCAACAACACGCACCAACGATACGCCAACCGCAATGTGAGCTGACAAGCATCTCAAGCCCATGACCTTTCTACCAATGAGGAATAGACATAGTAGGACCATTTCCAGAAGCTCTAGGACGAGTCAAATTCTTAGTAGTCGCCATCGACTATTTCACCAGGTGGGTAGAAGCTGAACCAGTGGCAACAATAACTGGCCAAAAGATGCTCCAGTTCATATGGCGTAATATTTTTTTGTCATTTTGGCATTCCCGGTGTGATAATCAGTGATAACGAAAAGCAGTTTGCCAGTAATCCTTTCCGAGAATGGTGTGAAGAGCTTAAAATCAAGCAAAACTTCACGTCATTTGCCCATCCACAGTCCAACGGGCAAACCGAGGTTACAAATCGGACCGTACTACAGGGTTTGAAGACAAGACTCGGCAAGGCTAAAGGACAATGGGTCGAAGAATTACCAAATGTTCTTTAGGCATATCAAACGACGATCCGCACAGGAACCGAATGCACACCCTTTAGCCTAGTATATGGCTCGAAGGCTTTTTACCACTAGAAATAGGTTTGCCCACTTACCGAATCAGTAGCTTTGATCCCACAAAACTCCGCTATGGTAATCCTCACTAATTAATAACCACCTCGAGTTACAGTTTAACAAAACCCACTTTTACGGGGGAATTTAAAATTTTTCCGGTTATTTTATTTTCACCACAACACAACATCACAACAATTAATGAATATCGGCACTAGTTCTCGACGTGCCTTACGGAACATATTTAGTTCGCAACGACTATTAGTTCACAAATCGCAAATCTCACTAATTACAAATTATAGTTAAAACCACTAAACTTATAACTTGATTTCAACTATACATTAATCACACTTTATCCACTAATTACATTCATATTTAACTAACTACACAATATTTACTCTAAACATATTTACTTCTTTCACTAAACCAACTACAAGCCAAATGGGCTGTTAACCCATCTCAGCCACCACACGGCCCATCACCACCTCGCAGCCCAATCTCCAAAGCTAGTTGCACTTCCATGATTTTATGTGTGTTCGACAGCCAAGTCCCCCACAAAACGACCCTTGTTCTCTCGATTCTTAAACACAACATGCCATTATTTTTTCACCATCTCAGTCACGACCCACCAGACAATATACGTGCCAATTTTCAGATTTAAATATCAAGTATTACTAGGATTTTCAAGACCAATCTACTTGTCTCATATTTGCACAACCGTATAACTAGAATCACAAAACACTATCATTTTGGACCACGCTTATTTCTACGCCCTACTAATGACCATGTTAGCATTATGTAATGTTTATAAGAGAGTTAAAACTGCAGGAAAAAGTGTGGCTCGCTAGTTCCATTTGTGAACACGTCAAAAATATAAAACGTATATTTATATAACCCAACACTAAAAATAAGGCTATACCAACTCTTCAAATCTTCTCTAAGATCACATGGAGTCAGAAAACATGTGAGGTGTGTACTCTAAAATCCTGTTCCTCCACAGTAGGTCTCTATAATTGAAATCGAGGGTAATATAGTCAATAACATGCATCGTAAATCTCTATATAACCCACCCCATTCTCACAGCCTACACTCCACATATTCCTTACATTTCAGTCTCACTAACCACTATAAAAACCCAGAAACGTGTATCTATCTGTTGGGGATACAAGTCGAAGTAGAAGGATCCAACACATAGCACGTATCCAAGCTTGGTAAGCTTACTGTCTTGCTCTTGTGTTCCACTCGACTGCCACAGCTTCTTCACCACCTTTCTAAGGTGTAGTAAGTACTCTAGATCCCATTCTATTTCAGCTCCTCACGTTAAGCTTCCTATCTTAGTTACACGTTAAGTCATGTGTTCATGCATAACATACATATATATACATATACATTTCGAACGTATCATTATTTTCATTTCATATGTCACGTTAATATTAACAAAAAGACTTCAAGTGACGATCAAAGCACACTTAGGACCACCTTAGATCACCTATAATCATGTCAACTTATCTTGCATATCACCTTTCTTAAACATTTGCATTCGAACGTACATATTTTTAAGTTATATCGAACAAGGGAACCGTACAAAATAACGAATGAACTTATACAAAACCTTCACGACCACCTCACCCTCTTCTCTTAACTCCACAGACCATGGGACATATTAACTCAACCCACGAACCCCTTGAAACGACACGTCTAACACATATATGAAATGTGTGAAAATTTAACCAAATCTTTTAATTGAAAACGTGCTACATCGCCTAGAAGACCTTCATGTATTTCGTAAAATCACCACACAACTTAACATTTTCTTCACACAACACGTTTAAGTACCTAACAAACTACGTTTTTCATTCATATCACAAGCCATGATAACCACAACTCGGCACTTTAAAACAGCCAAAGTGTTTCGCTAAAGTCATTTTTGAAAACCCTTAAAGTGTAGCGAATGGGCTGTTAGCCCATCAAGCTGTTTTTATAAGCTATGAATAAGCTGAATTTTTGGCACCTTAATATATGAAATGTGATGATAAAAATGAAGCTCATGGACATACCCAACTCGCTCCAAAAACCCACGGATCAAAAATTGCTAACGGGCTAAGTTTTGTGGCTCGATAAGGACCCATTTAGCGTAAGAATAAGTTCCAGATCGAATAAGCTGTTAAAATAAGCTTTAATAATCTTAAATATAACTTATAAAAAGTCGCATAAATTTTCCTTATCATTTTTATACTTTTGGACTAAAAATGTAACGCGATTTAACTGGAGGGACCAAAACTGCCAAACCGCGAAACTTAGGGACTGAAGCTGTGAAAACAATTATAAGGGACTTAAATTGACATACCATTGAACTCCAAGCCTTATGTGGACATATGGACAAGATTTGGACTATTATGGACTATGGACTTAACCGAAGGACTAACGACGTAACGCAATCGCAGTTAGACTAAAAAGTATAGAATCTGAAAAGGACAAAGGACCTATTTAACTTTACTTGACATTCTTAATTTATTTTTATTTTTCACCCTTCACTTCATATGCATTTTACATTTTAAGTTATGCATTATTAAAGTTCGCTATTAGAAAGTTAGTAACTTCATTTGCATATCATTTTAGCATATTTTGAGAAAGTAATATTTTTGGTTGACTTATATAAGAATCAAGATAATATTTTTAACTTGAGGCATTTTAAGCATACCACACACTCACATCACTGATCAAATCGTTATACGATTTATCCTTTCCACATTCGTTATCAGTAGTAAATTAGACTCTTAGACTTCGCTTATATTCAGGTCTAGTATTGAAGAAGTTTTCGTGATCGTTTACTTGGTCTTATAATTTCGTCTTGTCAGATACGCTCCAGGTGAGTCGTGGCCCCTACTCTTTTAACACTTGTTTTAATAACTCTTTTGGGGGAGATACATGCTTTAACTGTTTTAAGTTATCTATATAAACTCTTATGATTTACTCAAAATCATCCACTATGCTTTACATGTTTGAATCACTCTTGAGAATAATATATATTCACTATATGTACAAATTGCTCGCTAAGCTTAAACACTAAATTTGGGAGATAACATTTTTACACTACATGATGTAACTTGACACTGAGGCTTATTGTATGCATTCATGTGACAAATGAATGTACTGTTACTTTATTATGATATTTCTACATTTCAATAGAAATAATTATCAAAACTAAAATTACGCATAATTCATGCACCCTGAAACCCATATTGCCTAAGTTTACTTTATTGCCATAAAGTCCCTTGATCATGAGCCATTAATCACTGCGGTGAGCGCGAATATAGTGAACAGCTTCGAAACCTGTTAGAGGCTGACGACCTATCCCACTAAATACTTGGACGGAATGCCTACATGGTTAGTCGTATTTAGTCGCGATGCACTATATTTGAGAAAAATAGGAATTGGCAAGTCACCTATTAACATGAGGGCTATAAAAACCCATCAGTAACCCTGGTGGGGCACCGCCGTTTTACGGTACTCTGTTAACGTTTTGCGTGTCATGAGGCTTAGGGCAATATAACTTTATGAATATATGAATGTTTCATATATATCATAGGATACAGCTGTATTTAGCAGACCACCACTTTACACTGATAGATTTCAGATTCTAGATTATCATTCCCACTATGTGATATGATTGTGAATCCGGTACTTGAACTTTAATTGTTATCATATGTGACTTAAATGAGAACTCTACACAAGACAACCCAAAATGCTTGGTATATCATTACATTTAAAAGCTGACTCAACAGTCTATATCGAGCGTATAACAACATAGCTCATTTGCATTTATAACTGGAAACTTATGATTTTGGAGATCATACATGATTTACTTGTGGATTTTTATACAACACTACGTATTATTTATTTCATGAAGAATTATTATATACTTCGAAAATCACTATACACCTTTCAAAGAAAGTTATTTTCTATAAACTCCACGAACTCACCAACCATTGTGTTGACGTTTTAAGCATGTTTATCTCAGGTAATTAACGGAGCAGGACAAGACACGGAGCGGGCATCTTCTACTCTGATAAATAAACTGGTGTAAAATCAAATATGTCATTCTTTCCAAATTATCATATTTTCTCATGGGATTTTCAACTCGAATAATTCACTTATGTATCAAAAATATTCTTTTGAATGACATATAACTTTCAAAACGCCTCCTTCCGGGCCGTTTTTCTGAAATTTAAACCTCGATCCTCACCGTAACACCCTAATTACTTTTCCGCTGCCACAAACCAAATTAGGGGGTGTTACAGTTTGGTATCAGAGCCTATGGTTATAGAGAATCAAACGTTTTAAAACATTGAACTATAACCACACTTTCAAAATAAATGATTTTACACCTTATCACCTTATGCCTTCCGTGTCTGCAGACTGTCGTGCTCAATACATTACTTATTAAGATTGTTTTGTACTAATCTTTACATGCTTAATGTATACTCTTCACACATTACACACTGCACTATTTCACACTCAACGTTACATCTTGAACGTATAAAAACTTTTTATTGAAAGAATTAGAACTTTTGTTTGTTGATTTTTTTAAAAAAAATATTTTTTCTAAATAACAATTCTAAAAAATATATATTTAAAAAAAATTAAATTATTTTTTAAAAAAAAAAAAAAAACTTATTTTAAAAAAAATATTTTTTTTAATTTATTTTAAAATTTATTTTTTATAAAATTAATTAAAAAAATTATTTAAAAAAATTTATTTTTTCTAAATAACAATTCTATAAAAAATATATTTTAAAAAAAATATATTTTTTAAATTATTTTTTATAAAAAATTTATTTTAATTTTTTTTTAAACTTATTTTATAAAAAATTTATTTTAAAAAAATTATTAATTTTTTTTATAAAAAAATACATTTACGTAAATCGGTTTGCAACTAAAATGCACATCATGAAAAAAAAAAAAAAAAAAAAAAAAAAAAAAAACCTTATTTCTCCAAATTCTCCACCAAAGTTATGGAAATGGGAGTAACCAAATTACACTACCCAATTCTCTCTATTTCTCCACTAATTTCTCCTCAATTCTCCACTTTTTTTAATTCTCTCTACCAAACAAGAGAATTTGATCCAATTCCATTTCTCCACCCTTATTTCTCTCTACCAAACACACCCTAAGTGTGTTTGAAGTGTTTTGAACAAAAGAATCGCTTTGGAACTGAAAATCTGGTGAAAAAAAATGTGTGTTTTTTTTTTAAGATTTTGGTAATCCATCGAACTTGTGTTGAGGGATCATCGAACTTGTAAAGTTTAGGGTCCATCGAACTTGTAAAGTTTAGGGTCCATCGAACTTTTAAGTTTAGGGTCTCATCGAACTTCATCAACGACACTTCTTCAACACGATTTGGGGTTTACTCAGTACTTTCTCCTTGCTTGTATAAGCTTGTGAAATACTTTGACTAAGGTAAAATCTTCTAGCTTGTATAAGTTAGATAGATCTTATTGAACTTGCATTTTCATCAAACTTGCAATTTTCATCGAACTTGCATTTTCATCGAACTTGCAGTTTTCGTCGAACTTCAAGTTTTCATCGAACTTGCAGTTTTCGTCAAACTTGAAGTTTTCATCGAACTTGCAGTTTTCATCGAACTTGCTGCTTTCATCGAACTTGGAGTTTTCATCGAACTAGCAGATTTCATCGAACTTGCAATTCTCATCGAACTTGCTAAGTCAATCTCATCGAACTTACAAAGTCAAACTCATCGAACTTGGAATAGTGTTATCGAACTTGGCTGAAATTTGACTTTTTACGATGAAACTTCAAACGGCTATAACTTTTGAACCGTAACTCCGTTTTCAGCCCATAACCTATCAAAACGACCGTGGGAACGAGAAGATCGACACTTCAAAAAGACGAAGGTTCATTCAACCCAACCTTCGAGGCCTAAAATCGCTCCGAAAGGAAGTTATCGACGTTTTTAAGTTTTTAGACCAAATTTTCCCTACAACAACTTACCTTAACCAACAACAAACACAACTCCTACATCGTTGAACCGATCCAAGATCAACTTTATCACACATCGGAATTAAATGGAAAAGGAAATGCAAATGAAAGAGAGAGATTCAAAGAAAGCGTTTAAAGTGTTCAAGTCACAGGTTGAGAAGGTCATAAATACATCAGGATATGAACCAAGGTTCGATCAGGCATTTGAATACTTCATCAGAGTCCAATTTCATCATTTCAAAGAAAACTCATCCAAAGCCTGAATCAACTTGAAAACCTACTTAATGGATAAGAACTTCATACGCGTAACTGCAAGGAAGCTCTTAAAGTGATCGAAACTCAACTTCAGAGTATATTTAACCCTTGGTTATTGAACCAGTCAGAGTTTATCGATGCGTTTTACCAAAGATTTTGGGTAAGCTATATGACCTTCAGAACTTAATGCATCAATAACATGGGTGAACTAAAAAAGATACTTGATGCTGAGGAAGCTGAGTTAAATAAAATTGAGAAGCAGCAACGGGAAAGAGAGCAGATTGAAAAAGATATGCAGTTAAAAGAAATAGAGCTAATTGAAAGAGAAATGCTGTTAAAGGAAACCGAGGTGAATGAAAGAGAGACAGGCAAATATGAACAAACAGAAGAGGAAACAGTAAATGAGGGTGAAGCATCAGATGCTCGTTTGGTTTTCATGGAAAGTGATACATCTTCAGAACAACAGGTTGAAAGCAGCAGTCCAAGGTATGATTCGGATGCTGATGGTACACACAGGAATGAAGCTGTTTGGGATACCGAGGATGATCATATCAGACCTTCATTTGACACAGAGATATTGGCTACGGTACAACATTCAAACGATAAAGATAATGTTGTTGTGTTCAATAATGTGTTTGCTCATGATAAGACACATCCTGCGCATCATGAGTCCGTAAGCGACACATATGTGGTGGAACGGTTTGATAGTAATATCACTTCTACAACTCCAGATATGGATCCTAATGGAGGTGAGCTTGCCCAGGATGGATCTACTTATGAAAAGATCGTGTCTTATTTGCTTCATTAATCAATAATTTCAAACATGAACTTGATAAGTACAAAGAAGACAATCGCGAAGCTAAGCAAGCGAATGTCTTATTGACCAAAGAGCTTGAGAGATTTAAGGAAATGGAAAAAGGTTTTGAAAATGTAACAAAAAGAAAAGCTAAACTTGAAATTGAAATCTCAAACCTTAAATCTCAAGCTCAGAAGTATGAAATGAACGGAGAATATGTCAAACCCCTTTTAAAACAAAAAGAAGAACTTGAAGTTGGTTATAGAGAAGCTGTTTTTCGTGAAAAATGTTCCATTCAAAAACTGGATGAACAAATGGTACTTAACAACAGAAAGGTTGAAGCACTTTTAAAAGAGATCTCTGATTTAAAAAGTGAAAATTCAAAGCTTCAGAATACCACTTCAAATTTTGAGATTGTTAAAACAAAACTTGAGAATGAAAATCATGAGTTTTTTAAACGAGCAAACGATCTTGAAGCAAAACTTTTAAAATCAGGACAAACTGTTCAATCTTTTCAAATGATGCTTCCTAAAGATGAGGACGTTAATCACGGAAAATCCGAACTTGGTTTTGAGAATATTGCTCATTTGGAAAATAATTTGGAAACTGAAAAACCTTGTTTTTTAAACAAAGTGCAAAAGTTGACACCTATTTTGTATAACACTGAAAATATGGGAAATGATTTGTCAACTGACCTTCTGTTTGAGTCTCAAGATATTTTAAAATGTGAAGAGGAAAAACGTTTGAAAGTAAAACAAAGAAAAACCGCATTCTCGTACCACGGCTTTGTGTATGGTTGTACACAATTGACAGATATACCAAAAGGACCTTTGAAAAGAAAAGACACAAATGTGAAAAGATATTTCAAAGAAGCTCAACTTGCTACTTATGATGCTAAGTTATGGCAAAATAAAGCAAGGAAACAGTTTTGTAATCTTAAACATCACATTGAGCAAACGTTAAAAGTCATTTGTTTTAAGCAACAATACACCAATAATGATTACTCTAATCTTCTTTCATCGGATTCACGCCTAAAAATAGAAGTCCGTAAGATTTTAAAAGATGAGATTGAACCTCGTGTGAAAGATATCAACTTAAGTTTTGATCACGTTGAAAAGTATATTGTCACTGAAATGAGAGAAGATTTAAAGTATATCCATTCTCTTGAAGATGAATTTGATGAAAAATGCTTAATACTTGATATCCAAAAAGAATTTTTCACAAATTAAATAGAGTCGTTCAAGTCATTGTCTGTCAGCCATGAGTATGTGAATGTGAATTTTGAACAAACATCTTCTTTGAAATCTGAAAATCTTTGTCTCAAAAAGAAAATCACAGACCTTTCAAAAGAAGCAGCTGAAGTCAAAGAAGAATTGTCAAAAAGAATTGCTCAGTTTGAGAAAGATTTAACAAAACTCGAAGCACAAAGCATTTCTTTCCAACTCAAACTGCAGGAAAAGAAAATGTCTTCTGAAAACTCTTTGACAACGGTGCTTAAAGGAAAAGAAAATATTTTTGAAGAAAATTGTGAGGATGCCAAAATCAAGTTTGATTTTGACGAACTTGATACAAAAAATATTGAATTGGAACATGCTGTGGCATCATTACAAAAAGAAAATGAGCATTTGAAACAGACTTACAAAAACTTGTTTGATTCAATCAAACGATCAAGAGTTCAGAATCAAATTTCAAACAAATCTGACTCTCATATCGCAACAAATCATCGTTTTGAAAAAAAAAATTGTGTGCTTCAAAAGAAAGTTGTTGATTTGGAAAAGATCTTAGCACACCAAGCCAAAGATTTTGATGATGCCAAAACCAATTTTTCAACCGAAACGGAAAAATATGAAAAATATTTTGCACATCTTGAAGATCAAAATGTTTCATTACATGAAAAACTGGCATCACAAGATTATCTTACGATTCAAAAAGAATACAATGATTTGAGAACGTCATACAATGCCTTAAAAGCAAAGTTTGATGCTCTTAATCGATCAAAAGGCAAATCTCATGTTTCAAACAAGTCAACACCAAAAGTAAGTGTTTCGGAGAAGGTTTACACGGGTGAATCTTCAAAACCATTTTCGAAAAAAGTTTCTCAGTTCACGACCTATTCTTTGCAAAAAGGAAGGAAGTGTTTAAAGAGACTGAATTTTTCCAAAACAATTACTCCTCCAAAGTTTTCAAGGTCAAATACTTCAAAAGAAGAGAATCAAGGTTTTCAAACTCCACACTCTCGTTTTACACCGGTAAAGCAAGTGTGGAAACCAAAGCAAAGTCGTTCAAAACCTTTGAAATATTTGAACTCTGAAATGCTTCCCCTACAACAAAAGAATGGATCTGCTTTGAAAATTCCAAATTCTGGAAGGTTCCCATTCATCTCAAAAATGAATTTTTGAAATGAAACACCGGGTTTCAACAATGGATGGAAAACTTCTTCTTCAAGTTTTAAAACTCCAAGAGAGACACCGGGTTTCTCAAACAATTTTCAAAAGAAAAAGAGTTTTAAATCACCGTTGATTCCACGAGCTTTATTTCAAAATGAAACACCGGTTTTCAGCCCTCGTTGGAATTCAACTTCGTTGTATCGGATTGACACAACTTACAAATGGATTTCAAAATATGGTAAACCCGTTGGCTCCGTGCTTAAATGGGTTCCAAAGGTTGTTGTCTAATCTGATCTCATAATGACTTCTAAACACTCAGTTTAGGACTCGTCCTTCAATATAATGGCTTCTGAAGCACTCAGCTCAGAACCAGCGCTTAAAATTATGGCTTGTAAGTATTTCAGCTTACAACCCGGACTTAAACATTATGGCTTATGTACACATAACAGTGCATAACCCGATCTTTGTAAAGAAAGGACCCTGTTATACGTTTCAGTGCGACAATCGCAATCCTAACAAATAAGAAGTCTTCACGTAAAACTTATCAAAAACTTCTTAATTTTGAGCAAAATCTATTCAAAATGTTTCAAAAGGTTTTCAAAACTCTTCAAAATTTTGCTCAAGATTTTACTCCCTCAAATCCTTAAAAGCTTATATTTATTAAAAATGTTCTATTTTTGAGGGGGAGTAATAAAAAGATGTTCCAAAAAGTTCATGCTAAAAAAAAACTGATACGGAATTATATAAAAAAAAAAAAGAAAAAAAAAATCCGTTTCTCCCCATAAGCTATCTAAAAATAAAGGTTTTAATCAATCGGTATAAAAAATACCATGGATATGCTATTTTTGAGGGGGAGAAATGTGATTAAAAACTGATCATGACGGAATCTCCTGTGAGCTCGACTCATATATAACCAACGAATTGACGAAGCTTAAATGTCAGTAATCGAAAAGACTTGTCCTGGACGGGTAATAATTTCAAGCTGGTCTAACTAGTGATGTAAGCGTGTCTCGAATAGGACTTGTCTGAGTAGAGTGTACCGTCTCGAGAGATTCTCTTTGAACTTGACCAGGACGGGTAATAATTTCAAGCTAGTCTAATGTAAGCGTGTCTCGAATCGGCCATGTTCATTGAAAATCAATCAATTCAAAAGTGCGAACTCTACCCAACATGTGCAAACTTATCTTAAAAACGCATGAGCACATGTGAAGGGGAATTATTTCAGAAAATGCAAAACTCTCGAAGTGTTAACAAAATATGTTCTATCATTATAAACACTTTGAGAGATTTTTACAAAAAGTTTTATGGCATGTGATCAATGAACCTAGGATAATCATGGAGTTATAAGGTGATTATGGTTAGGTTTATGTCCTATGATCCGCCAGAGCCGGAGGGATCTACCCAAGGAAAATTCCAATAGATTAGAATTAGAAGTCCTTAGATATGATTGAAAAAATGGAGTAAAGTGATGAAAGGAGAAAGAAGGGGTTGAAGAATTAAAAAGAAAAGTTTGTGAAAAGGGTGAAAAGAAATAGCCCTCCAATAAACTTAGGGCAGAAACCAGGTCAATACATCTGCTAACGGTTATCACTAAGATGATACCGGTATTGAAGACAAGACGTCATGGACCCAGTGACGCGCTGCACAACCCCTCCTAGCCACTCAGATATCTATTAAAAGATATTTGTTTCATTTCTCACGGAGAACCTTGCATAATCTATCGACCTCTCACTCCGAGATGTGCTGATATTGAAAAGGAGGCCCTCTACTCCATGCCTCCGACGTCTAAAACCAAAACGCACGTAATCGAGTCTAGAGCCATTAGATTCATCAAAAAGATCTCTTAGGAAACACTTTCCATAGCATACACTTTGTGTTCGCCAAAAAGAACACAAGTTGTAAGGGTCTTTTATGAGATCTACGGATCTTGCCTTATCTATCATGATGGTTACTTGTTTTAAACGGTCTACAGTCGTGGAGTGATACTTCGGTATACTTCAGCGGCTCACCTGAATTGTGGGTATACTTCGGTATATCTGTTGTAAGCCTTCTTGAGGGTATCCAATTCAGGAACAACCTTTGTAAGGATTAGAGAGGGTTTTCACACTATGCTGTTAATTCTTTGGAAGTTTGAGCCTGTAAGTGCTGGAAATCCCGCCAAGGAGATTCCTTTCATGAATCGAGTCCTTAAGACGTGGGTCTTTACTTGGATTTTATCCATAGTATTGACAACTGTCCCTCAACGGGATTCGGACGACTGATGTGCCCGAACAAGGTGAATGGAGTCAAGACATTCATCAGTAAAACAATCGTAGTGGTCTGATCTCTAAGAAAAGTCAACCATGATCGATTGGTGATTTCAACTAACATTCTTATGTAGGTACTGATGATAGTCCATTGGAGGAAATGCCGTTTACCACCATCATTTCAAAACCTTCACCTCCACATACTCATACTTATGAAGTTCATCCTCAACAAGCTCAAGTGAAGAACGTTCAAGACAAAAAGATCAAGTTTGAGACAAAGAGTTACATCAAAGTCAAGAGCTAATCAAGAAAGTCAAGAACAAGTACAAGTATTAAGTGAGGAAGACATAAGTATGAAATTCAAAGTAGTTTCAAGAAGTATGAGTATGATGGAGAAGACGACACAACTAATCATAAGAAGATGTTGATCAAAGGCAAGAAAAATTAAAAGTCATTAATCAAAGATCACAAAGCATAAGAATCAAGAACATTCTACAACGACACACAAAGTTCAAGACCAACAAGACAAATGACCTAATCACATGGAGCATCATTTGAATGACCACCCCTTAGGGGGAGATTGTTAGCATTAAAGAAAAGTGATGGTCATTCTCGTATTTATAACTTTGTAATGTGTCGTAGAATATGTTATTAATTAGTCAATGGGCTCGTGGATTGGGCTAAGCTAATAGGTTAATAGTTATGTTAAGCTAGTCTATTTAGTCAAGTTGTAATCCAAGCCCAATCCACAAACCATAAACAAAAGCCCATAGCCCAACACAAGGCCCATTCGTATGGCTTATGTTGTGGTATAAATGGAATAATTCACCTCATTTGTGAGGTGTGCTTGAATGTGTAAGTGTGTGTTTATTATATGAAATTCTCTCTTCTTTATCTCTCTACTTTCTCTCTCTAGTTCGACACATACATCTCTTGCCACCAATCCATACATGCTTAATATATTGTGTTATAAAGTTAATAGATCCAAGGTCCTACATCTTACATGACAAGTTTGTACAAAAAAAAATAACGATTAAATACACTTCGTAAAAAGGCTATGGGCTTGAGGTAGTGTAGGTTTGATGAACCTATTGCCACAATGAGCAGTAGTTATCTTATGTCATGCATTTTTTTGCCTTGTCAAATCTTTCATAAAAAAGAACTTATAGTTTTATTGCAGACATCCCAATATATATATATATATATATATATATATATATATATATATATATATATATATATATATATATATATATATATATTAAGTATCTATTTCAGTGATCATATATTGGTCTAGAGACAAAGCCAAAATTGGAGCAAACATATCACATTTAAACGAACACATACTATCATAGCTTACTATGACATACACTACCAAGCTTGCTCATAGGCAGCATAAGCAAAACGATACAACACCATATTATCACAACCTCCACTTTCCTACCAAAAGACAAAAGATATGGTGAGATGATCTATAAGGGAAAGGAGGAAACTACCATATACACGCCCCATTCAACGGATAACACTAACTGGCACCCTTACGGGCTCGAATCACTTCCTTCTCCAATTCAAAAACTTGGTTCTTGAACTCATCTCTTTCCTTCGAAACACGCTCCATTTCCCTCATGCACAACTTCAGATTCCCATCCCTAGTAAGAACCATTCCTCTAAGCTCGTTACCGCAACATTCGGCCCTGTTTCTCTCCTCGTGTAATTCAGCATTACGAGTTTGCAACACTCGATACGCGCCCACCAAAGACTCGTATTGAGCCTCAAGCCAAGACGGTGGCGTCGTGGCTTCAGTAGCAGCAAAGGTAGTACCAGAGGAGGCACCAACATTAAAGTACATGGACAGATCATTCCCCCTAGATCCGTTCCCAACATATTCAAAGCGAGAGCGGACTACACGAAAGGTACGTCACTTCTTACAAGAACGACTAACCCCCACGCTCGTGCTTTGACTCCCAGAAAAACCAATAAATTGTCCCTCGGTTGATAATTCCTCAACCAAAAAATGATCATCCAAACCCCAAACATCAGGGGGGTGAAGGATCAACAACGAGAGGGAAGTTCTTGGTCTCCAAAGTCAACTCGGTCGTATCTTGCATGAGCAAATTCATTTCACCAACATCTACAAAAGTAAACATATATAAGCATATGACACATTCGCGGAACAAAGACTTAGCCTCTTTTCAAGCACTCACCACCATAGTAAGACATCACTTGAAGCCCCTCATTCCAAGTACGACTGAGCTCGGTGACGTACACACCAGCTGGTTGGTCGTTACGAGCCGCAGATGTCAAACACAAAGCACTACTAGACGTACCCTGCAGTTATATAAATGGGTATAAAACTAAAACTTCAGCAAAGTAAAAAAAAGAAAAAAGAAAAAGAGGTACCTGGTCCACGGATGAAAGATAACGAAAACAAGGAACAGCAAAAGACGGCGAGGGGTGAGATAGGGTGAAAGGTAAACATATTGGGAAAAAGATATATGATTGCCTATACTCCTTATAGGCCGTTGTGTCAAAAATAAAATACACGTGTTCACCAGGAAAACAGGAGTAAAAATGATCAGGATTCAGGTAACGTACACGCAATAGTAAAGATGGCATATGGATACTAAAAGTTGTATATATTATTTTATTTGGTCAAAACTCCAAAAATATAGTGCACACCTTTTTACCATCTATCGTACCCATGATTCAGATGATAAACGTATACACATGCATATGTATATTACCATATGAAAAACCATGTGGTCAAAGAGATAAACATCAAGCAAATAAGTCAAATCGCAACATCGTGCGTAAGATAGTCTCTTGCAAGTCTTGTTCACACATCCTAACAAGATATATATGATATATTATATATATATATATATATATATATATATATATATATATATATATATATATATATATATATATATCTATACATTATGTATAACATGAGGCGTATGACGTCATTAATGCCACCTCAATGCCATGTAATTCATTTTCTGCCATGTCATCGGTTTTTGTCCATGTTGGCAATTTAATTAAATAAATTTCGTATGGTTTTCAAAAAACAATACTTGGTATTCGAACTCATGACCTTCCATATGTTATGTGGCATCTTAACCACTGAACCACCACTTCTTTTGTTAAGATTGTGTATGCCGAAATCTATATAGGAAATCTACATTGGATAATTTTTTTTCCATAACCCTAATATTAGAATAATCACGCAATACACATTCATCCCTCTTAAAAAAAACAGACGGTATATTTTTTGACAAAAGAAAAACCCTAATAATCAGAACTCTCTTCAGGAAGAAAACTCCTTCACGATTTTAGGGTTTTAATGATTTTTAGTGTGTTTTTGTGCAGGTTGTAATTATAACATCTAAAGATAGGCGTTTTGCTATTGTTAATTATAATGATTAAAAAAAACCAGGTAACAAAAAAAGGCACACCTCCTTTTTCTCATAACCCTAACGATTTTTCTACGTTTTCTGATTTTCTATTTATGATGTTAGAATGCTTGAATGATGAGGATGCTTCATGTCAAGTCCTTATCACAGGTGAACAATATTTGATATCATTAGTATTCATGTACTAATATTAATCGTTTAGAATGGTATTCATAGTAGTGTATCGAGAAGAAGCTTGAATGATAGATACTTCGTATACGTGTGAATTGGTGAAATAGATACAACTCAAAGTTATATCCTAATATCCACGTCACACAATCCGCAGCTAGGTTTGAATTTTTCTTAGCCCCATAGTTTTACTATTTAATGTGAATGTGCCTGTGTTTTAAGTCTCAAATGCATAAGGTTGTGCTTATTGTTCTTCTAAATTGATCCGTACAGGGCACTAGAAGATCTTGATAATTCTATCTTCCAAGGCATACTTCTGCACATTATGCCAGCAAAGCAGAAAATTGTTCCTGTGAAAAACAAGTAAGCATCACTAAAACATTAATTTATCGAATCCCGCTGTTTAGATGGAGTGATTGATGAGGCGTTGTTACTTAGATGGTCGAATGATTATATATCTGCAATATATATATCAGCTTTCTAACTCTTTAAATCCCATCTTATCGGTTTAGCGATTTTGCCGTTCGATCAAAAGGTCTTAAGTAACAAAGGTAGGAAAACAGGAAGAAATCTGAACTTAGTGGAAACACAAGTGCATGGAACAGCCTATTAAGGCACATGTGTAGCTGTACGTCAAGCATTGGCAGAAACACAAACAATTGAAAAGACAAAATGCAAATGCTGGTGTTAATGATGAATAAGTAAGATGGTAAACTTACACATTACATTAGTTGTACCATCTTTATCTTCCTACTACTTGATTCATACTTATACGTTTCATCTTCTTCATTCTGACATAATAATGTCTGATATGGAGAAGATTTAAATGAAATACGTGCTACTTATTTTCAAATGGGTCTTTTGTGTTTGAGTATCAAAACTTTATATAGTAATGTGACTGCTCTATAATCGGTGGTACCATAGTTCAACTCTGTTTGTAATTTTTACGCAGCTCATGCTGATACTATGAAAAATTCACCTGCTGCTAAAAAGCAATTCCAAACACCCCCTTATTTTTCCATCAAGGTTTGTTAAGTATAAATGTTATTTTATTTATGGTCGTCATTGTTCTTTCTTGTGCTTTTATTCACTAGCAGATACTCGGTAAAGGTTAGTTAGTTGATTATAATTAGTTTTAGGCTTTATTTGAAGTTTTTGTAGGTCATTAGAGATGGTGATTCTATATTGGAATACAATGAAGTAATGGTCAATCTGGTAGTGTAAGTGCTTTTCAGATACACAACTACATGTAACTGTTTTCGAATATTGATCATGCAAGTTTGTAGGCTGTTCATACTGAATTTGATATCAATGATCAGAAGATATTCAATTATTTTACTAAAAGGTAATATATGTTTCATTTTTCATCTCTTTTAATTGTTCATCTTCACTTTTAGCTCCTTTATTGTTTACTACTTATGTGTGTCTTGATAGCTTCATGGGCTTAAAAGGTAAGTTTTTCATTTGCTTTCAATGTTGCTGAATTCAATGTCCAAGCAGCACAACAAGGAATGGCATGTAGCTGATGTCTTAGAAATGGGAAATTCCAGGTCAAATAGAAGCAACTGGCAACCACACTCAACTTCTCAAGGTACTTTGCATTTGAAGCTTCTTTGTGTATGGATATAGTGAGTGCGGTATAGAAATAATGCCATTGGCTATCTTAGTTGTTAACAGCTTCTTATTTGCATAGGCATTCCTGGGGGCACACAAAACAACTCTGAAGGTCACACACACCGAGCGCTTACACTTTAGATATGTGTTTATAAACTGAATTTTGAAGAATGTAGTAACTGAAGTGATACATACTTTGTTTTTAAAGTGGAAAATGTGAATTTGATCTACAAAGAGTTTCACCATTACGCGTAAGATCTTTGAGTTGTGCCCAAAAGAATGAATGCCACATATAGTGTTAGTATAAAACAACAACGAGTAGATGTTACCAAGTTCGTATGCAACAACCTCTATTGCTTTATGTCATGAAATGTATGCACCCACAAACCTAAACCGTTCAGCACAATAACAAACACACCACAAAACTAAACCACACGCAAATGGCTTCATCGCTTGCAGTCGGTTCAACACAACACCCTCATTTTGTATTGTTTCCCTTTATGTCCAAAGGTCACACTATCCCACTTCTCCACCTAGCCAGCCTGCTCATAAATCGCAACATTATGGTCACTATATTCACTATCAAAGCGAGCCGGCCTTTTATAAGTCAGTCTCTTGAAAAGTTTTAAAATGGTTCTATTTCTATCATAGAACTTCTGCTTCCTAGCAATGTTGAAGGAATACCTCAAGGCATAGAAAGTACAGATAAGCTACCTTCTATGTCCCTCTTTAGACCATTTGCAATAGCAACCAAACTCATACAGCCTCACTTTGAACAAGCTCTCGATAATCTCGCTGATGTCGTTTGCATCGTTACTGATGGGTTTTTGAGCTGGAAACTTGCATCAGCAAATAAGTTTAGAATCCCTCGCCTCTCCTTTTATGGTATGAACAGTTATGTAGGTATTGTGAGTCGAGAAGTTGCTTCAAACCAGCTTCTATTAGGACCCGAGTCAGATGATGAGTTAATCACGGTTCCAAAGTTCCCTTGGATCAAAGTCATTAGGAATGACTTTGATAATCCTTTTAATAAACGGGATCCAACAGGCTCGCACATGGACTTCATAATGGAAAGTGTTATAGCATCATCAAATAGCCATGGTCTGATTTCAAATAGCTTTTACGAGCTAGAGCCGATGTTTCTAGACTATCTAAAACATCAGGCTAAGCCTAAAGCTTGCAACACCCCTATATAACCTTATGTGTGTATGGACAGTTGTCTTATATATACAGTTGTCGTTTACCGAAGATAGTATATAACTGATACCTTAATATATATTTGTTGTTTATATTATGTTTCTGGAACAGGTGTCACTGACTCTCTGCGCAATAGCGATTATAATTTGCGAACAGATGGAGCGGCTCTCGTCCTTCACGCCCAGGTAATTTTGAGTGTGGATTTCACCAGTATCTGAATTGCTGATAGGAAGCATAATTTGAGTATACAAACTTTGTGTGGGTTAATTGACTTTTAACCAGGTGACCCATTTTCATTTTACCAATGGTTTTTGAGATGATCAACTTGAATTGACCCACGTTAGGCAAATAATATGAGGCGTGTGGCAATAGCAGGCATGCACAAATAGTGAACAATCAGACTGAAGTTGAAGGTGCAATGAAATCTAATGATGTGTTGGCTAATGAGTTAGTTAAATAAGTGACAAACTTTTGTATTTTCCATACTAATGTATTCAAGCCTCACATATATTTACTAATTACTGCCTTTCTGTTCTATAGATTTATGAATCTGACCAAGGAGTTCTAAAGTACCTCAAAGATGTTGGCCTCCGCCACCACCAGGTTCATTAACAACTCCCATCCTTTTCTTAATATGTGTACCTAAAAAGTTCAATAAGAAAACATGTTTGTATCAACGCTTCTGAGAGTTTATTAAATCTATATTAAACCTTATAAGGACTTCAAGCTAGGTGTCTGATGTTATAAAAACATGAATAGCCTTTTTTCAGTTAACAAGTGATCAAGATTCTTTCTTATATTTATTTTCTAATATGGTTTATTGATGATCCCAGAAAATAATATTAACGCACGTATATGAATAACGCATACACGCCCAATTCCTCATCCTCCAACATAGAAACGATATTCATTGTGGTGTCAGAAATGCACGAGGTAGGACATGCTTCATCTAGATATATGCTGCATTTATGCGACTGTTTCATATATTTTATCATTTGACTTGGCAACAAAATTTTGTTACAGATTCCTGGACAACATTATCGTTCATCTAGAGATATATGTAGGAATTTCTGCAAAAAAGTAAATGATATTGGTATTGAAAATCTTGGACACTCATACTCATTCATCGAGGAAGATCATGAGGGACACAACTCAAAAATAGAAGGATCTGATGAAAATAGCTCCTTCGGTTTCTATTTCATTAAAAAGATCAAGGTGAACTTACAGTAAACGTGTAGTAATGAAAGATCACCCATTGCTCAAACTTTAGGTTTTTACTAAATCATTAACATTAATTGATGGTTCGACAAGTTACTGGAGACTTATGTTTTACATTCTATGAAAGTAATATATGGGGTCGTCTCTTCTATGCTTGCTTTAATACCGCGTTCATCGAAGACAACTTGCTAAAGTTACAAAAATTAAATTCTAAATTGGCATTATTTTTGGAACTCGCGGAAAATCATCTCACATGATCCATTCCTATATCAACTAACACCGAACCAGGCCTGGATAAGCTAAAACACGCTAAGCGTTTGTGAGTACGATTTATTTACTATAATTTATGAGAGTGGAGTCACCTAGAAGCATACATGAATGGGCTAAATGTTTGGAAATTATTCATGTAAAATATTTAGTAATGGAATAAAAAATCGTTTAACAAAGTTTTTTTCAATTTAGTTGGTTATTAGTGGCATTGTTGCATACTCTTAGGCATTTGTGAGTATGGTTTATATTAACTATGTTTATGGTAATGTGGTAACCTCAAAGCCTCTAAAGCATATCCCATTTGATATTCAACTCTTTATAATCGGTAGCCATTTCAATAAAGCAATTATGGCAAAATGTGTCAAATAATAAAAAAACTTAGACACCTTCTATACAGGTAAAACAAGGTTTGTAACCCAACTTTTTTCTGCAAAGTTACGTTTTTTTATCTAACAAGTCTCTGGGGCTTAAAATATGAGTTGATGCGTCTTTATATATAGGCAAGGAATCTTGAAACACAATTGAATGATGAGATGCATTTATATCGTAGATTAGCTTCAACAAAAGCTGATGGTGACAAAAATGATCTTAGATTGTGTATAGAACAACTACATCATGTAATTTCACATATGCAATAATTGGTGTCAACCGGTGGATCAGGAATATTTTCTCATACATTGAATCAATTTCAAGATATTCATCGTGATCTCAGTCAGGTAACTTTTTTTTTTTTTTTTTTTTTTTTTTTTTTTTTTTTTTTTTTTGACGCTTCATCATATAATTGGCTCAATATTGACATAGATCATATATAGTTTTTTTGTTCATCTGTATAAAATATCAATAAAATTAGTCTTCGAATATTCTTGGTATATCTAATATTTAGCTTCATTGATTTCGTAATGTCGTAGGCGTCTGAAAATAAAATTGCTTTCCTTTAAACCTCGGAATGCTTGGCTTCCTTTCATATGACATACTCGAATTATACATATAATAGTGTGTATCGGATAACCAAGAATGAGAATAGAATATGAGCTTTTCTTAATGGTACTTCCATTTTACAACTTATGTTATTATACTATATATGTATAGGTAGAAGGTAACTCATACACTTGGGAAACCATTGCACGATAAATAAGTGAGAACGCGTATTTTTTATCAAGTTATAACAGTAGCATGTATTAGGTGCATACATGGTGCAAACCTAGATGTCAAACAGTGATGAGACCTGTGTTTTATGATTCGATTATCGTGTGAGGTTTATGGGTATTATATTTTTTCCTTACATGTTCTCCGTATGTTATATGTTATAAGACTATTATGTTATTTGATGTGTTTGGGCAATCTGCAACAGGTTATCGGATAAATTAACGGTACACCTCATACGATGCAGTTAGTGAGGTCAAAAGTGGGGCTTTAAGGTTGCGCAACGAGTCAAAATGGGTAGGTTTGTTGAAGATGGTGCGTGGGGCAACATGTCTTTTTAAAAGTTGGTTTAAGTATCCTAATATTTATAACTTCAATATATGAGGTTTTTATTTATATAAATGGTGAGCTTGAGTCTCGCATAACAATAACACTAAAATGGATTTTTTAGACACCTGCAGGCTTACACAGTCATTTTCTCCGCAGATCATCAATGCAAGGTTAGGTTAAGCAAGAATATTTGAATTCTTTACAATACATTCCAAAATGTCATGATCAAAATGACTCAGATGCATAATTTAATTATTGATCGTCTTCATATAATTGTGAATAATTAAATTGACCATGTTGCTCAACACCGTCCGCCAATTTCATCAGCTTTAAATATTTGTAGATGGAAATATGTCGGATTGGATATGAAGATTGGATGGCAACATCTTCATTTCTTCTAATTTGGTGCACTGAACATGTAAGTTTAAAGATACCCGCAACTTTTTTTATTATTTTCGATAAACGTTAGTTTTCTTTTCGTTCTTAATGCATTCAATAAATACTTTGGTATGTTTATAACTTAATTTTTTCAACGATATTCATAAGGCTCGCCCACCCATCGGACGGGCTATGCAACTACAAAAGTTGTGTATAAAGAAGCGTTATTTGGCATTTGAGTTTAAATCATATACTATGTTGTTACAAAGAACATTGTAACAAACACAAACAATTTGACAAACGTTGGTTCTATTCTTTTAAAAATCTTTGTATAATAAACAATTTTTAACACCAATATTTAGCTAAACAAAAAATTGTAAACGATAATTATAAGTCATATATATATATATATATATATATATATATATATATATATATATATATATATATATATATATATATATATATATATATATATATATATATATATATATATATGAGATATTATGAGAAGGGGTCTTATAATAAAAAGTCTAAGAAGGATTGTGGGAGTGACATGTGTCACCTTGCCACATCATCATGCCACATTATATGACATGTGTCACCCCCCCCCCAAAATTTTTTTCCCGCCAAAAAAATTTTTTTTTGGGCAAATTTTTTTTACCGGCAGAATTTATACTGCATCACATTTATAAAGTTATTGCATCACAATTATGATTTTAGTGCATGTAGTAACCGTGATGCAGTAAAATCATAATTGTGATGCAGTAACCGTGATGCAGTAAAATCATAATTGTGATGCAGTAACCATGATGTAGTAACCGTGATGCAGTAAAATCATAATTGTGATGCAGTAACCGTGATGCAGTAAAATCATAATTGTGATGCAGTAACCGTGATGCAGTAAAATCATAATTGTGATGCAGTAACTTTATAACCGTGATGTAGTAACTTTATAAATGTGATGCAGTATAAATTTTGGCGGGAAAAAAAAATTTTCGGGGGGGGGGGGGGGGGGAGGGGTGGGGGGTGGGGGTAGGTGACACATGTAGTAACCGTGATGCAGTAAAATCATAATTGTGATGCAGTAACCATGATGCAGTAACCGTGATGCAGTAAAATCATAACTGTGATGCAGTAACTTTATAACCGTGATGCAGTAACTTTATAAATGTGATGCAGTATAAATTTTAGCGGGAAAAAAAATTCCGGGGGGGGGGGGGTGGGAGTGGGGGTAGGTGACACATGTCATATGATGTGTCATATGATGTGGCATGGGGATGACACATGTCACTCCCACAATCCTTCTTACCTTTCTCATTGTATCTCTACCCTATATATATATATATGTATATATATATATATATATATATATATATATATATATATATATACCCTATATATATATATATATATATATATAGGATGAAGATAAATAAAAAAACAAATATCCGTACATTTCATAAAAATATTTTTTTTTTTCAAAAATTTTCTCTAAAAATTCCAAAAAAAATCCACAAGATCAGGTATGTTGGTGCATGAAAAAGTTGTGAAGGAAATTTTTCTAAAAGTGGATATTTTTTACGAAAAAAATTATGAAAAAAATACATTTGTGCATTAAATCATTTTTTTGTGCATCAAAAATTCATTTTTGCACCCATGTTCTTTTGACTTTTTTAATCAAAATAACATTGCGCATCTAACTAAAACAAGTTGAAAATTTTGTGCATCAAAATTTTTTTGCGCATCAAAATTCGTTTTTTGTGCATTAAAAAAAACGTATAAAAACTCAAAATCAGAAAAACTTCTTTCACAAAAGTTTTATGCACCAACATACCCGATCTTGTGAAATTTTTTTGGAATTTTTCGCGAACTTTAAAAAAAAAAATCTTTTTACGTAGTGTACGGATATTTGTCTTTTTATTTTAACTTTACCCTACATATATATATATATATATATATATATATATATATATATATATATATATATATATATATATATATATATATATATATATATATATATATATATATATATATATAACAGAATGCATATGACGTCATCAATGCCACATAATGCCCAGTAATCATGCATTAATGCCACGTCATAAGTCCACGTAAGCAATTTATGCCCAGTCACCACATTTAATGCCACATAAGCAAGCTATTGGAATTTATAAATTTTTGATTAATTATTCAATTTCGGATTTAATTTTGAAGGACTAAAATTAGGAATTTTTATAAAAATTTTGCTTCTGACAAGGATAGAACCTAGGGTGTTGGTAACATTAACAAGCATGATAACCACTAAACCAACATATTTTTTGGATTATATCTTGCAAGTATTTATCTATAAACTTGTGCAACTAATTATTAACCATCTTAATGAGATAACTGTGGGAATCCCCTACAACCAATTATCACCATATCTATTCCTTAATTATAGCTTAAGAATTTTTTTAATTAATATCCGACCTTTAATTCATTCATCACACAAAACCTTAATTTCATTCATTGACCCAACTTATATTAAATAATGTGAATTATATTTTTTTTTACGTATATTGATTATTTTTTATTCTCATTGTTACAGCTTGAAGGAGTTTGGTTCATTGGAAGATTTTGATCACGATTCATAGAAGGTACCTTATTATTGTTTTGTATGATGTTTTTGTTACAGGTACCTATATCATAAAACCATAATACCATAATAAATAACACACTATGTGGGAATGAACATGCGAGATCACAACAGGTGATGTAGATTTTTAACTTAGTTTGATATATGTATATGATTCGTGAAAATCAACACGTAATTTTCATCAAGGATTTACAAAGGAAATATGTAAACCTGAGTCGTTTTCCCAACGAAGGATTGAATGGAATTCGTGATTCGGTTCGTGATTGCGTGTGATGAATAGTGAAAATAAAGAGATTTTGGGTTTCTAAGCTAAGATTTATGAACATAAATTAAAAACAACTTAAAAAGCAAGAAAAAAAATCTAAGAAAAGCATATGTGATTAAAAACGTAAAGGAAATTAAAAACGCGAATTATAGAAAACGGGAATTAAGAACGAACCTAAAAACGTCAAAATGGTGAAATACTAACTCTACGGGTGCCAAACTAATTTTCCTAAGTTCTATTTAATAAAAGAAAATTTTAGAAAAAAGAATTATATTTTTCTGATTATTATTTAATTTACTACGAATTAAAAAACTATTTTAAACTAATTCAGTTATTAAAAATATTAAAACTATTTAGAAAAATCTGGAATTTTTCTGGAAAATACTTTAACATACACTAAAGCTAGGAAAAATAAAAAGGATGTCCCAGCTTATTGGAATAAGCTGATACGAGCTGAAATAGGTAAATAAGCTAAAGGGATCACAAACTACTTAAAAGGATTATTGTGTAAGGTATTAACAACAAAAGACCCTAGGGCAGTTGGTGAGATGATGCGTGTGTGAAGCTTTGGAAAGGCTGAGGTCCAGGGTTCGAACCTGACCTTAGTCTTTTTTTTGTAAATCTATTTTTTTTATTTTTCTTATTAAAACTCGTTAAGCACATGTACATAATCTATTACCTAAACTACAACTATTGCTGAAAACCACAAATAAGCTCATAAATAAGCAAATGAAACAGTACAGTTAACATTAAAAAGGGAATAAGAACAAACTGTTAAGCATTGGACTAAAAAGCTATTATAAGCTAACTTGGAAACTGAAATAAGCTAATGGCACATAAGGGGAGTTTAAATAAGCTAAGGGAAGTAGAAAAAGCAATATATATAAGCTACAAAGCACTGATTAAGCCAGAAAAGCATTCTAAGGGCTGCTGAGTTATCAATTGAGCAGGGCATAAATGGCTTATTTCAAGCCACTCAAAAGCTGTAAAAAGCTATTTCTAAAAATCTAAAAAAAATATAAATAACAAGATAAGCAACAAAATAATCTTAGTGCAAAAATTGAGCTAGTTATAACTTAACATGATCAAATGAAAAATAAAAGAAATCGGCTGAAAATTGGAAAAACTAAAATTATGCAGTCTGCTAAAACTAGTGTGGACTGATTTGAGCCAAACTTGAACCAAGGATCTAAGGGACTGAACTACTACTAAGAATGGACTAATTGGCTCCTTTAAACACCAAAAATAAGGTCTGAAACTGCACAAGCTTATAGCAAGCTTATTTGAGCAGTGACTGATCTATTAATACACTAATCCACTCAAAACCTCTAAAAGCTTCAAATTAACTAAAAACATCCTATAAACAATCTGCATAAGCTAAATGAGAGTAGATTAAAACTTACCAAGTGGCATATTAACAGTGAAACTTCATTTTTTTTGACCCATTTGGACCCATTGCCAAACAGTCCTTATAGCAGCCCATTTTGAGATTGAAACTGATAAGACCTGATTAAAGCTAAGAGACTGAAACACTAATGATCAGCTATTCTAATGAAGTCTAAATGAACATTTAAAAGCTAGAAATAAGCAATTAAATAAGCTGAAGAAGCGGTTGACTAACTTTGACTATTATTGACTTTTTAAGATTAAAAGTGAATTAAACCAATTTAACTGTAACAAAAGCTATAATAAGCTTATACAAGCTTATTCTAACAGGAATGAGAGTTTGTGATTTCTTTTAACAACTAAAGAGTTTTAATTCGATCAACAGTAAAACATGAGAATTTGAAATTTCACTAAACTTTGAAATTGGAACAATGCTTGATAAATTAAAGACAAACAATCTTAAATGAGCTTGAATTAAACTTAAGAACTTAAATTTCAACTGAATACATACTAAAACTAAAAATACGACTACTAAAATTTATTCTACTCCTAGTTATCTCTTTCTGTGTGTGAGAAGTGAGTTTTATATCACTCAAAAGGCTTCTTGGGTCTCTCTCATCAAATCCCAGCCGTTAGATTTTAGCCTTAGGTAATCCCAGTCGTTGATTGTGGTTTTGGCGGGAAAACTTGTTGAGTGGGATTCCAGCGTGGAATGGACTCACGTGAGTAGTACTTAGGCTAAGCTAAGTGAGGGGGGAAGGTTGCGTGTGGCAGAGAAAAGGCATGAGGGGGGGAACATGTTGTCTGGTAATGCTTTTGGCCTGGGGAAATGGAGGAGTGGTTTTGGCGGGTTAGTGGTATTGAAGAAGATGGGTTTGACTAAGTCTGACCATGGTTTTGGCTAAATAAAAGGGTACGGGTTATTTAGTTTGGGCTTGGGGTGATGGTGTTGGGCTGGGTTAGCTAAAAGGGTAAAAGGGATTGGGTTTTTTATTTTTGGTAATAGGTTTAAGTTTAGGGATCAATGTTGCCAAATCTGAAAGTTGAGGGATCATTTATGCCAAATTCTGAAAATTATCTCCAATGACTATTTTTGACATTTTGACTTTCATGATGGTTGACTTTTGACAATTTGAGCTTTAAATGTGATCCAAACTTAAAATTCCTTTCCCGGCCTCGGCTTTTCTCGACTTTCCAATCTTGTGCTTGGTTTTGTCCGTTTTTTCCCTGTTTTCAATCCTTTTGTACCTGAAACACATAAAAACACAAACCTAGGATATTTGCAACAATATTTGGTCTATTTGGGTGTTTTTGGTCATTTTTGTGTCTTATATGGGTATAAAATGATGAGTAAATAGGCACTCATCAGTATACGACATCTTTAAACACAAACCAATCTTCACAGACGAAAACTATATCAACATGCAGCCACAAAGAAAGCAACTGATTGTGTTTGAGGACAGTGGCAAGAACCGTAAGGTATCATTCTTTTCTTCCCGTTTGTCGCTCATTATAATATATTGTTATATTGTTATTATGATAAGATTAATCAGGTTGTTTTCTCTTTTCAACCTAAACACGATCAACAATAAAGATATGAATGAAAAAAGATAATAAATGCCATGAAAACATCTCGATCATTAGGTATGCAACATCTTATGACGTTCCGTATGCAATATGTTTCCAGGTTTTTTCTTTCATACATTGTTCATGATTATTGAAAACTTTCTTTTACTATGCAGTTAATTATTTGTGTGACTCAATACTCGAAAGTTGAGAAAATTGATAGCTAAACATCTTATAACTTATGTGAAGTCTTTAAAGAACACAAATACTAAATTAGCTCGTGTCGTCAGGAGTTTAATGAATGTATTATAGGCTAGCTTTTATTAGTGTTTGAGGAAATTTTATAATTAATATTAAACCTATTATGTAATTTATTTTTATTGTAATCTTCTTAATAGCCCAAACAAACTTTGTATATATCAACATTAATGTGGAGAAGAGGGCTGATAAGATGGTCATGTTGCAAATTTTGTGGAAAGAGAACAAATTATACAATTAAAAGGGTATATAGCTTCATGTGTACAGGTATTTATATTGCTAATAACTCTACATTGTTTCAAAAATCTTTTTTCTTCATATGTTATAGGTACTATTGTGCGTATTACACCATGGATATGATTGCAGTATTTCATTGAAGGAAGTGTAACTATGCACATATAAAGGTAACATGGTTCTCTTGGCTACTCCGTTCTAACGTTTAGTTATTGCTTCTTCCACGACACAGCAAGAAAGACATATTCTTTCTTTAATACAGTTAATTGTGATATATATAGATGTGTCTTTGCATGTATAGCAAGCTGGTACATTAAGAACGTGGCCGAGTATGTCTTCAAAAACTAAATCGTTATATATATATATATATATATATATATATATATATATATATATATATATATATATATAGATATATATATATATATACACTCTGTTTACTTTTAAATAATGCTATGCAAACATGAATATATCGTGCTTATGACTCATGTCTTTGTTATTTGTTAGGTTGATTAGTTGCGGAAATATCTCGCGATGTTGCAATTGGAAGTGATGAGATGTTACTACTTAACTAATCGTATTCTAATGGAACAGGAGCAGGTAAGAATACGAAACAAGTAAATAAATCGCAAATAAATAAGCCGTAATGGCAGAACATGCTGTGACCTATGGTGATATTTCCATCAAGCAACTTCAATCAAATGTGGATACTGGATGTGAATGGAAAATGGTTAGTTCATTATCAGAAGACTTGATAGATCGTCCAGTGTTTGTTAGAGGACGAGTTCAAGTGGTTTGTCATGTGTTAAAATGCCATTTTTAACCGTGAGAGAGGGTGGGTATACAGTCCACTGTGTGTTGAGAGCTGATCCTAATGATGTCAGTGTTAGTGGTCAAATGCGTAAGTATGTTATTAGAATTAGTAGAGAGTCCTTCATTGATGTCGAAGGAATTGTTCAATTTCCTACTAAACCAATTACCGCGCGTCTCAGCAGGTGAATACAAGCTCTTTTAATACTATTTGATCTTCAATATAGTTTCTAATTTATTTATCAGGAATATTTAATCGTTATTTTGTCAAGAATATATAGAACTTTCACTCCTTTTGTAAACTAAATTATTTGTATCTTTTCATCATCATAATTTTGAATTTGTTGTCTGAGCCTTCGATCCAAATGAGACAACTGTCATATGTCAAACATGGGCATTTAGTTTTAGACATGAAGAAACCCTAGACAATATGCTTGCTATAAAAAGATCCGCTACCTTTTCTAAAAGTATAACTTTTTTTACACATGTTTCAGGTAAGATTAAAAAGTTTGCTGTTAAATTCAAGGTTTTGAACTTTTATGATGGTTGCTGAGAACACAAGTTCCACTATGTTTCAGACAATACGTACGTCTTTTGCTCGAGGTTCACTTGGCAGTGGTGAACAGGTGTGGACCTATCAAATTTATACTTATCTTTATGAGGGCCATATGAGTTTATGTTGTTACAGTTTCACCATCTAATCTGTCTATATTTTATAGGCTCGTGGAATATTTAAAGCGCTTCAAACTCAATGACATAATTACTATGATTACATCTATGCATGGTTGAGATCACAGAAATCCGATACCTATGCTTGTCCAGAGGTACAAATTTACTGCTATGCCTTGCTTCTGAAATATATCCAATTTTATTAGTTTAAGTTAATGAATCTGAATATTAATTGTTTAAAGATTACTGTCTAACTTTTTTTTACAGTGTGTGAAATTAAACTGTGTGTTTATATACGTTTTTAGTTATGGTGGATTTTTGATAAATAATAACATCTCCTTTATTCTCTCTGATTTGATGTAGGCTTTTCTATTTTTAGTTCTTTGATACAGAATGGCATCCAAGACGGGAGTGAATCCTAACCTCAAAGATGGGTATGAACCATGGTACTATTTCTTATAGCGTTATGGTTTTATTTTACAAAAGACTATTAAAGTTTGATACAGAAAAATTTAACACTTTAATATAGGAGTTTTAAAGGTGTTGGTGAAGGATATTCTGAATCATCTGCAAGTCCAGAGCGCTGAATGTTCACACTTGATTTTTGGGAGCTTTGGTGCTACCGTGATTCCGTGAATACCAGGTTTCCAGGATCTTTTGGATCTAGGCAGCTAAGCAAAGTAGAAGATGAACCTGCTGAAGCAAATATTCCATCTGCATAACTACCTCTATTTACAGTTGCCTTAGATTTGAGTATAGTGGAACACTAAATTGCAGCTTAATTTGAACATTTGAAATTGCAGTGGTCAATCTGAGCAATCCCAGTCTCGAGGTTACACCCACACCACTAGACGGCTCAGCGGAGTATTGTGAGTGTATAGCCATCAATGGTGTATCCCGACTAAATGTTTGGAGTTTTACTAAAGTATATCGTGGTTTGTTGAAAGCAACAACAGAGTCAAGTTTTGCGTGGTATGAGAGGACCCAAATTTGTTTTCACGGGTAAGTAAGGGTCCTGTCTTTTAGGTTCTACTACATCAATTCATTGATTTAGATTACAGAATCCACTTTATTACAACTAATCTGAAAAATGAATAAATCGATAAAACATAATCAAAAGTCCATTGATGGAATGACAGAACTAGAACTAACGGGTACAGATGGCGTCGGTCTGCTATCAGAAGTTTTCGCGGTTTTATCTGATCTCAACTGTGATGTGGTTGAGTCAAAAGTATGGACACACTATGGATGGATCGCGGCTCTTATTCATTTAAAAGATTGTCATTCAGGCTCACCAATTGACTCTAGGAAAATGGACAAAATTATAGCGCGGTTAGGAAATGTCTTGAAAGCAGATAATGATATTAGAAGTGCTAAAACATCGGTATCTTTAGCTGTTACTCACACTGAAAGGCGGCTTCACCAAATGATGTTTTCAGATAGGGATTATGATAGAACTCCGATTATGAGAACTAGCGGGCGGTGTTCCCCTTTGGTATCTATTCAAAACTTTGCAGAAAAAGGGTATTCGGTAGTCAACATTCAAGTCAAAGATCGCCCCAAGCTTTTATTTGATGTGGTGTGCACTTTAACTAATATGCAATATGTAGTGTTTCATGCCACTATCAATACCACAGAATTCCAAGCGTATCTGGTACTAATTGTGCCGTTCATTTGATCAATATTTAATGGGTTCTATTCATTTTGTTAAAGTTTAATTCTGTTTGTGATTTTAGGAATTTTTTATCAGTCATATAGATGGGACACCAATTAGTTCAGAAGCCGAAAAGCAAAGGGTAATCATGTGCTTAAGAGCTGCTATTGAAAGAAGAGCATCTGTGGGTGTGAGACTGAACTATTCAAGCCCGATAAGTCTCGCCTATTAGCTGAAGTGACAAGAACGTTTATGGAAAACGCAATGAATGTGACAGAAGCTGAGATATCCACAGCATCGGGAATGGCTCAAAACATTTTTTTATGTAACGGATGCAATTGAGAACTGATGTGCGTGTTGTGTTGCTCTAATTTTTATACCCATGGTATGTCGTTGTGGTTTTAGCAGTATTCAAGTTTTAAATTTATATTTAGCCGACTTATCAATAACACACACTTTAACGAGCAGTGTACCCGGTCAGTATGAATATAATGGTAAGTAGAGTGTCGATCACTAAGAGTGGAACGTATTATCTAGTTATCCTAATCAGTATTTTAATATCTTAAGTTAGCTATACAACCTAATCTAACGCAAGGGGGTTCAGTCTGAGAGACTGGCACGGTTTGATTATGATTAAATATAAACTAAACTAATAAGCACGAATCAGCGATTAGCACACACGTACACAGATAAATACTTGAGACAATAAGAAGACCTGTCCTGATAGTTAAGTAGCTTGTCACTTGTTTTATTGCTAGTTTTATATGAAGTGTATAGTTCGATGCAACGCACCGAGATTAATCCTTTCTCGTTGGCTCTAATCTTATCGGCGAGTAAACCCTTAATGATCACTTATGACTATCCTACTTATCTTTTCTTCCTACTTTTCTATAGACGATAGAATGCATAGGCGATATAATAAATAGGCGAGGAAGGGGCATGGCGACCCAAGCAATGCTCAGCTAGACACAGAGGTTATCAATGCACTAATAAAAGTCACCAAAGACATCAACATATAAACTTTAATTAATGGGAAAGCAATTTTAAGGGGAGTTGAAGTGCATGATTAAATCAATGACACAAGCCCATCAATCCTGACCAATTAAAGTGTACTAATACAATAAAACAAAAGTACTTAATGAATTGAATACATGCAAGACCTTCTTACAGCTCTTGTATATTCGTTCAAGGTGTGTCTTGTGCTGCTACTTCGTCTGAATTCGGCTTAGGATTTCTATGGTCTTCGGTCTTCTAAAACTAGGCTCTGTCCAACTCCGAAATTCGTCTGACTTTGGGGTATTTATAGTTTCTGTCTGAGGGCTAGATGCGGCGCATAGGATAAGTAGATGCGGCGCATTGACTTAACTTCACGTGGGGTCCAAGATTAATATATTCAGGAATATTCGTACACCGCCAGAAGATGCGGCGTAACTCCATTCTTAGATGCGGCGCATGTCCTTGCTGTCTTGGATCGTAGCTTGTGAAATCTTGATAGTGATGCGCCGTATATAATAAGTAAGATGCGGCGTATCTGGAGCAGAATGATCTTGATCTTGTACATTTCAGTAGACTCTTAACTTCTTGCTTGTTTTGCTCCATAATTAGTCCAAAATCGCCAAGTTTCACATAATACTTGTTTTTACCTGAGAATTACAAAAGTAAACATTAACGTATCAATTCTCACAGATAATATAATAAAACAAGTCAAATAAATAGGATAAATGATGGTAATAAAATGTACTTATTTGAGTTCATCAAATATCCCCCCACTTGAACTTTACTTATCCCCAAGTAAACCTTAGAATTAATCTTATGAAAATGTATCCTAAAAGATATTAGGATTTATTTTTATATTTAAGCATGTATTCATTTTTGTCATAATCACACAACCAAACACTTAACGAATTAGAAGTAAAATAAAATATATTGATAAAAGCAAATCTAATCTTTTAACTGTCCAGTCGTGACGAATATTCTATCATAAGCTTGGCAAGTATACGCATCTCCCCCACTAAAGCCAAGGAATAACAAGTCTAAAGCGGTAAAAAGGGTTTGTTGGTTAAGGGTTAATCATTCTCCTTAATCTCTATCGATCTCAAATTCCAGAAAAGGCGACAAAATCACAAATACATGATCGAATCCACGAACACGATACTTGCAATTGCTCAAATCCTTAACTCGAATAGGCTAAAGATAGGACCAAGTAATCTTTACCAATAATATTATATCAAAAAGGGCGACAAAATCATAAATACATAGCCGAATCCACGACTACGATACTTAAGATTGCTCAAATCCCTAATCTCAATAAATCAAAGGTTTGGATAAAGAATAATATAGGGTGTGGATAATATTTGGGATATAAATTGGTGTAAAATGAAAAATAAACAAAACAGATAAATTAAAATCCTAAGTGTGGTTAATCACTATCCCAACCATCCCATGAATAAGACTCATATCATAGAATAACTCACGCTTTAACACTTGAAACACACGCTTTAGGTAGACACGAATTATACTCAACAAGATCTCAATCAAAGAATAACCTTAGTTGGCGTTCCCATAATGTCCAACTCCCATTCAATCCATAGATATAATATACAACAAATAGTGGTGATATCGACCACTTAATACAAAACTTTACATAAGTTGGTTAAAACAAACATCCAACTTTTCCTTTTTCTATTTTTTTTTTTTTTTTTTTTTTTTTTTTTTTACTTGAAACATAAACATAGATGTGTAAAATTTCACCACATCACTATAATGATAACTCTGGATAATTTTTCCATACTTTTCATGACTTCAGAAATAACGGTAATAGTGAAAGTAGTAAACACACAAAAAAAAACTCAAAGATATACAATATTTACTTTCACTCCAATTGCATTGTGCAATTTCCTGACTCAACCAAAGATAATGAATTACGCACGCGAACACAGGTAATCTAAGGAAACACACTTTGCCTAAAGCAATTAACCAACCACGGATTTTAATCTACAGGGTAGGCTAAGGTGTAAGGGTGTAACGAAACATTATAACAAAGGTGTAAGAAACGTAAGGAATGGCTCTGAGTGTTTTTCTAGGGGTATCTTACTCTAAAAATGAGAGTAACAAAATGGTTTATACGGGGTTAACTAACCAGTGTAGTTAGCTAATATCACATAACATATAAAGGCTATTTGGGTGTAATCCTAGAAATTTACCAATTTAGACAAGTCATTCCAATTATGTAAATAATACTTATTATGGTGGTCTCGAATAGCATACAAGCCAAGTTCTAAAGTTTACAAGTCACCGGCACACTCATAGATTTGTGAATTTTGAAAAGTTCACAATTTTTGAAATTAACGTCATGTGTGCAGCTATGTAATTTAGACTTTAAACAAAAACATGCTAAAAATTTTAAATTTTGATATATTAAGCACATTTTAAGCATATTTTGAAAAAGTTTAGGACAAGTAAGTGTTCTAATTCTCCAATCCCCCCACTTAAGTTAAACAACGTCCTCGTTGTTTGTATAAAAGATTAAAAACTGGAAAATAAAAGAATTAGAACAGAAAAACTCCCCTGAGATTTGCTCGGTATGATCCTCCATTATTTGTATAAGAGCAAAAATCATCTTTCTTGTGGATGAGAACGTTTAAGCTTCATAATTGATGTATCCACAGGAAATGCAGGAATCTATAATACCACCAAGACTTTAACACACCTAAGTTAAGAAGGTTCAAACTTGCATAATACATTAGTAGTTAGTAAAAATAAAACTGAAAATCATCAGGTCAGTCGATACGCCGTATCTTATGGAAGAAGATGCGCCGTATCGAGCCTGGAATAAATACGAATCAGAATAGAAGATGCGTCGCATCCTTAACCAGGGATGCGCCGCATTAAAATAAACTGATAAAAAGTTTTAAAATTAAAAATAAAAATGCAGAAAATAAAGTAAGATATGACCAGTGCAGGAGATGCGTCGCATCTAAGGATTGAGATGCGCCGTATCTTCTGCGGGCCTGACAGACTCAATGCAAAATCAGAAAATAAAATAAAAGATAAGCATGGGTTGCCTCCCACGAAGCGCTTATTTTTGTTCGAGTCACGAGCCTGACTCCACCCTTATTTACTGTGTAATAGGGTGTTGTTCCCCCCACTTAGGATCAAGTGCGGGTGATAGTAGCAATAAACACGAAAAGAGTGTAAATTTGCTATTAAAGATGGAAGGAATACATAAAGATCATACCTTGGCAATATATGTACGTCTTTCCTATTCTTACCCGGTTTGGTTGATAAATTGTATGACTTGACCATCCCATCTGAAAGAGTAGTGTGTTGAGGAAAATTGAGTCTCCTTTCTTCTTGGTTAGTCTCTTTGGTAGTAAGGCGTCCCTTGACTTCCGCAGAAGATGAGAAAGGGTCTTTGGCAAGTAAAAGTTCGAGTTCCTCTATATCCTTCATAGGGTCGAAATCATCATCTTCATCAATCATAGCAATGTTTAAGAGCTCATCACCAAATTTTTCCTCGAGCTCCACCAAAAACGGGTTGATCACAGGTGCTTCATGTGCTTCATTAGGTAGTGTAATAAATTTGACCTCATCATTCTTTTGTATTGCAACCTGTTTAGGAAAACTAGCAAGATCATTAGTAACGGGATTAATAATATTAAATAAATTTGTACCACTTTGTGTTGTAAGTGACTCCAATTCATCTTGTGAATCTCCATCTTTAACTAGTGGTCTTGCAATTTCAGCATCGTCCCGAATTTCATCCTTAAATAAGTAATCCCAGATTTCTTCAAATTCCCTCGTTGGGTCAAAATCTGGTTGAGGTATGTCATCATAAACTATGGCGTCAAATGGTTCGAAATCAAAATTAGAATACTTTTCATCTTCATCCGTTGGATTGTCTAATGGTGGTAATACGATTGCAGAATATTCTTCAATGTAAGGTTCCGTATACACATCATCTTGAGCAATCTCCGGAGAAAAAGTACTATCAATAACAATTGCCGGAATTGGTTTCAGGGTATATGAATCTTCTTCATCATCATTTGACATACACCAAGTGTGTTGAAATGACAATTTGTTTCTTTCTTTCCTTGACTTTTCTTGTCCTAAAATCAAGTATTCTTCCATAGTTATTTCTTTTGTCTCAATGACTTGTGCACCATATCTTGCTCTTTTCCAATCGTAAATCCCATTATTGCTCAAGGCTCTTCCCTTCTCAAGTCTGATATATTCTTCCATTGTAATATCCGGATCGTCCATCTTCCTGAAATAAAACTTACTCGTGCAAAAGAAGAGTGAAACAATCAAAGTAAAATAAAAGTTGCTGATATTTGTAGACGATGCGCCGTATCCTATAAATGGGATACGCCGTATCTGAGTATGTTAAAATTTAATCAGACTTTTATTCAGAAAGTAGATACGCCGCTTAGAAATTAGAATGCGCCGTATCAGTATTAAGTTATCAAAAATCGACGTATATTTTTTTAAATGCGTCGTAATAACAAAAGTTAATGCGCCGTATTTTCGTTACGTTTCAAAATACCAGATTTTTGATTCAGTAGATGTGCCGTATCGATAAAAATCGATGCGTCGTATCTGTTTAATAATTCGAAAACTGTTTTTAATTAAAATAATAGATACGCCGTATCTGCTAAAGCAGATGCGTCGTATGGCGTTATCGCTTAGAAATTTTTTTTTATTAAAAACAGATACGCCGTATCTTGGGGAAAGATGCGTCGTATCGAATTTATTAAACGCGTTGTATTTTATAAAAATTAATCGCAATACGCCGTATCTATGAAAATAGATGCGCCGTATCGTTTGAATTAGCTCAGTACAACGATAGCAGAATACAGAAAAAAAAGAAAAAAAAAAGAAAAACAAAAATAAAAACTTGATGTGCGTGTTGTGTTGCTCTAATTTTTATACCCACGGTATGTCGTTGTGGTTTTAGCAGTATTCAAGTTTTAAATTTATATTTAGCCGACTTATCAATAACACACACTTTAACGAGCAGTGTACCCGGTCAGTATGAATATAATGGTAAGTAGAGTGTCGATCACTAAGAGTGGGAGTGGAACGTATTATCTAGTTATTCTAATCAGTATTTTAATATCTTAAGTTAGCTATACAACCTAATCTAACGCAAGGGGGTTCAGCCTGAGAGACTGGCACGGTTTGATTATGATTAAATATAAACTAAACTAATAAGCACGAATCAGCGATTAGCACACACGTACACAGATAAATACTTGAGACAATAAGAAGACCTGTCCTGATAGTTAAGTAGCTTGTCACTTGTTTTATTGCTAGTTTTATATGAAGTGTATAGTTCGATGCAACGCACCGAGATTAATCCTTTCTCGTTGGCTCTAATCTTATCGGCGAGTAAACCCTTAATGATCACTTATGACTATCCTACTTATCTTTTCTTTCTACTTTTCTACAGACGATAGAATGCATAGGCGATATAATAAATAGGCGAGGAAGGGGCATGGCGACCCAAGCAATGCTCAGCTAGACACAGAGGTTATCAATGCACTAATAAAAGTCACCAAAGACATCAACATATAAACTTTAATTAATGGGAAAGCAATTTTAAGGGGAGTTGAAGTTCATGATTAAATCAATGACACAAGCCCATCAATCCTGACCAATGAAAGTGTACTAATACAATAAAACAAAACTACTTAATGAATTGAATACATGCAGGACCTTCTTACAGCTCTTGTATCTTCGTTCAAGGTGTGTCTTGTGCTGCTACTTCGTCTGAATTCGGCTAAGGATTTCTGTGGTCTTCGGTCTTCTAAAACTAGGCTCTGTCCAACTCCGAAATTCGTCTGACTTTGGGGTATTTATAGTTTCTGTCTGAGGGCTAGATGCGGCGCATAGGATAAGTAGATGCGGCGCATTGACTTAACTTCACGTGGGGTCCAAGATTAATATATTCAGGAATATTCGTACACCGCCAGAAGATGCGGCGTAACTCCATTCTTAGATGCGGCGCATGTCCTTGCTGTCTTGGATCGTAGCTTGTGAAATCTTGATAGTGATGCGCCGTATATAATAAGTAAGATGCGGCGTATCTGGAGCAGAATGATCTTGATCTTGTACATTTCAGTAGACTCTTAACTTCTTGCTTGTTTTGCTCCATAATTAGTCCAAAATCGCCAAGTTTCACATAATACTTGTTTTTACCTGAGAATTACAAAAGTAAACATTAACGTATCAATTCTCACAGATAATATAATAAAACAAGTCAAATAAATAGGATAAATGATGGTAATAAAATGTACTTATTTGAGTTCATCAGGAACCCTGTGGATTCAAAACTTATAGATTCGGTTATGCAAAGAATCGGGTCAGAACACTTAAGAGTAAAGGAACTAGCACTCATGTATCATCAAAAGGCGGAGAATTATGATCAAAACATGAGTAGTCTTGGTGGTGCAGTTTTGGTTTCACTTGGTAGTTTATTAAAAAGAAACTTATACCATTTGGGGTTTCACTTGCAGCGGCCGTGTTTAGCATCATAACCTTGATACGCTTTGTTCCACCACCTCAGCCTCCATCTTCAACCCTAATATTCCTTCCTGCTACCACCACACGACCACCACCATTCACAGGTTCAGAAAGCAATCTCGGAAGAACCACAGAATCAGACCCTCTTATTATTGGTGCACAGCCAAGCATAACAGGCCGGTATAACAGTGTACAAGTAAGTATTCATATTTTTTAGTTCATCAAGCAGCTATATCGCTACAAATAAGTATTCATATTTTGTAGGTGGTGGTCTATAGGAGCAAATAGTCTCCTGAATAAGGTTCTATTACTAATTGTTTGTATTTAAATCGTAATCAAGTATGCTTAGATATAAACAAGCCAAATGGCCAGTTCCTTTTACCTAATGATCGAGATGCTATCATGACATTTATATCCTCCCTTCCTATATGAATGAAAAAAGATATGGCTGGCTATGTTTTAGCATGGTTTCAATTAGAGAATCTGCTAGGCGCTCTAGAATGAGAAAGCAAGCACATCTAACAACTCTTAGACAAGTATGTTTTTTTACCAACAATGTTGATTTACTTATCAAGTTTTTCTAAATAATATTTTACAGAAAAGATAATTTTTAACAGGTTTGGAATAGATAAGAGTAAAAACGGGTGGAAACATGTTTTTTATGCGATCACTTCTTGAATGAACAGTAACACAATCAAAGGTAGAATACATGAGTAACAGACATGTAAATGAATTCTTGACTGAAAACAAGAGAAAACTGATTCTTGGAATTTTTTTGTTTTTTGTTTATGATGAATAGCCCGTGAGCCGTTCTTCAATGCTGCTACTTCTCGCTTCATTATTGGACAGTCGATACCCGGTACTTTATGGCTATCTTTGGCTCTGGTTGTTCTTGGTATGCTCTTTTTCTTCAAAGATTGTTTATGTTTGACCTTCAGTAATCACATTATGATGGTAAATGTGAAAAGTGTATTCCTATATCTGCTTAGAAAAATGATTACTTAAAACCAGCTAAATGGGTAGGTTTTTTGTCAGTGAAAATGGGTCAGGTTGACTTGAATTACTTTACTCCGAGTTTTTTTACTTCTATATAAATAGCCAGTATCTCGAATATGATACAAAAAATGACTAATTTTTCAGGTGGTCAATACACATTTGGCATGTTTGAGGCATAACGACCTAAATCTGCCCGGCCAAACTTGCCACCTCTAACACTGAAATTTCTAACTACTTTTTGGAACTAATATAATTCTGAACCAGTGAATCTTGATTATGCTTTTCTTCTTTCCTTTTTGCAGACACTGAAGCCGCCACACTCCCCCAGAATGCTGTTCTTGAAGTGGAATGGAATGCAAAATTTGTAGAGTACGAGAAGAAGTAGATCTCTATTTTCTGATTACATGCATAATATATATCAGGCTGCTAAAGATGTCATTTTTGCTGAAAAGGCGGTAATCATTGCTACCATATCCTCTATATACCACAAACCCCCTAGACATTCATAACCCGTGTGAAAACTACCAGCACCTTCTTCATCCAATCATGTTGCAGCTAAGCAACCAACTCATGCTCCCGTCCCAAATTTACTTGATCTTATGGGTCTTGACGGTGGTGATGACTGTGCTATTGTCTCAGCTGATCAGCTTGCAACGGCTACACACGATTTCTGTAGATAGTTTATCAGATATATGTGTACCCACTGACAGACAAGTTATGTGTAAGAGCAATTAGTTTTTAACTCATGCCTTAAATACTATGCAAACAAAAGTATATATTGGTGTGTCTGAAGGCTGTTGGTGCTCATATAAACCATCTTTTCATTGCTCATAATAACCTTTACATTAGCTAATCTAAATTACATTATACGTTTACATCTTGCGACTACATTTTTTTAACAAGTGTTGCTACCAGATATTATTCTGACTGTTCTATGTTGTACATGTGCAGTCATTAAAGTTGTGGGCAATGATACCAACTTTTCATTACAACAAGCATTACCGGAGTTGAAGAATGAGGAAGTCCTTTGTCATCTGCGGATGCACGTGTCGCGCGCCTATCGTCCGAAGGTCAGTTGTACAATAGCCTTTCATTCATCAACATATTGGCTGCCCAAACTTTGTCACCAACGGTAATTCTAAATATAACTAAATTAGAAAAACTGTAACCATTATTGAGCTATAATAGTGAGATCACTTTTGGTTATACCTATTTGATTATTTATGTTACATCTTTTTGTTTACAAGAGCTGAGATGACCAGTAACTTATGTGAGGATACTTCTACTGATGTAAACTAAATTCAGCAAAAAAAAAAAAAATGTAAATGTCATTTATTTTCCTGTATGGTGATGTTGAGTTTGAGCCAATATAAGCAAAAGAGTTACAAGTAGTCAAGGGAGTTTAGTTTACTTCATTGTAACCTTACGACCAGTGAACGTCTTTCCAAAAGTGGATCAACAGGTGACCGTTTAAAATAAGGGGTAAGTATTTTAAGTTTGTGTTTTATTAATGAAATTACATGTCTTTTGGTTTGGTTACAGAAGAAAATCCAGAAACCCCTTTAGATCTCCCAACTCTTCATCATCTACTAAAAGTAGATTTCAAGGTTTGTATCCAATTATGAATTCTTTGATTTTCAAAATTGCATCACTTCACCGACATGAATCTTGCAGTAAGAAAAAACAGCTCTTTAATATGTTTTTACGATTTATAATTTTAAACAGTATTAGGTTTACGATGATAAGTTTGCATTACAAACTAAGTACTTATATAAGGTCGGAACAAGAAATATCACAAGACACTTCTAGATCACCACACCTCTTGCAGTCGGCACAAGATCCTTATACTTTGTTCTTATTAGTATTGCATCTAATTATATAAGCTTTATTTTACTTAGGGGGTGTTTGGTATTGCTTAGGTTTCTAGGATTAGTATAAAGGTAAAAGTAGGTTGCTATGGTTGATAAAAAAATTGAGAGTAGATTTCTGTTCCGACATTTGCGTAGCTGTTTTGTGCGATTAGGTTAAGCCTTTTAGATAGAAATATCAAACTAATTGTTTGATTGAGAGGACACTAAAAAGACAACAATATTGGTAGTGTTAATAAAGCTACAAAAATGTGCAAATTGTAAATAAATTATATGAAGTTTAGTGCTATGTCATCAGCTAAATGCTGGTTTTTTTTTATCAATTGATGGGCGCGTCATTACCCATTGTGAGGGAGTTGTTTGGGATTGCATATATATGTAGTATGTGTATTATATAAGCTTTTTCTAAATAAGCTTCTAAAATGGTGCTTATGGAAAACAGGAAAGTGTTTATTCCAACCCAATAACCAAACAACAAAAGCTGTTTTCTCAACCTATACACAAAGTATTGTTTGTTTGCATTAAAATAAAAAAAGCAATACGCTGCTAAGCTGAAAGAAATTTCTAATTCCAATCATCCTATGTATAATCTAAAAGCAACATACATAACGTTAGTTAGAGAAAGGAGTAGAGATGCGTGTAAGCTATTATAAAAATGCAATAAACATCAAGAGTGTCATGAGCGGTCATGTACAGTGGAGTATGATTTACTGCATTTGGACCATAATCTGGTTAATCTAAAAGTATCCACCAAGTTTGTACATCATTGATTATGTATCAATTTTATTTAAAGTCTCATGTCTAGCCATAAGAAATTCGCTGACTCAATTTTTCTGCAAAACTTTATAGATTTTACAGCTTGCAACCGAACATGGTTTCCTCATGCGAATAATGAAAAGTAACGACTTCAGTGGCGTTGGTCTATAGCCTATTAATTATCTGAAAGAAGGATAAGGTTTATACATTTGTTTCGATAATGATTATTTACTAAACCGTTTATTTCTTTTCCTCCTTAATGCATTCAATAAAAAAATTGGAACGTTTATATCTTATTTTTCGTTAACTTATTTTTTCAAAAAAATAATTATAAGTCATGCCCGCCCATCGGGCGGGCTTCGACATCTAGTGTGTATATATATATATATATATATATATATATATATATATATATATATATATATATATATATATATATAGCTACAATTTTTTATAGCTAATTGGCTACAATTTTATGTTATAAATGTGGGTCCTGGATTCTTTTTGTGGGTCCCTAATTTTTTTTTGTGGGTCCCTGATTCATTGTTTGTGTATTTTTAGTGAAGAATTGTTGCCAATTGGCTACAATAATTGTAGCCAATCTATCCCCTATATATATATATATATATATATATATATATATATATGTAAGGCAGTAAATTATCTTCTCTCTTTTTTACGAGACAAAATCATATAATAAACCCACACTATAATTCACATGCTTGACGGTACCTTCACCATGTGAACTGGGGGACATGATAGGATAACCAATATAATCCACAAAAGCGGCTTACAAGCGCATGAAACTATGGTAACAATAAAAGGTGCAATGCCAATATTACATAGACATGCATGGATAAACAAAAGCAGGTACATGCACATGGGAATACTACACTACTACGTAAGCATGCATGGATAAACAAATATATTGCATGCACATGAAAGATATTACATCCACAAACACATGGAGTAAATAATAGCCATGGAATTAAGGAGGATTAGTCAGCAACTACTCACCATTAAGGCATCTCAGTACCTTATAAATAGAGGTGCATTCGGATGACAAAGGACACACTCCTCAGTCACAAATATCTCACTCACAACTCCTCACTCAGAGATATCTCACTCACAACTCTCAAACAACGCTTCATATACTCCTTTTCATACCCCCTTTCCATTATACCTTTCTTTTATTAATATAAAAGATATACCTCATATAAACCATAAATCCCTCCCAACAAAATTACTCGGTTCCTCTCAGGATTAGTGGCGTAAAACTACATATAAATATGAAGTTACATAAGGGGAATCGCCACCCGAAAAAATCTACCCTTCAACAAACCTTCAAATAACTCTCCAATAATATTAGTTGTAATATTATATATCGTCATAATCACCCATTACCAGTGTATGATAGCCGACTCATGAGCTCGGTTACGATGATCTAGTCAAAGACCCTCGTCGTAACCTTGACATGTGATTCTGTAGCAACCCGTAGAATTTTTTAGTCATTAGTATACGTTAAACTAGTGTTAACACATCGTTACTATTCATTTAACCATTTTTACAGGAAAATTTAAAATTTTCTTTATTATATCATTTTAACCCGAAAACGTTAACACGTAATTTACCAAATCACGGGACGAGCTCACACGCGAAATTGCTAAATCAAAATACACATAGTAAACACCAAATGGGCCAACACAATACTCAGCCCACCCTTTTTTTTCGGGTTACTGTTCACCAGCCCACCAAAAGCCCAACCCTTTATTTTTGCTTCAATTTCAGTCGACCAAACACCCTCCAATTCGCCCCGTTTTCTTTCAATTTTTAAACACGACATATATATATTTTTACACATCCTAATTCTCCTTCCACCATAGTATTAGAGTGTCGAGATTTAGTTCCTAATATTATTATTTGATATGTTTTTAAGGACCAAAGTGATTGGCCATCAATCACCCATTCGACATACATGATTTTTCACAAACATATCCGTTTTAACTCTAATTTGTTCCTACTGAGTTCTAAATTTTTTCCTAGTATATATAGATGTTATTGAGTCTATTTCTCCTACACTCACCCAAGGCAACACGTTAGAACTAATTTTTGTACATTTAAACCTTCCTAGTCGACATATGCAACTTGCATACAACTCCCACTTATTTTCCCTCACTCACACTTCCTCTTAAAGCCTCAAGTGGCAGGAGAATCCTCATCCAAATCCCAATATTCCTGACATAATCAGTTAGATCAAGTTAGGTATGTTTTTAAAATGATTTTAACACTTATATGTATATATATTATTTGTATACCTCATCTCTCCTTCACCACCACTCACACTTAACTCATTCCTGTATTTTTAAGTCTTTCTCACCCCTCAAATAACTCACAACAAGACCAGAAGCGTTTACAACTTCAGTTGGAAGTCATTCGAGGCCTAGGTAATAGTATACGAAGCATATATATTGGGTATAGTGAGTTGTGGGTCATTTCTTGTGTTCTAACCATTCCTACTCGTCCACCACCCACCCTAGAGGTGTTGTAAGTCCTCCTTCATCAATTCTAGTTCATCTCTCACATTTTTTACATTTCCATGCCACGTATATTAATCATTTTCGAACGTATATGTTTTATATTTATTTATACGTATCACCCTTATATTTAGAAAACAAAAAGTGATTTGCCTCCCTTGTGGAAGGCCTAGGAATCACGAAAGACACTCACATCACATTATCTCATTGTTACATTCATATTCATAACCCATTTTGAACCTTGGTATACACGTACAAAATCAGAGAACATTAAAATTTCACCAAGTCTTTTTCCAATAAAATCTGTCCCAAGTAGCGACCTAGATGACCTCGTAGAACCCAAATTCACTTAACAATATGTCAATATTTTTGCACAACCTATTAGACCACGTTGCTATCTACAAGTTTCGTATTTATCGTTCACCCATATGAGCTCGTTTAACCCCTTGAAATTGGCCAAAGTAAAGCGACCAACACCATTTTCAAAACAGCTAATAAAAATACAAATTGGGTTAAAAGCCCAATAAGCTCTTTTTAGGCAATCTGAATAAGCTAGCCTCAAAAGCTCTTTTGATAAGAAAACAGGACATTAAAAATGAGCGTAGGGATAAGTCCAACTTGTCTCAAAGCTCACGGATCGTTAAACGTTAACGGGCCTTTAATTAGCTCGTTAAAAGCCCATTAAGTGAAAAATAAGCTCTTTTTGAAAATAAGCAGTTGAAATAAGTTTTAATAAGCTTCTTTAAGCTCCAGAAAATTTCAGAATATTTTTACCCATAATTTTTGTATGTTTGGACTAAAAATGCAAACTAGTTATACTTTAGAGGACTAAAACTGCCAACCCTTTAAAACATGGATTGAAACTGCCAAAACAGAAACTTTAGGGTAGAAACAAATATTTTAAGCTCAGAAAGTTATTTTGAACAAGTAGTGAACTATAAATGCAATTTATATATAATTAAGGACTAACGGTGCAATGCTAACGCCGTTAGGGTATAAAGTGTAAAAACAGTAAAATTGCATGGACCAACAGAACATGATTAATATTTTTATTTTTATAATTCATTTTACAAATTTCCGTCACACCACATGCATTTTTGTAGATTTTAGTTACTTAATATAAAACGTCTGTTTTATTATTATATAACGAGTTTTAAACGGTTTAACTTAACGATTCGTTTCACCACTTTTGAGGAAACGATATTATTGGATTTAAAGGCATAAAAACAAGATAATATTAAGTATAATATTATTTTTGAACTTTAAACATTTTAAGCATATCACACTCACATCACCGATCAAATCGTTATCCGATTTCTTACTTTCACACCCACTATTCGTATTAAGTCAAATTCTCAGACTTCCTTATTATTCAGGTTGTGTGTTGGAGCCATTTCCGTGATACTTTAGACATAACATTACCTTGAATTTTACAGCTAAGGTGAGTCATAGCCCCTCCGTTTCTATCATTAAATTGTTTAACAACTCTTTGGGGGAGATACATGCTCAAACTATACTTGTTTACTTTTGCAAAATACTTGTTACATGATTCATATTTATATACATATCTGTGCTCTTATATTTTATGTGGGTCAGTATGTTTACATTACATTACTCGTTCATCCAAAATATTTTATGCATTGATACGTATTTCTATACACATCTGCATTTTTCCTATTTATGTATTGATACGTATTTTGATACACATCAGTACTTATCCTAGTCATACATTGATACGTATTCCTATACACATCTGTATTGTACTAGTCTTATTATGTTAGCAGTGGGTTGTAGACATACAGGTTGCAAGTCTTGTACGGGCGGGACTTGGGACTGAGTGGATTTACAATGCCTTTGCTTTGGAATCTTTGTTCAATACTTTACATTTTAAACTAAACTCTATGAACTCACCAACCTTTGGTTGACACTTTTTAGCATGTTTATCTCAGGCTATTAAGGCGATAGTGGATGCATGGATTCTAGAGTCAATTGCATATTTGGAGACTCATATCATTTACCTTCTACCATTCGAAACATCTATGTAACTTTACTTTGGAACTTATTGTCATAACTCTGATTTTAATAATTCGAATGGCAACTTTTCAAAACGTCTCATTTAGAGGTCGTTTTCTATACCTTGATCTGTATTATGAAGTAATACCCCCTTGACATCTACTGTTCCGCTGCAGTAATTTGGGGGTATTACAGAATGGTATCAGAGACTTGGTTATAGAGAACTAGGTTGCATTTAGGAGCCTAGACTATAACTACTATATACGTTAAGACTCTTATCCCTATCGCCTTACATATGTAGAACTTTTCCCATTTATGTGCGCACTGTTAGATGTTATAATATTTGTACCAATAGGGAAAAATCTCAGAACTCGTTCGAGGCATCAAAAGAGTGGAGCTCAGTGATAGCCGACTATTTAACTTGATCTTGTGATAGTTCTTGTTTGATGAGACATAGGATTAAGTTAAATAAAGGTTATTTAACTTGATCTTGTGACACTTAGCCGCAGAAAATTTGATGAGTTCGCTTGAGGATTTTTGAGAGATAATCACCCTACCCGTTTAAGTAATGTTGAGATATGTGTTTTTGGTGATATGTACACGTGTGAAAGGAGGCAAGTATAGTTATGGTGGCCAACATAATTATAAGTGCACCACGACACACGTGGACATATGTAATCATGCGTACGTTAATCAACATTGACCCCTTTAGGATAACAGCTAGCGGGGTTCTTGTGAGAACAATAAGTATAGATTGGATAGTCAACGGTTTTCCCTTATCTCTGACGTTCGCTAAATGTCCTCCCATGCAGAGACAATGGCAACGAGGAGATCAGCTCGTAACGCTAGCCGTGGAAGGACTAGTGAACGTGGAGGTAGGGGAGGTAGTTGAGGTATTAGTAATAACAACGACAATAACGACGGTGGAAACCCTGATTTTGCCGCCATCATAGCTCAACAACTTTAAACCTTGCTGCCTATCATTATCACCCAAATCGGTAATCACATCAACAACTCGAGAAACCACGGAAGCAGAAATGACGACACCAATGGTGTAGGTGTGAATGAGACCAACAACCGTGCAACTGGATGCACGTATAAGGAATTTACGGCATGCAAGCCAATGGAGTTTGACAGTAAAGGAGGTGCATTGGAGTATACCCGATGGATCGAAAAGATGGTGTCAGTGATCGACATCAGTAGCTGTGGAACGCATCAGAAGGTGAAGTACTCGGTGTGCTCGCTGTCAGGAAAGGCGTTAACATGGTGGAACATGCATATTCAAGCTAGAGGCAGAGAAGCAGCTGTGGGAATGACGTGGGACGACTTCAAGGCACTGCTGAAAGAGGAATACTGTCCGGATAATGAGATGCAGAAGCTGGAAAATGAACTCTATCATCACTCTATGATAGGGGCGGGTCATGCAGCCTACACGGATCGATTTCATGAGTTAGCGAGACTAGTTCCCCATCTGGTTACCCCTGAATCAAAGAGGATTGAGAGGTACATCTACGGTCTGGTCCCCGAAATTTATGGGACTATGAAAGCAACTGAGCCGTCTACAATTTAGAGTGCAATACTGAAAGCTGGAGCTCTAACAGACGAGATGGTTAGAAATGGCGTCTTGAGAAACAGTGACAAGAGGAAGGGAACAACTGAGTCAGACAAGTAGATGGTTCCCGTGATGGACAACAAGAGAACAAGGAACTTTATGGTCACTGGGACAAGTAAGAAAGGATATACAGGCCCACACCCTAAGTGTCCTAGGTGTGCTTATCATCACCCGGTATCTGCGCTTTGCTATGGGTGTACAAACTGCGATCAGTTCACTCATTTTATGAATCAGTGTAAAGCGCCAAGGAAAGCAGGCAATGGGAACCAAAGGGCATGCTATGAATGTAACAGCCCGAATCATCTCAGAAATGAGTGTCCTATGTTGAATAGAGCATCGGGACAAAAACAAGGAAAGCTAGCTTTAGCAATTGAAGGAAATGACCTGAACCCTGGAATTAATCTTAGTCCACCTCGTAGTAGAGCTTACGGGTCCTCTGAAATCAGCTAACAAATAATTGGTACGTTTTCCCTAGTTAATTAATATTCTACCCTAGATGCCTAAGTAGTTGCCTAAATTCTTTAAGCCTCACACATTAACTATTCGTTAATATCTTTTAAGAGATAACACAGGCTCAATCTCGGGACGAGATTCAAAAATGAGAGGTGGATACTGTAGCAACCCGTAGAATTTCCTAGTCATTAGTATACGTTAAACTAGTGTTAACACATCGTTACTATTCATTTCACCATTTTTACGGGAAAATTTAAAATTTTCTTTATTATATCATTTTAACGCGAAAACGTTAACACGTAATTTACCAAATCACGTGACGAGCTCACACGTGAAATTGCTAAATCAAAATACACATAATAAACACCAAATGGGCCAACACAATACTCAGCCCACCTTTTTTTTTTTTGGGTTACTGTTCACCAGCCCACCAAAAGCCCAACCCTTTATTTTTGCTTCAATTTCAGTCGACCAAACACCCTCCAATTCGCCCCGTTTTCTTTCAATTTTTAAACACGACATATATATATTTTTACACCTCCTAATTCTCCTTCCACCATAGTATTAGAGTGTCGAGATTTAGTTCCTAATATTATTATTTGATACATTTTTAAGGACCAAAGTGATTGGCCATCAATCACCCATTCGACATACATGATTTTTCACAAACATATCCGTTTTAACTCTAACCTGTTCCTACTGAGTTCTAAAATTTTTCCTAGTATATATAGATGTTATTGAGTCTATTTCTCCTACACTCACCCAAGGCAACACGTTAGAACTAATTTTTGTACATTTAAACCTTCCTAGTCGACATATGCAACTTGCATACAACTCCCACTTGTTTTCCCTCACTCACACTTCCTCTTAAAGCCTCAAGTGGCAGGAGAATCCTCATCCAAATCCCAATATTCCTGACATAATAAGCTTGATCAAGTTGGGTATGTTTTTAAAATGATTTTAACACTTATATGTATATATATTATTCGTATACCTCATCTCTCGTTCACCACCCCTCACACATAACTCATTCCTGTATTTTTAAGTCTCTCTCACCCTAAAATAACTCACAACAATACCAGAAGCGTTTACAACTTCAGTTGGAAGTCATTCGAGGCCTAGGGTATAGTATACGAAGCATATATATTGGATATAGTGAGTTGTGGGTCGTTTCTTGTGTTCTAACCATTCCTACTCATCCACCACCCACCCTATAGGTGTTGTAAGTCCTTCTTTATTAATTCTAGTTCATCTCTCACATTTTTTACATTTCCATGCCACGTATATTAATCATTTTCGAACGTATATGTATTATATTTATTTTTACGTATCACCCTTATATTTAGAAAACAAAAAGTGATTTGCCTCCCTTGTGGAAGGCCTAGGAATCACGAAAGACACTCACATCACGTTTATCTCATTGTTACATTCATATTCATAACCCATTTTGAACCTTGGTATACACGTACAAAATCAGAGAACATTAAAATTTCACCAAATCTTTTTCCAATAAAATCTGTCCCAAGTAGGGACCTAGATGACCTTGTAGAACCCAAATTCACTTAACAATATGTCAATATTTTTTCACAACCTATAATACCACGTTGCTAGCTACAAGTTTCGTATTTATAGTTCACCCATATGAGCTCATTTTTAAGCAATCTGAATAAGCTAGCCTCAAAAGCTCTTTTGATATGAAAATAGGACATTAAAAATGAGCGTAGGGATAAGTCTAACTTGTCTCAAAGCTCACGGATCGTTAAACGTTAACGGGTCTTTAATTAGCTTGTTAAAAGCCCATTAAGTGAAAAATAAGCTCTTTTTGCAAATAAGCAGTTGAGATAAGTTTTAATAAGCTTCTTTAAGCTCCAGAAAATTTTGGAATATTTTTACCCATAATTTTTGTACGTTTGGACTAAAAATGCAAACTAGTTATACTTTAGAGGACTAAAACTGCCAACCCTTTAAAACATGGATTGAAACTGCCAAAACAGAAACATTAGGGTAGAAACAAATATTTTAAGCTCAGAAATTTATTTTGAACAAGTAGTGAACTATAAATGCAATTTATATATAATTAAGGACTAACGGTGCAACGCTAACGCCGTTAGGGTATAAAGTGTAAAAACAGTAAAATTGCAAGGACCAACAGAACATGATTAATATTTTTATTTTTATAATTCATTTTACAAATTTCCGTCACGCCACATGCATTTTTGTAGATTTTAGTTTCTTAATATAAAACGTCCGTTATATTCTTATATAACGAGTTTTAAACGGTTTAACTTAACGATTCGTTTCACCACTTTCGAGGAAACGATATTATTGGATTTAAAGACATAAAAAAAAGATAATATTAAGTATAATATTATTTTTGAACTTTAAACATTTTAAGCATATCACACTCACATCACCGATCAAATCGTTATCCGATTTCTCACTTTCACACCCACTATTCGTATTAAGTCAAATTCTTAGACTTCCTTATTATTCAGGTCGTGTGTTGGAGCTATTTCTGTGATACTTTAGACATAACATTACCTTGACTTTTACAGCTAAGGTGAGTCATAGCCCCTCCGTTTCTATCATTAAATTGTTTAACAACTCTTTGGGGGAGATACATGCTCAAACTATACTTGTTTACTTTTGCAAAATACTTGTTACATGATTCGTATTTATATACTTATATGTGATCTTATATTTTATGTGGGTAAATATGTTTACATTACATTACTCGTTCATCCAAAATATTTTATGAATTGATACGTATTTCTATACACATCTGCATTTTTCCTATTTATGTATTGATACGTATTTTGATACACATCAGTACTTATCCTAGTCATACATTGATACATATTCCTATACACATCTGTATTGTACTAGTCTTATTATGTTTGCAGTGGGTTGTAGACACACATGTTGCAAGTCTTGTACGGGCGGGACTTGGGACTGAGTGGATTTACAATGCCTTTGCTGTGGAATCTTTGTTCAATACTTTATATTTTAAACTAAACTCTATGAACTCACCAACCTTTGGTTGACAATTTTTAGCATGTTTATCTCAGGTTATTAAGGTGATAGTGGATGCATGGATTCTAGAGTCAATTGCATATTTGGAGACTCATACCATTTACTTTCTACCATTCGAAACATCTATGTAACTTTACTTTGGAACTTATTGTCATAACTCTGATTTTAATAATTCGAATGGTAACTTTTCAAAACGTCTCATTTAGAGGTCGTTTTCTATACCTTGATCTGTATTATGAAGTAATACCCCCTTGACATCTACTGTTCCGCTGCGGTAATTTGGGGGTGTTACAGATTCTACGCTTCATCAACCTGCAAATTAGGTTTAACAGGTTTGGAGTATAGCCATAGTTAGGAACGAGCAAGTGATCATACAATGTGCAATAGTCCATAGCAAGGAAGAATATGGATGACCCATAGCTTATACCACGAGTAATTTAATTATGGACTACTAGCCACGTCAAAGTCATGACTTGGATATAGGCGGAAACTAGCTACGTTATTAATATGATAGCACTTAGTCAGTATATATGCCTTATGAATTTAGTAGCAAAGTGCTTTATGCACTTCTGTCATGCAATATGTTTATACACATTAGCGCTCGATGTGCTTTATGGACTTAGTCAGTCACGCGATGTGATTTATGCAAATATTCAGTCCCGAATAGGAACAAATGCTCTATGCATTTAGTACGCAGAGTGCTCTATGCACTTTAGGCATGCGATATGTATATATACACTAATTAGTCCCAGGGGGAGATAATGCTTACAACGTTTGGGAAGGCGCACAACGTGCTTTATGCACTTAGTCAAATGCGTGATGTGCTTTATGCACATTAATCAGTCCTGAACGGGGGAGATCGTGCATTGCACTTAGTAATTATACTATAAGTACAAATTCAATATCACATGCAGTTCAGTTATAGATTCACTATCAATACAATTATAAACTATGTATCAGTATAGTTCAGTTATCAGTTCAGTTTCTGTACAACTTAGTTGTCAGTTTAGTATCAATGTAACTTAGTTATCAGCTGGTTTCAGTAAAGCCTAGTTAACAGTATAGTTTCAGTATAGTTCGGATATTAACTCAGTTATAGTAGCTCAATGATCAGTTTAGATATAGCATAGCTCAGTCCCATTTTCATATTTAAATATAGATTTAGCTTCGGGTTATTATAGCTATTAGCTTTCATCAGGGTGACAAAGATTACTTCTAGTTTAGCTCTAATAACAACTAGTAATGTAATCAATGGAATCATGGTTATGTAGCATTATAGATTTTAACATGTCTTATCTCACGTTTTAGCCTTCAGTACCATTTACTCTCTAAGTTATCAGGACTTACCGTGCTCAGTTTCCATTTTTGCAGGTTAGGTTATTCAGAGATTGGGGGTTAGTAGATTAAGAGATGATATGAGAGACGGGTAATGCTCGTGTTTATAGGTGATGAGCATCTAAACCTTGCCTTTCCTATTCAGCTTGCTAAGGCCCCAAATACTTATAGTCATTAATATTTTCAAGTCCAGATTTGTAATAGTCAAGGTTAGATATCAATGTGTAAAATTAGAATATGTCATTTGATTATGGGTAAAAAAATAGGGGTGTTTGGGTTAACACCCACACTCATAGTATTTACGCTTCCGCTTATATAACTCATGTATAGTATTCATATGTTATGTTAAGGAAATGTATTTCAGAGTTTACATATTTGGTTTGGTTTAAATTTTAGATTGTGCAGTTTTCGTATTGCAGGTCCATATGGTGTATATGGCAAATCCTATAAGACGTATAGGGTGTCCAGGCCTATACGGCGTATTCAATAGTTTTTTTTTAAAAAAATTTATGGGCATTTTAACAAATTTTAAACTATTAAGTAAAACAAGTTCAATTTCAATGTATAATAATTTTTAACTTTGAAGGTTTGTTTCATGTAGTTGTGTTTTCTGTAATACTTGCATACTTGGATTCAATGTTGGATGAATTCTAGAGAGAGAGAGAGAAGTAGAGAGAATGGGAGTTCTAGAGAGAGAGAATGAGGAAGAAAATGGTTGTATGATTAAGAGCTCCAACCCTTCCCACACTTGGGAAGGGGTATATATAGTTACTAGCTAATGTGCCCCTAGTGGGCTATGGAGTGAGCTGACAGTGGGTAAAGACCCGACCCACTCCACGAATACTATAATATAACTAAACTAATAATAATAATACTAATAAGCCTACGAGCTACATAAATGCTAAATAGATACTCGGGGTGACCGAGTCTTCATATGAATATTTATATTCCTAACAATCTCCCCCTAAGGGAGGTCACCCCAAAAATAATATTGTGAATTCTAGCATTCTTTCATATGAATTGACTTCATAGCTCGTAGTCTTTGATTCTTCAAATTCATTAGTCTTTGTACATTCAGCAGTGATCTTTTGATGACCGTTCTTCTGTCTTGGATGATCTTTGGTGATTCTTTGATGTCATCATCCAACGTATGTCTCCAGGTCATCTTTTAGCAGTATTTCTCCATGTGATGTGGTACTCTTTGAGCCGACATGCTCACACTATTCTGGGTCATGATTTCAGCATCAGAGTTTGCAGAAGTAGTGTTGAAGGTCTTTTAGTTTATCATGACTTCTTTGAATATGATGATGGTGAAGTGTGAGCATGTGGTGATGGATTGGCATCTTGTTCAGCAATCAGCTACAACCGCTATCAGCTACAACATCAATCAGCTACAACCGCCAGGTGTTCCTGCATACGACAGTTAGCAATAAAACGTCCGGTACTTACAGGTTCGGACTTCGAGATTATTAACAGCATAGTGTGAAAACTCTCTCTAATCCTTACCAAGGCCGTTCCTAAATCAAAAACCCACAGAGGGCTTTGAAGATCTACCGTAGCAAATCAACGATTAGGTGAGTCGCTGGAGTTCACTCCACGACTGTAGACCGTTTGAAACCGCTGCGACCACTAAGCGTAATCCACAAGGAATTACCGAAGTGACCTGCTTTCAGGGCTGTTTGATGTTAACCCTGGCAGGAATTTCCATTCAATCACTGAGAATTACATTTGTAACTTCCCTCATAAATGTTCTGGCAGATTGCTAAGATCTGCGTAGGACTCATAAGTTAACACTTGGTGTTCTTAATGTTGAACAACCAGTGTAGAAGTAGCACGTGTTCCTATGAGATCTTATGATGCATCTCGTGGCTCTAGACTCGATAAGTGCAATTTTGGTAGTCGGAGACTAGAGCGGTGTCTCCTGTTTCAATATTAACATAACTCGTAATGAGCGGTCGATAGATTATGCAGGGTTCCCCGTGAGAATGAAACAAGTCCTTTTAAGAGAACTTGAGTGGTTTAGAAGGTTTAGTGCAGTGCGTCACTGGGTCCATGACGTCTTGTCTTCAATACCGGTGTTACCTTAGTAACCACCAGTAGCAAATGAATTGAACCCGGTTTCTGCCCTAAGGTTGAATAATTGGAGGGCTATTTCTTTTCACCCTTTCTCATTTCATTTCTTTTTAATTCTTCAACCCCTTCTTTCTCCTTTCTCATATTACTCCTTTTTTCATAATCATACCTAAGGACTTTCTAATACTAACTATTCGGTATTGTCCTTGGGTAGATCCCTCCGGCTCTGGCGGATCATAGGACGGTTTTCCTAACCTTAGCCACCTTATAACTTCATGACTATCCTATGTTGCCATTTACCAAATCCTTGAAAAATCTCTCAAAGTGTTTATGATTATAAAACCCATTTTGCTAACACTTTAAGAGTTTTTTATTATTTTCAAAGGCTCCCCCTCAACATGTGCTCATGTGTTTTAATTTAAAATTTGCACATGTTGGGTGGAGTTCGCACTTTTTGAATTGATCCACTTTCCGTGAACATGACCGATTCGAGACACGCTTACATCACTAGTTAGACTAGCTTGAAATTATTACCCGGCCTAGTCAAGTCCACGGAAAGTTTCTCGAAACGGTACACTCTACTCAGACACATTCTTTTCGAGACACGCTTACATCACTGGTTAGACCAGCTTGAAATTATTACCCGGCCAGGACATGTCCTTTCGATTAATGACACTTTTGTTTCATCAATTCATTGGTGAAGTCTGAGTCGTGCTGACATGCTATGCCAAATCCATCTTGCTATTACACACTATTTGCTCCCCCTCAATATGTGCATCGATATACGAAAGAGTTTAGCACATATGGGAAAGCTTACATTTAAGTCCAAAGATTCACATTTTCATCAGGTTTCATATTTAAATCACATTCTCTCCCCCGATCAAAAATTTCAAACCTTTTGAGATTTGTGATCCCAATTGATTTAAATAAGTTAGAAATTATGGGAGAAAATGTGGTCAGTTTTAATATATTCTGATGATAGAACGAGACACTGCTCCCCCTCAATTTATGAGGGAGATTCACTACTAATTATGTACAAGAAACCTGTTATGACACAAATGATGTTGACCTTTTTGCTCAGACGATGTGATCATCCGCTTCTCTGAGGGAGTCAGTAGTCAACATCAAATATCGTAGATCCCCACTTGGCGAGACCAGAATAAGTAATGCTTTGTTGAAATGAAGGTGGTGGTGGTGAATACAGTGTTGTTGTTGTTGTTGCCGATGTTGTTGTGGTGGTGAATTCAAAGCCAGTCAATAGAGTTTGAACATCTGAACAAATGGTTAGAACGGGAACTGGCACATTCATATTGGCCATGGAATCTGCATAAGAATATCAACACAGATATACATACATACAGATACACTTTTCATTAATAGCTACCACATAGCAGCTTGCCAACTCAAAATACCAAATTCATCTCATAATCAAACCATAGTCAGGAAATACATTAAACTGCTATCTAGCATGAAGAGCAATCAGCAATCATGAACATGGCAATTCACTCATATTTCAACATTCAACTCAGGATCTTAGGGACAAGATTCTAACATGATAGCTATGTACCTAAGCACATCCTGAGTGCATACGCACTAAGTCAACAATAATTAAGCAACAATCGACTAATAAAAATCAATCAACATTTGAAAATTAATCATTCAGATCATACAAATGCCAGTGGAGTATTCAAGAACATCAAACACAGTGGGTTTTCTAACTTCTTTAGATTTTGAGTTTTAAAGTATTTAGAGGATTAAACGAGGATTCCAAAGTGATACAAATGAACCTTATAGTTACATAAAGCTAGGATACTATAAGCAAATTGCACATAATGCCCTAATCTTTCTAACAACTAACACATTTGGCCATTTGAGATAAAGATTAGTAAGATCCTCTTCAACTAATGCGCCATTAACTACAAAACCTTTTCTAAGAATTATGAGTTAACCAAGAAACCCGTTTGATGATATAAAATTTGAAATTACTCTCCCCCTCAATCAATGACCCGTATTCTAGTAAAAGAGTTGTAGTCATTGATTGAGTGACAAATTTTATGCACAATCCAAATCTAAAAGAATTTCAAACAACACGTAACCACCAAGTGTCTCACAAATAATTTTCAGAAGAATCATAGAAAGAAAACTATTTGTATGCAAAGAAGACTTCTCTTCTTAATCCGGAAATAATGCACTGAATCGTACACTAAATTGGGGATGCATGGATATGAAGTAATCCATGCCCGGGTGAACATCACCCAGTGGGAGGAACAACCGTCCTTTTGGGGACGTGCTTTCCCCATTATGAAACGCGGGTTGCTATCTAAAGTAATAGCAAGCCGTCATGACATGTTTTAACAATTCATTTTAACTTCTGCTCGAGCTTCATTTAAAGTCCCGTGTCATTATTGAATGACATTTCTAAGACCGTAAATGTTATCGATAAACAGAAGACATGCCTAGAACAACTATTTTTGGTCTTTTTCTATTTTTCTGATTTTTATGTTTTTCTTGGTTTTAATATTTTTCTATTTACAAATTTCTGGTTCTATAATTTCCTATTTACAGATTGGTATAAGATATGTACAAACTATATTATTCAGTTTGAGAAGATGATGACATGAATACCAAAATGAGGATACGTTCAGTATGTGGTAGACATGTGAAGTCAACATCTCTTAAAATTTCACCACCAAAGCTTTCGAGGCTCCTGAATGATTGACTGAACTTGAGCCTTCTCAATGAGACGCTTTGATAGCTTCCCCCCAAACCGACACTCTTCCTTTTGAGCAGATTCAAAGCTCTCTTTCAAGCTTACGAAGGTAAGTGTACAGCGGAAACCATAGCAAACCACATCAAAAATTTCTGCTCCTTTTAAGAATGAATCATCGTGATTTTCCGTTCGGGGGATCATCAAATAGACCAGCAATGAATCATCTCACGCTTGAATGATTCTTCTCACATTTCTTCCCGCTGAAGACTGAAATAATCCATACCGAAAGTATCCAGAGACAACTTCCCCCAAGTAGTTGAAGTGATGCAATCAGTCTCATTGTATGAAGCCCAAAAACCCGAAGTACATACTCAGTCCCATTAATGAAGTCGAAAACGTAACATCACAATCAGTTAAGACCCGAAAATGCACTTTTCTCCCTTCAGGAATTTGCAGATGAGAATTGCTACACCAAAGTCAACAAAGTCCCAAGTGTAGACAATTTATCCTGTATGTAGTCGAAATGATACAGACTAACTAGAGGAATCCTCATACCATTGTGTACCTCTTTTATCATCAGAAACTGTTTCTTACATTTCTTCCCCCACGTAGTTGGAATGATACACCAGAAGGAACGAGTTAAAACACTGATTTTCTCTGCGGTTATGACATTTGTCTTCCCGGAAGAAGTATAAAGTTCATCATGTGTACTCGTTGTGCGTTCAGATGTATGTCTCCTTCCCCCTTGCTGGTTTTGATACCTCAGAATCAACAACACATTTGACGCACATATTCTTGAGATCTTGTGAGAAGAACAAAATTGGCTCAAGTGGATCAAGTGAGAATCAACCACTACCGAAATTGTCTCTGACTATCTTTACCAACCCTTAAGTAGGCAATTTGACGAGATGACTGATGGAACAAACCCAATATACCAAACTTGAAACTGAAGATGAATTCCCCATTCTTGTGACTTAAGCTTGCACTAATGTAGAAGAACGGTGCCGAGAATTTATGCTCCAAGCAAATCTCTAAGTACTCAATACCCAACCAAAGTATGAGACAATTAACACCTCTTGCGATTATCCACAACGTCAACGACGTGTGTCACTGAGTACTTCAACATAACTCCTTTAAGTGATAGTTAACCAGGTCTTCAAACATTTACCCCCACTGCTGGTAACTAGATAAACTAAGTCTTCACCTTAAATCTTAAGCACGAGCAAGTTATCATTGAAAGTCATGCATCCAACCAACCTCGACTTCAAGATAGAATAAGATCACGCCTTTGAGAAAGTCAACTTCAACCTCAAATAGGTGATACCTGATCAACTCCGTAGTCACCATTAGATGCCCAACAAGTGAGTGAATCAACCAATCAAATGTACGTCGATCCACTTGTTCACACTTCTCCCCCTCAAAGATTGCATATGAGGATGCCATTTTTGATTGAACAAGTGTATATGAGGTTGATCCACTGTTCATACTTCTCCTCCTCAAAAATTGCATTTGAAGTTGCCATTTTTGATCGAGTGAATAAATGTACAATATGATGGAAGTAGATCCACTTGATGTCTGAACGAGCATGGAGCAAGTATGAAGCTTGTTGATGAGACTAGTCAGAAACAAGGAGAGTCGTATGACCATTACTCAAATCTCAATCACCATGTAGTTTATTCACCCTTCTCCCCCTCAAAAATTGCATATGACAGCCAACTGCTATTTTTGATGGACCAAGTGAATAAGAATATACTCCAATGTACGTTTGTCCCCTTGATGACTGAATGAGAATGAGAAGAGCATGAAGCTTGATGAGAATGGTCATAAACAAGAAGATTTCTCTTCTTCCGAAGATAAAGTGCACTCAAGCGTACACCTTTCTTTTCTATGATGAACGGGGCCTGAAGAGTTGTCAGCAGACGCCATTATGTTGACAATGAGGCCCGAGGCTTGAACTGCAGTGTTCAAACGTCATTGTCGATGAAGCACGAGGCCTGAACTGATGTGAACAGACGTCGTAATCGATGAAGAACGAGGCCTGAACTGATGTGAACAAACGTCGTAGTCGATGAAGATCGAGGCCTGAACTGATGTGAACAGACGTCATAGACGATGAAGAACGAGGCTTGAACTGATGTGTTCAAACGTCATAGCCGATGAAGAACGAGGCCTGAACTGATGTGAACAGACGTCATCGTCGTTGATGTTCATCAAGCTTGAATTGCTTGAACCCCTACTTCATGAGATATCAATCTTTTCGGCACCCAAACTCTGAGTCTTTCCTTAATGGGAGGGAACGATGTACCTGCACTTAAGTAAAGACTTCCTGCATTGACATTAAGAGTTTGTCTGCATTTATATGGGTTAGTGATATCAGCATTTAAACCATTTGGGGTTTCACTGTCAACCTTGGTTCTGTACTCAGTGAACATCTTTCTACTAGGTATCCATCTAAGACCCACAATCTTAAAAATTCTACCCGTCGGTATCCACTTAAGACAAGATCTAGGAGTGTTTGGTTTCTCAAGCACAGTGAAAGACTTGTTGGGAGAAAACCTTTGTCCTATAGCAATCTGTCTACCAGGTTTCTGAATATACTTCTTTGGTTCTACGGGCTTGTTGTTGTTTCTAGTCTTAAAGGATTTAACCTTAGCACGAGCATTCACTTCCTTCAGGAATTTTGTTATACAATCATCATGGGTTGCATTAAAAACACATTTCTGACAAGTCGAGCAAACAAAGTGTTTGGAATCAGAAAAAGATCTAGGATTCTTAGAGTGATCTGCTACGGGAATTGCCTTAATTGGCACGCAACTACTCTTAGAAACAGGCACATTCCTAGTCTTTTCAAGTGTTTTTTCTTAGCATCCTCTAGGTTGTGATTTTGAACACTGTTTTTATGTCTAACATGTTCCTTTGGTGTCACTAATGACATACGCTTTGAACTAATCCTAGAAGAGCTAGAGGCACTCATGTGATGAGGTTTCGCAAGCGTACATTCCTTTTCCTTAGGTCTAGACTGTGAAGTGACTGGTTTTGACAAAACTTGTTTCGAATCAACTTGGTAGGCAAACCATGGTTTTGAGGATTTTGGTCGCTCAGATCTAAACGCAGTCGGTTGTCTAACAACTGATTGGTTTCTAAGTGGTGGTTTCCCCAAGATTGATGGTTTTGCAAACTTAGTGTTCACACCATTTTCATTCAATTTTCTCAACTCGTTTTTCAATGCTGCAATTGCAAAACCCTTTTCCTGAAGTTGAGCTTTGAATTCATCGTTTTTGACAATCAAAGAGGTTGTTTGCTCTACAGTCTTAGTTTTCACTTCTTTTATAGAGTTACACAGTTCATTGCAATGAATTTTCAAAGTCTCATTTTCATACAGTAATTCAGCCACTTTATGTTCTAGTTCAGCATTTTTTGTTGCATTAACATCATTATCATGTTTAGCCTTAACTTCATTACACATATCACGCATCTCAGCAATACATTTTTCAGGTTGTTGATCGTTAAGTTTTTGGCTTCTAGCTGAGCTTTCAAATCGTTTATTATAAAAAATTCACGGAATTCAGGAAATTCCGGATTCCTACATGGTTGGTTAGTTTGAAGACTTTCTTCCTTTTGTTGCATTGAGATTTCAAGTGAAATACAATGTTTTTCGAGTTTTAAAAATCTGTTTGAAAGTTCATCATAAACTTCTTTTTTAACCATATCGTTTGATTTGAAAACCTCAGCAGTAAGCAAAGAACTTGACGTATCATCATGTTCAGCATCCTGATCAATTTCTCCCCCCTTATGACTCATATTTGTTAAATCAGAGGTGATATTGCTATCAGTCTTTTCCAACAGATTTGTGGCATAAGTAGGTTTAATTTGATCAGTGTGTTGATGTTCATTAGCAAGGACATTATGTTGAACAGTTACATGTACCTCAACAAATGGCTCTTGGTCATTTACTGGTCCGATATCAGCATCCACAACATGTGTGATATGAGTCACATAACTGCTGCTTGCATCACGCTTGTTTGATTCTATTCCATTTTCCACACGTTGAGCCCTTTCATTAATGAACCCCGTAACATTACTCATAAGTTGAAGTAATGTCCTTCTGAACATGTCAACCTCAGTTCCAGTGTAATTAGCAAAACACTTTTTCGCCATTTGACTATCATCATCATAATCTTCAGTGTATTGCGAATCAACGAACACTTGAAATTGGTTGTTAATCACACCCAAAGCAGCCATGGATCTATCTTCAGAAAAATCTCCTTTATCAAGTTGTTGTTCAAGTTGATCTAAATACATAATCATTTTGACTGTGAAATCCTGAACATCTTGACCAAAGAGTGATGCGAATGCACGTCTGTATCCTCCCAAGTATCCGGGCTGTTCAAAGAGAACCTTGAGATGTGAATGAAGTAATCGAAAACACTCAATGCAACTTTCCTTTGCATTTGGCAACATAAGTGATTGGATCAACTCTCTCCCTTGCAAGTTCGAGCACGAAGATTCCATATTAGCATTCTCAGAATCACCCACATTTACCTGTTGTACATAATTGGAAGTCTTTTGTTTATCATACATGTCGTACAACTTGAGTACCTCAGATATGAAGGTATCTGAAGTAGTAGACATGATGTAAATGTGCACGGGATTTTACAATTCTATGATTTAAACCGAGAAATAGATTCTTTCGCGGGATTTTACACAAATCAAGAATAAACCGTGAAATGATAATGATAATGTGATATTCAAATAGCCACCGTAGCTATATCCAATAAACCCAAAAAATCTAATAACTAGTACGGTAGTTATATCAACGAACCCGAAAAATTACCCAAGATTAAAATTAATCTCGGATAATTGACGCTCAATCGAAATCGTTGACCAAAATTATATCACAAGTATTTATCTCAAAGTCTCAAACAACCAAATTTAACCTTGTGATAAAACCCAAAGTTCAGCCAAACAACAAGAACTTAAACACAATCAACCTTGTGTTATCAGTCAACAAACAAACAAAAATATAACCCTAATGTCAAAATTTTAGAGTGTACACACGAGGTCCAATGAATCACGGCCCAATGAAAATTCGTTTTAAGCCCAATCTTACTTCTATTAACCCTACCTCTCCTCAATATAACACCACCTTAATCACACTTTACTTTAAAATTCTTAATAACCCTAAAAAAAACGCAGCCAACCTTAAGAAAAAAAATCTCACCACCACCTTTTATCTGCTTCCTCCCACCTTCCTCAAATTGATCGAATCACAAACCCTTCTATCAAATCTCCATCATCAATAAAGACGCACAGGAGTAGTATCAAGGTAGGTTTGATATTTAATTTTTGTTCTAAACCGAATAAAAGAAAGATTGAGACAGAGATCTTGGTCTTTCTTGAGAGTGTTCAGATATTAACACAGAATTATGCTTCAATAATGATCTATGATGGTTTTTCCTTTCGTGTTGTTTGGGTCTTGAAACGATCTTGAGATGCTCATGTGAAACACGAAATCAAACTGAGATCATTCATATACTTTTGTTATTTTTGTGTTTTAATTGAACGATAAGATGGGATGAAACTGATTTTCAGTATGAGTTTGCTTTTGTTGTTGTTCTGTTGAGATAGATTTAGGATAGAGGTGATGTAGTTGTATTGAGATGTTTTGGATTTGGATTAGTTGTTGTAAATTGTTGTTGTGATTCTGTTTGTAGTGAATGAAGAAATGAATTTGTTATGTTGAACTTGTATTGTTGTTGTTAGAATTTGATTATCTCTTCGTTAGATGGTATGGGTTTGGGTTTATTTTACGACTGATGGGGTTCTTAACTGAGATGATTTGTTCGGGTTTAGTTTGGATTAGTATGAACTGAACAAAAATCGCAAACAGCAAGACACAATAACCAAGTCGCAACTTTAATCAATTTGAATGCCAAATCGCAATGCATATGCCAAATCACAACTTTAATGAACTGGATGGCAAATCGCAATACACATGCCAAATCGCAACTGCAGGTCAAATCGCAACACCACAAATCGCTTGTCACTTTCAAGAAAGTACCACTGTCACTTTACCCAGTTTTGACTTCTTTTCCCTTTTGAGTTAAACTCCAAACTGTATGTATAAGGCCAAGCAAATCGCAACTCAAACCCAGTCAAATCGCATCTACTAAACAACAATTTGTGGATCACAAGTCGCTTTCCTTATCTTCAAAGCTCAAAAACGCAGTCAAGAATCTTGGCAAATCTCAACCAAGAACAACTTTTGAAACCGCACTTTTAGACACAAACAAGCCACGAGAAAGAAAAACAGGGCTAAATAAAAGCAACAGTTTGTGATCTTTAAACCTCTCACAAACCTCACACAATAAACCTTAAGCCTTTCACAAAGCTTAAGTCCAGCCCAATAAACATGGTTTTTTATTTTATTTATCTATTTGTTTCCCTAAAAGCACAACCAGGAACATTCTTGAGATACAGTTTGAACCAAAAGAAAAAAAAACAAGAAGTATAGAATCTGCGAATCCAATTTCACAAAGCTTAAGTCCAGCCCAATTCCACAAACGAGAAATATGAGAAATGAAGTGTTTCTTGAAATACTGTTCGAATCAAAACAAGAACAACAAAAAAAGAGAAATATAGAATCAACGAATCCAAGCACATACAATCAATCGAACCTAACCTTGGCTCTTGATACCAATTGTAATACTTGCATACTTGGATTCAATGTTGGATGAATTCTAGAGAGAGAGAGAAGTAGAGAGAATGGGAGTTCTAGAGAGAGAGAATGAGGAAGAAAATGGTTGTATGATTAAGAGCTCCAACCCTTCCCACACTTGGGAAGGGGTATATATAGTTACTAGCTAATGTGCCCCTAGTGGGCTGTGGAGTGAGCTGACAGTGGGTAAAGACCCGACCCACTCCATGAATACTATAATATAACTAAACTAATAATAATAATACTAATAAGCCTACGAGCTACATAAATGCTAAATAGATACTCGGGGTGACCGAGTCTTCATATGAATATTTATATTCCTAACATTTTCTCTCCATCAAGCACATGTTCTTCTTCTTAATCATCTATATGGTAACTTAGATCGTTTTTACTAGGGATTTTACGACCTTATTCTAGCTAAACAAATATGATGCAATTAACATTTCAATTTAAGAGATTAAAATTCAGGTTGCTGGTTGATTTCTAATGCCAACCATCTTTCTTTGCAATGCACATTAATTCATTGATTAAATACATGAATGAAACGATTTTGCTAAAATTTTAATCTTATAGCAGATTTTATTGTTGGATGTTTCTGTTATGTTCACTAAATGATTGAAACGCCTAAGACAAAATATTGATTGGTTCTTGTGTTGCATACGAATAGCAGGTGCCCGCACTTCGCGACGGGTTGTAAAGACATACATCATTTTTATAGGCTAACATATTAATATTAGATAGTCGATACAAAAGCTTCACATGCAAGCATGGTGATATACACATAGATGAAAGTTTGGTATGCAAGCACTACTGATACAATAGTTTAACAAAGTTTTAAACAATTTAATTTACTTCACCAGTCAGACTTTTTATATGTGCATTGGCACCAAGTTTAGACAAAATTAAACAGTAGCAAGGGTCTTCTTGTTAGGCGATACACCAAGGTTTCCTTTGTCTTTAATGTTGTTGAGTATCTATCAGCCAAAACACAGTGCACACAGGTCACTGCAAAAAAAGAAAAAAATAATACAATAAAATTAAAAAAAATGTCGATTTCAAAACTACCGTTGTCTAAAACTCAATTCAATATTTAAATCTATAGCATATCTTCTTATACTACGTCTTACCTGGGTCCCTGCTATAAACCACAACTATTCAATTGGCTTTCTCGATGTCCTCACCGGGTACATCAACGAATTGCTTTTGCTTCTTAAGTTCATCAATTTGGTCTGCAAGATTACAAAGAGTTACGGAAAATTGAGGAATCAAGATGCCTGTACATAAGAGATCATATACTTCTACCTAATGCTTTGAAAAGTCCTCTTTTAGCATATGCCTGGCGAGGGCGTTTGCTTTGAGTGTACATAGAAAATGTAATCGGTGGAAGTGATTGTGTAGGAGGAGCAGGTGTTGCAACATCAGTTGTTGCAACTATAGTCGGTGTAGCAAGCGTTGATGTGAGTAGTAGAGTCGGTGTTGCAGCAGAATTTAGTGTAGCAGGCGTTGATAGAAGTGGATGAGCTATTTATTCTAGAGCTGGCATATATGCTAGAACAATTTCTTCTATAGCTGGCATGTCTTCAAAGATATTATCTACAACGAAGTCTATATTCCCAAGTGTGCTGGATCTCCTTAATCGCATTTGGAAGATTTTTGTTGTGCCTCTTTTGATGCTGATAGGTGGAGGCAGCGTGTTTAGATCAATGTATCCAAGTTCATCAATCATTTTTTTAGAGCCAGTTCCAGTAAGCGCAGTAGCAACATCATCGAAGAATATTGATCTAACTTCTGCTCTTTGATCAGCCATGTTTACAACCAAGATATACCTTTTGAGCTGCTTATTAGATATTTGTAATATTAAAACCATTTTCTTAATGGGTTGACATGAGGCTAATGGCAGTTGGTGCTCACAGGTGTTTAGGTAGTGTTACCGGCCCATGGTCACCACACACGAATGTATTTCCAGCTGGTTGAAGTTCATGCGGCATTTATTGCAAGCTTTATAGTATCAACCCCTAGTTGCATCAAAGTTTATAATATCAACCCCTAGTTGAATAATAAATTTTACAAACATGTAAACGAATATCACTTAAACTAAAAATATTATATCTAGAGAATCACAGTTGATTTTTTTTATATTATTAAAATATTACAAAATGGCTAAAGATAAAGGGGAAAAATGTATGTACCATTTATAGGATCAGATTTTGAGAAAGTATGTAATTGCCTGCTCATGATGTTGAACATTAAGCAAAATATAGACTTTTACAACAAAGATGGTTCATATATATAACTCATAACATTATTATTAGTTATGTCTATCTTCTTCCTTATGTGTATGTATATGAAAACAAAGAGGATCAGTTCATTATATTATACTAATATTAGCGATGTTGTTACATTGTTTTCCGAGAATGTTATCAAGCATGTGTTTTGCTGACATAGTATGATCAATCTGGAAGATATTGTTAGGACTATTTGATTGAGTGTAATTTTTATTATATATATGTTATCATTCTCCTATTCCAACTACAAATTTATCCATCTTATATACTTAAAGATTCAGTACCTTAATTTATTGTGGAAGTGTAATTGTGCAAATAAAACCCTTTACTGTACAACCTAATCGAAGCTCTATCAAATACAAAGGAGCTTTCAATTGAATGCTCTCAATCATGGGGTTACGGAACAAAAGGATTGCAGACTTACAACTCACCATTAAAATAAGAAAACCAAAAGATTAGTCTATTTATTGTTTAAATCTTTCAACTAAGTATAAATAGCACAATCCATCAGGCTCATTCTTCCACCACTGCAGCTACCGGAATCGCTGTCAACATCAACTGTTTCCCCCGCCGACACCACTGAATCTTAATTTAACATGTGGTGTTTCGAGCTTGGGTGGTTTCGTTGTTGTTTTGGTGGTTCCGATTAATGATATGATGTTTACAGAAAATCACAGCTAAAGCCAAGTCCAAACCAATACAAATCCTAAAGCTAGACTCAAACCATATCAAGCACACCAATCATCACTATCTTATCCCATCTCCTCAATGAACAAACTGTCTTCTAAACCACGACTCGAACAAAATGAAAAATTGTAAGATCTCAGTTTACTTCTTTCTTGTTATTCAAAGAAATATCAAGACCTTTGAAGGTGAAACATACGAAAGAAAAAATCATCACAGATCCTTTTTGAAGCATAGCTTCTGTGGAAAACTAGAAGGGGGTTGAATAGTTTTATCGTTTTTAAAATAATTCGCTTTTGTTACTTTATGTAATTTCAAAGGAAATATGCACAAACAAATATTCACACAATATATACGAAAAGTAAAGAGAGGAAAGATCAAACCACACAACACGGATGTTTATAGTGGTTCGGCTACAAGGACTCTTTTCCTTGCCCTACTCCACTCCTCGAGCCTCTAACTCGAGAGTTATCCTTCACTAAGAAACAAACTCTCTTCTAGGTGGAGAAAACCTTTACACGTCACTTACTTCCTTTTCCGGTACTAAGCTAAACACCGGGTTCTTTACAAGGGTACAACCACTCCCGTTTTGGTTCTTTCACAAGGGTACAACCACTCCCTACACTCTTTGTGTTTTGAGGACTAAAACACTAACCACACTCACTGATACAAATAATAATGTGTGAAACTATTACAAAATATCACACAGTATGTATACTAAAGGATAACAATTTGTTGATCCTTGAATGCTTGTTCTCTTTTCTACAAAAGGAAAGATCAAATGAAATGAATGAATGATGAGGGTTAATGATATGTAAATGAATGAATATGTATGTTAAGCTATATGAGTGATGGTGTGCCCAAATGATTAGCTTGCTATTTATAGGCAAGCTGGTGAACAGCTGACGGATCCGGCGGATCCCAAAAAAGGGATCCGTCTTTGTATGCATTTGGATCCGCCAGTGCAGGACAGCTAATAGATTTCCAAATCTTTCCAAATCTTGCACAATCTTTCCATATCTTTGTCAAGTCATTTCAAGATCTTCCAATGTCAACTCTTTGGCTTGAAGATCTAAACAAGATATTACAAGATCTTTCCAAGATTACACACATGATGCATGCCATGATGTCATTCTACATTTTGAAAAATAAAGTTTCCTTTTTAGGAAACAAACTTGTAAATGTGTAAGATGTAATTTTAGTGTTCATGTGAAATATAAAAATGTGTTTTAAAAAGACTTTAGCTAGTATTTATACTTTGCTAAAAGATATATTTTGTAATTTTCATTAACAAAACTAAGTAAAGATCGTAAAATATAAATAACGTTTTTAGGACGATATTTGTATTAACAATCTCCCCCTTTTTGTTGATGACAAAACATAAAGTATATTTTTAAGCAAATGAATAAATATAGTATGAGTCCTTTTAAAATATAGATTAAGTTTGTTTTATCTGAGTTTTAAAAACTATTTTTAAGCAAAAGTGTATGTACTGTGATGATTCACAGTTATGCAAACTTAATCCTTTCTCCCCTTTTTGTCGAAACAAAAAGAAGAGTTGCGAAGCGGAATGCGATTTTGAGAACTTTAAGAGCTCCCCCTTGTTTGGTACTCCCCCTAAATGGAGTAACAAGGTAATGATGTATGTTCCTACAAAACAAATGGTTAGAATATGATATGCTCCCCCTCGATGTATACTCCCCATTGCTAGAGTGCCAACGTATACATTTCAAGGATATGAGATGCTACAAAAGAAATGTTAGTGATGAATAACTTCAATGGAGAAGCACAATGCATATGAAATGGTTATCCAAATAAGATTTTCAATGTAGTTGACTTTTAGAAAGTCAAAATGAAGTGTTTGATCAAAATTTTGTACCTAAGTACAAATGATCAAAGTATAATGTGAAGTTCAAACAACTATAGAATGATGTTAGTCACCTAAATAATGATAATATGCTAAATGTTGATCACCCATAAGCATAAGAACATCACATTCATACATTGAAAATAGGTAACAAGAGTCACCAAAATATGATGTTACATGTAAATAAGAAAAATACACTCTAAAAAATAAAAATAAAAAATAAAAAGTCCTAAGAAAGCATCCTAAAAGTTCCTATATAAGGAGACTAGAACACTCCTATTGAGGAGGATGAGAGATTGCGTTTAGACGCTCAAGAATGTGGTTCAATATGAACCTCATTTCATTTTGGAGCTTGTGCACCAAAATGTTTGTTCGTTGAGCTAGGTGAGCGGTCCTCTTATACATGTTGCAATCGTGTCTAGGAGGTGGAAGAGGTTGTGGGTAAGTTGATGGTGGTGGTGGTTGTGGTGGTGGTTGATTGTTTGTTGGTGGTGGTTGTTGGTTGGATGATGGTGGAGTTGAGATGGAATTCATGAGAATGCCTTGGAGATCCATAGCTTCACTAAGGCGGTGATCTACCATACCCAAGAGAGTGTAGAGACGGGTGAGTTCTTCACTAATTTCCTCTTGGGTTTGTGGTATATTCATCCACATTGCCTCATCAATGGCAATGAGTGTTGATGTGGGTGAGAGAGGTGGTATTTGTGGTTGAGTTTATGGAGCATCACGGTATAAGGGACCGTGGATTTCCGGAAGAAGAGGATGGAAGAGCATAGGTTCTTGACCTTCAAAGGTCAAAGGTGGAGGATTGTTTGACCTTTGTGGTAGGTCTTCTAAGTCTTCAAGGTATGGATGGGGTGATGTAGGTGGAGTCCTAAATAACTCCATGGGTTGTAACTTGGGTGAGTTTGGTGGTGATTGGGACATCACAAGTTGTGATGGAGCAGGTGGTGGTGTGGTTGCTATTGGTGTGATTGTTGGTGGTGGAGTTTGGATGACTACATTTGGTGGTGTAGGAGTGGAAAGAGTTAGGAAATTTTCATTTGCTATGGGAGATGAGATGTTGAGAGGAGAAGATTCCTCTGAGGATGATTTTGCTAAGTTTATGAAGCAACATGGTTTAACACTAATGCGGGCAGTTCGTTTTGGAGGCCTAGAGGTGGAAGAGTTGTTGGATTTAGTCATGGTGAAGTAAGATGGTTAATAAGTACAGGTTGTATGTGGAGAAGAAGATGAGTGAGTGAGTTTTGATCAAACTTAAGGTTCTAATTAATAGGCAGAAGGTTTATTGAAAGTGGTGTTTGGATTTGATATGAATCCAATGAGGAATGTTGGTTCCTAATGATTTGGAACAAAGATTTGTGCTAGTCACATCATCTAAGTCAAACCATAGAGCTTAAGTTGAGTATAAGGTTGAGGATATGCAGTAAATGCAAGGAGATAGTGGAAAATCTGTTGATGGGATGTTTCCACGGATTTGACAGATCCCTAAAAAGGGTTCCTTGCATGTATTGGAAAGGTAACTCACATACAGAATTTGAAAATTCAAATTTTGGTGGGAAATTTTGTTCGTAAGGTTCTAAGAGTTCTTAAATCATTCTAAGATGTATAATGATCACTGAATTTAATCTAAGAAAGCTATAAACTAAAATCTAAGTATCGGGATGAGTCGGGAATTTTTTGAAAAAATTACTGTTTATACCTGCGGATCCAATCGACAACACATGCGGATCCAAATTTTTGGATCCGCTGGATCCGTAGGTTTAGGATTGGCGGAGCCAAAGAATACACATGGCAGATCCAAAATGAGGGATCCGCCAGATCCGTCGTCCAGGGGTCCTAAAACAAACAGAGAACTATGCAAATTTCGCCTTTTTTGACGAAAACCCGAAAATTTTCCTGGAACATATCTAGTATCTAATATGTAATACAAAACTACTAAATATGTAAATTCTAACATACATATACACATAGATTAATCCGTTCATAATAACTTACCTTAAATGGAGTTAAGCCAAACGGGGGCTTAAACTCGGAAAATTGATAACATTAAGTGTTATCGACCTGCAAATCTGAGTTAGTTCACATACACACCAAGTACTACCATAATAAGTTAAGAAACATACACATTCAACACATCATTGTCTAATAACGTCTAGTTCCAAGCACTACTCTCAACCCAACTTCTTTCTCAATTTCTTCATACCCTTGTGAAGCTTCATGATCCAACGGCCTAAATTCTTCACCATTCCCTTCATTTGACGATGCTCCAGTGATTCATTCAGAATTGGTGGAAGTTGACTCAAGTACTTCGGTGGCGGAAGTTTAGAATTTGGCAAGCCGTCATCATCACTCATTGATGATGATGATGATGATGAAGTTTGAGTACGAGGACGTTTGCCTTTATCAACCGCTACCCTATAGTCGCTTAAAGGAACAAAGGTGTGTGGAATCTCATCATAGTCGGGAACAAATCCTAAAGCATTTCTAGGAATGGGTGCAAAGGCTCTATAAAGACGGGTCAAGAGCATTCCATAAGGCATTGCCACTTTACCTTGAACCGGAATATCGGCCATTCTCTTGGCGATATAGTAAGCAAGGTTGAAAGGTTGATGAGTTGACACACAATACATCATATAAAAAAGACAAGCATTGATATGATCTCGATTTCCTACCGTGCACATGACATTAGCTCTCAAGACTTCTTCCATCTTCCTAAATTCGGGCTTAAGTTCATTGAGTTCCATGGCAAACGAATCTCTAGGAACTTGACGACCATGATACAATCTAGTTGGGTTGTTCCTAGGTATGAAGAGGTGCTCACGAATGACTTCTTTTGAGGTTAAATGAGTGGCATATGGTGTCGTTCGTTCAAGGTTGGATTCTAAGATTGTCAATGACCATTTATCGGAGTAGACACATGTTCCATGACTTGGAACTCCTAGGATCTCTCCAAATTGATCTAAGGGAATATTGAAATGGTGTCCATTGACATTGAAGCGAATGTTCATTTAACCTTGATCGTTTGACTCTAGATTGACACTAGTATAAAACTCAAGAATAAACCTAGGAACTATTGGTTCATCGATGTCTAGGAGACCATCGAAGTGAATTGCCGCGAGCTGTTCTCTAAGATTAGTATCTTCATAGAATGAGGGGTCTACAACCCTACCCTCGTGGACATAAATTTTTTTCTAGAGCCTTAAAAATGTTTACTTGAGCTTCGGTGAGACCCTTGGTTTTGTGGTGTTTAGGTAGGTAATTGACGGTTCGTTTGTGATCATAGTTGGTTGCGGGAGGCATGATTTTCCTAAACACAAAAATTATATAGTTTTAGTTGAAATCATCAAAAATACATATATAAGTCTAATGTGTGCCTACATGGGGACTATGTGGAGATACGGTTATCTCGACTCATTTTGATGCATGAAAATTTTGTTTATGCAAGTTTTATGATAAAACGAGAGATAACCCAAACGCTCCTACTTCAATGTAGCTACATTTGAATGTACCCGAAAATACATATTAGTTATGTATCCCCTTTAGCATTCAAGAGACATTATGCAAGTGATGTTTAAAAACTAACGTTTTTATATTTGTATGAACAATGTTCAAAAACCGTTTTCCTAGTCGTGAGAAGATTTTTAGCAAAAATTTCTCATGGGATTTTTGATGAATAATGATAATGTACTACAAGATGCAATTCCTAACTAAGAAAAACATGATTTGAAGTGCAATTCAGTAAGTATGTTTCATGATTTTACAAGAATTATGTATATACCCCAAGTTTTGATTTTGTGCATGAAATAGAAATCCTAGACGCAGATCAGGAGTATAAACATGATAAGGATACTTACAGTGATGTTTGGAGCACAAATTTATGGAAGGAAATAGCCTAAATTATGATTGTGGTGAAGTATGGGACGAATTCAGTAGGTGATAAGTTTTAGGGAAGTGTGATGAATAGTACTTGTTATAGTTTAATATAAGGAAATAAAACTGCCTCAGCAGATGACGGATCCGGCGGATCCAAAACAAGGGATCCGTCCTTGTTGTCGATTGGATCCGTCAAATCAGAACACAGGATTTTGATTGTTGTCGTTTTTGGTTAAACTAGGATTCGAGCTAATGTTTTATCTAATCACTAGGTTCCATCAATCCTAAGCCAAGTCTAAGATAATTGAAGGGTTCGCTTTTGAGGGGTTTAGTGAGAATATCGGCAATGTTTTCCTCTGAGGAAACTTTCTCAATTGAGATATTTCCCTTCTGAACATTGTCACGTAAGAAGTGATGGCGTATTTCTATGTGTTTGGTTCTAGCGTGTTGAACTGGATTTTTACTGAGATCGATAGCTCCTTTGTTGTCGCAAAGAATGGGGATATCGTTGAGTTCAATTCCATAGTCGACGAGAGCTTGTTTCATCCACAGTGCTTGTAGACACGCTTTTCCTGCTGACACGTATTCAGTTTCAGTTGTTGATATTGCAAGGGCCGTTTGTTTCTTAGCGAACCATGAGGTGAGACAATGTCCTACAAAAGTACAAATACCGCTAGTACTTTTCCTATCAACATAGTCACCGGCATGGTCTGATTCGGCATACACTATGGTTTCTACACCCGTTCCTTTGGGATACCATAATCCTAAATGTGTAGTGCCTTTAATGTATCTAAATATTCGTTTAACGGCTTCAAGATGGGATATTTTGGGATCTTCTTGAAAACGTGCACATAGACAAACACTAAACATAATGTCCGGCCTACTAGCCGTAAGATAGAGTAAACTACCAATCATTCCCCTATATTTAGTGCTATCTACGGATTCATTTTCTTCATCCTTTGTGAGTTTGGTTTCGGAGGACATGGGTGTTTTCATTGGTTTTAAGTCTTCAAGACCAAACTTCTTAAGCATATCTTTGAAATACTTTGATTGGTTGAAGAATATCCCATCTTCTAGTTGTTTAATTTGGAGACCTAAAAAAAAGTTTAGTTCCCCCATCATACTCATTTCAAACTCGTCATGCATGATTTTTGAGAAATCTTCGCATAACTCTTGATAAGTTGAACCGAATATAATGTCATCCACATATATCTGGACGATGATAATATGTGATCCCTTTTTCTTGGTGAAGAGAGTATTGTCTACTAGGCCCATGGTATACTTATGGTCAACTAGGAAGGTCTTAAGTCGATCATATCAGGCTTTTGGTGCTTGCTTAAGTCCGTATAAAGCTTTCTTAAGTTTGTAAACATGATTTGGTTTTTCAAAATCGGCAAAGCTGGGAGGTTGTGCAACAAATACTTCTTCATTTATAAATCCGTTTAAAAATGCACTTTTGACATCCGTTTGAAATAATTTAAAATCATGTGCACATGCATATGCAAGTAGTATCCTAATAGACTCAAGTCTAGCTACGGGTGCAAATGTCTCATCGTAATCTATACTTTCTTGTTGATTGTAGCCTTGAGCTACTAGCCTAGCTTTATTTCTAGATACTATGCCATTTTCATCCATTTTATTTCTAAATACCCATTTTGTACCGATTATGGTTTGATTTTTAGATTGTGGAACTAATGTCCAAACATCATTTCTAATAAATTGATTTAGTTCCTCTTGCATAGCAATAACCCAAGATTCATCTTTTATAGCCTCATTAATATTTTTAGGCTCAATTGTTGAAACAAAACAAAAGAAATTACTTTCATTTTGAGCTTTAGATCTTAATGTTCTTTCATTGATTTTTCCTATGACGTTTTCTAATGGATGACTTTTAGATTCTTTGATGTTGAAAATTTCTCTATTTTCTGGTTCATCTTCTTTGTCATTTATTATATTATCTAAATTTTCAACCATTTGGTTTTCAACTAAGTCATTATCTACCAAATGTGATGTCTTAGAGGGAGGTGGACTTTCATCGAATGTTACGTTGAATGATTCCTCGACTCTTGAGGTTTCTTTGTTCAAAACTATGTATGCTTTACTATTTTGTGAATACCCGAGAAACACACCTTGATACGACTTTGGGTGGAACTTGGTGAGATAATCCTTTGTGTTTAAAATGAAGCAGTTGCTTCCAAAACCTCTAAAATATCCTAATGTAGCCCTTTTGCCTCAATAAAGTTCATATGGAGTTTTATTTAAAAATGGTTTAATTAAAACTCGATTTAGAATATATGTGGATGTATCTACAGCGTGACACCAAAACTTTTGAGGTATGTTTTGTTCATTTAACATAGTTCTACTCATTTCTTGAATTGTTCTATTTTTACGTTCTACTACACCGTTAGATTGAGGAGTTCGAGGAGCTGAGAAATTATGTGTTATGCCATTAGCATCACAAAAAGCTCCGAATTGGATTTCGTTGTCAAATTCACGGCCATGGTCAGTTCTAATTGATACAATGTTACTTCCTATTTGATTTTGAATTTTCTTACTTAGTATTTCAAATTTATCAAATGCTTCGTTTTTAGTTTTCAAAAACTTAGTCCATGTATACCTAGAGTAATCATCTACTATAACCAAAGTATAGAGGTTTCCTCCGTAACTTTGTATAGCGGATGGACCAAACAAATCCATATGTAGCAATTCTAGACACCTAGATGTAGACACCATGTTTTTAGCCTTATGGCTATTATGAACTTGTTTCCCAATTTTGCAAGAATCACAAAAATGTTGGTCATATTTCAACTTGGGTAGGTTCCTAACGAGTTCCTTAGATGATAAGGATTGAATTAACCTCATATTGGCATGACCTAAACGTCGATGCCATAGAGTTGAGTTTTCATCCAAAGAAGTAAGACAATGCTTGTCTTTAAGTGTTTTATCTAATTTCATAACATATACGTTATTCTTTAAAACACCTTTTCCTTACAGTTATGCCGTCTTTAAGTATTTTGCATCCATTTTCACTGAAAAAGACACTATACTTTTTGCGGCACAATTGACTTATACTAAGCAAGTTAAAACCTAAATTATATTCATGAGCAATATCATCAATAGAGAGAGAGTCATGAGAGATCATACCTTTTCCGATGATTTTACTTTTAAGTTTGCTACCGAATGTGACATTACCTCCATCGTACACTTTTTTTTGGGTAAAAGGCCTTCCGCCTGGTAAAATTCATTACACCAAAAAACGTTGAAGTACAAAGGATGAGGGTGAATCCCTCATCCTCAAAGCCTTAAGAAAGAAAAGATGGAGGAGCATTATAAGAAGTTTGTTGAAATGATCAAAGAGGTTAGACTCAATGTACCTCTTGTTGATGTTCTAGCTGGAATGCCCAATTATGGGAAATTTTTGAAAGAACTTCTTAATAACAAGAACAAGTTGGAACAAATTTCCGCTACTTTTCTCAATGAAGAATGTTCAGCTATTGTTCAAAACAAAATTCCACCGAAACTGGGAGATCCCGGAAGTTTTCTGATTCCATGCATATTAGGAAACAACATTACATGTGATGCTTTATTGGATTTAGGTGCAAGTATCAATTTAATGCCTTATTCGTTGTATTCTAAACTTTTCGGCAATACTTTGAAACCTACAAAGATTAGTATTCGATTAGCAAACCATTCTTACCAATATCCTGTTGGTATTGCTGAGAATATGCTTTTCCAAGTTGGTAAATTCATTTTTCCTGTGGATTTTGTAATCTTAGAGATGAAAGAGGATAGTAAAGTACCTCGTATCTTAGGAAGACCTTTCCTAAACACAGCTGATGCTATAATCAAAGTGAAAGGAAAAGAACTCAATCTTGGAGTTGGAGAAGATAGAATCACTTTTCTAATCGATAAAGCGATGCAATATCCATATTCCAGTGATGACACTTGTTTTAACATAGATGTAATTGATGAAGTCACTGAGGAAGAGTTGGATGCATTACTTGACAATTTTGATCCATTCATGACTACTTCCAAAAAGATAAGTGAAATAGATTTTGATAAAGAATTTGCTGAATTTATGGAAGTTAAGTTTGAAGAAGAAGAAGAAGGAGAAATCATAGAAGAGAATTTTGAGGAAATTCCTTTTAATGATCAAATGAGAATCAAAACATCTATTGAAGAACCACCAACTGATCTTGAGCTTAAACCACTTACTGATAACCTTGAATATGCTTACTTAGAAGATAATTCACTTCTTCCAGTAGTCATATCTTCGTTGCTCAAAGAAAAAGAGAAAGAATGTCTTATTTCTTTTCTTAAGAAGCATAAAAGAGCTTTTGCGTGGAAAACATCTTATATCCCAGGAATTAGTCCTGATTTTTGTAAGCACAAAATCAATTTTGAAGAAGATGTTAAACCTGTTGTAGAAAGATAACGTCGACTCAATCCCAACATGAAAGAAGTTGTAAAGAAGTAAATCATTAAACTTCTTGATGCTGGTATTATTTACCCCATCGAGGATAGTCATTGGGTGAGTTCAGTTCACTGTGTTTCGAAGAAAGGAGGAATGACTATTGTGACCAACGAACGGAATGAATTAGTTCCTACTAGAACAGTCACTGGATGGAGAGTATGTATTGATTACAGAAAATTAAACAAAGCCACCAGAAAAGATCATTTTCCTTTACCTTTCATGGATCAAATGCTTGAAAGATTAGCAGGGAACGAATACTTTTGTTTCCTTGATGGTTTTTCAGGATATTTCCAAATTCCTATTGATCCTGCCGATCAAGAAAAGACTACATTCACATGTCCTTTTGGAACTTACGCTTACAGGCGTATGCCTTTTGGATTATGTAATGCACCCGCAACTTTTCAAAGGTGTATGATTGCAATATTCCAAGACATGCTTGAAACATCTATGGAAGTTTTCATGGATGACTTTTCAGTATTTGGAAACTCATTTGAAGTTTGTCTTTCGAATCTTGATAAGATGCTCAAAAGATGTGAAGCTACACATCTAGTTCTCAACTGGGAAAAATGCCATTTTATGGTGACTGAAGGAATTGTGCTTGGACACAAAATTTCTAGTGCAGGAATGGAGGTTGACAAAGCAAAAATCGATGTTATCACAAAATTACCACCTCCAACAAATGTTAAAGCCGTTAGAAGTTTTTTAGGACATGCCGGTTTTTACCGTCGTTTCATTAAAGATTTTTCAAAAATATCTCGTCCTATGACGAAAATTATTGAAAAAGATTATGTTTTTGACTTCAATGCGGATTGCATGAAGGCATTCGAAACATTGAAAAACCAACTGACTAGTGCACCCATTATGGTTTCACCTGATTGGTCACTACCGTTTGAGCTTATGTGCGATGCAAGCGACTTTGCTGTTGGAGCTGTATTAGGACAACGTGAAGGAAAACATTTCCGTCCTATATACTATGCTAGCAAAACTCTTAACAATGCTCAACAAAATTACACGGTTACGGAGAAAGAATTGTTAGCCGTTGTTTTTGCTTTCGACAAATTCAGATCTTATCTTGTGCTTTCAAAGACGATTGTGTTTACTGATCACTCAGCGCTCAAATATCTGTTTACAAAGCAAGATGCAAAACCGCGTCTTATCCGATGGATTTTGCTACTCCAAGAATTTGACATAGAAATCAAAGATAAGAAAGGAGCAGAAAATCTAGCTGCTGATCATTTGTCTCGTCTTGAAAATCCGAATTTGGAAGAATTAAAGGAGGATGAAATCGACGATTATTTTCCTGAAGAAACTCTCATGGTTGCTGACACAAATGATAAAAATGAAATTCCATGGTTTGCAGATTTTGCAAATTATCTCATTGGAGGAATTTTAAAGAAAGGTTTAAGTCATCACCAACGAAGCTGATTCTTTTCAGAATTAAAACACTATTATTGGGAAGAACCCTACCTTTTCAAGATGTGTTCCGATGGGATGATCACAAGATGTGTTTATGGTTCCGAGACAAGAAGAATTCTTGATGAATGCCATCATGGCCCGACTGGGGGACACTATGGTCCTTCCACCACTCATAAAAATACTCTAAAATTCGTCCTTAGAAGTCCAGGAAAATTTGGAGGTTCAAGAAGTCATCATTTGGAGGTCAAAACATTAAGGAGTCAACACCAATACTTTGGGTATCATTACCTTATCATTTGTAATCTTATTTCAATCATTGTAAGACTTTCAATTATGGTTTCTAATGTTCAAAGTTCTGAGTTTATGTTTATGTTTGCTATGAGTGGCTAGAGCCTTTGTGCACTTGCTTAGATGATGTTTATTATCTAGTGATTTACTTATGATTGTGATAACATGTTTTAATTCAATTTCAAGTTAATTCTAAGATCCAATTGTGGTTGAGTTTCATAGTAACACTTGTTGGTCTAGTTTGACTAGTTAGTAATAGTAAAGGTCGAAAGAATTAATGTTACTTAACTAGTTATAATCATTTGTCTATGAATGATTGCTTTTCACCCATTGTTCTTGATTAAACAAAGGAGCTTAATTGTGATTGTAATGAGAATATTTTTGTCTATCAAATTGGATTGATTGAAAACTATTTCATAGGTCGAAAGAGTTAGTAGTTTCCAATCAATTGTGACCTATTTGTCTATGAATCGGTTACCTTTTGCATTGACCATTTCCTAAGCAAATTTGATAAACAAGAAACTATTTTTGTGTTTAAGTTTGTACACCAAAACTTATGAACCCGGAATTGATCTTGAATTGATTGGTTAAACGTAATGCTTGTTTTTATAAACTAAAATCTTGACGAAGGTTTAACTTGTAGAAACAATAGATTAGTTCACCAACTAATTATTACAACCAACATGTTAACAAGAGTTATCACAATCATGCTTATCAAGAGGATTAGACTAATCTAAGCAAGTGTAGTTTTTAATCATTTGAATTATCATTTTTATCATCATTTCTTGTTTTCATGAGTTATTTCTATTAGCTTTTAGACTTACACATAGATTCACTACACAAATCCCTGTGAACGATCCCGGCTTACCATCATCATCTTGCTACAACGGACGAGTTCACTTGCTCGTATGTGTTGTTTCTAGATTCGGTAATTCGTATTTATAAATTTAAAACTTGTACTCTTCACGACACATCATCGATCAAGCTAGATAACACAACCAAGCTTCTCACGAAAAGAAAAGAAAATAATATAATTCACTCACATTCATTTCTTTTGTTGGAGGTGTATTTCACTCAATTGCTCTGTCGCGACTTCATTTCATACCATAGGCTTGTACAAGTATCAAAACTAATCCAAATCATGTAAGAAATAAATCAATTTATCAAAGAGGACTTTTATTCGGGCTGAAATGTTAGGCTAAGGGTTAATATCAACTTATGCTCAAATAACTATTGTACAAATATAATAGATCGCTAACAACGTTATTTGCATAATGGATGGTCATTAGAATATTCATACAATCGATATCTTCACAAAGCAAAAAGGGTTAGGATAAGACATGGGATTATTTAAGAGGGTGCAATAATATACAATAATCAAGTCAAATACCAAAATCACTTGTTGCAAAAACAATCGAACCATGTATCCCCAAATGATTATAGCCTCTATAACAACTCCATCCTTTCTCTTTTATTTCATTCATCGATCATCATACATAAATATCACGTCTTAGCACATTGGCTAATCTTTAAAAGTACTTCCTCTTCATAATTATAGCATATTGGCTATTTATATATCTATATATTTTTTTTTTTTCACATACACATCTTCTCCCACACTTTGGATGAGCATATACCTCAAAAACACAAATAAGAAGTAGCTACCTTCGCCTTCGTTGGAAAGGTATATCCGAAATACAAAGTGTAAGCTCATAATCATCAAAAACTTCTTCAACCCAACAACAAGTAAGTTATCGATTTGACTTGACTAAAAAGGGTTAGACTAAAGTTTAAAGGTGTAAAATCTTTTTGTATTTTTCTGAATGTAACAAAAATGAAAAGATAAGCTCAAAAGGGTGAACTAAGGGTATCTAGTGCTAAAAATGAGCACTAACAAATGGGTCCATAGAATGGTGGTTAACTAACCAATGCGGCTAGCTAATATATCAATATATGAAAATAGAAGGCCATTTGGTTTAATCCTAAGTTGCCTCTTATCATTTAAATTCATTTATATCACACGAATGTGACCTTACTTTGGAATTCGTAATGTATGACAAGCACAAGTTCTAGAATCAATTCAATCACCGGCACACTCATAGCAAGAACATAGAATTTAAGAATAGAAAATATATGCTTCAAATGATAGGCTCAAATCCTCACATATTTGTAGAATGGGCTAAAAATGCACAAGTAATGTTATCAGTCCTAAGAACAGATTGTTTTACTTAATCGAGATACGTTTAAAAATTCAAATTTCCATTTTATGCTATTGGAAAATTTCAAGTTGTTTCAATTATATATATACTTTTACGTGTATAAACAACTACTTCCTTAAGGGCAATAAAACAAATTCCAAAATAATCACAAAATTTTAAAAACTGGATCATTTTCACTATTTACTTCCCTCCCCCACACTTAAGTTTTGCATTGTCCTCAATGTGAAAGATTAACTTCAAAGTAAAGGAAATAGGGAAAATAGAATAGTAAATGATATCACCTAAAAAATCATGCGAGATCCATATTTGGTGTTTAACGCATGAGTTGGGAAATCCAAACTCCAAAATGTACCAACCATATGAACGAGCAATGATTTCATGGTATCTGATCCACTCCGTAAAGCGTATATATTAAATACACACGATACGTGTGGGTCCACAAGTCAAACCTTAGGGAAAAGTCAAACTTGCAACACCCGTGAATACTGAATGTGATACCGGGCAAGTGTCACCCGGGTCGTGTCCCAACGAGGTGTGAATGGAGGATATCGTTTGAGATTTGGAATTAAAATGCTTGAATATTTTGTATTTTTGGTTTCTTTTCTGATTCTATTTGAAAATTAAAAGCAATTTTTTCAAAAGTTTAAACGTAAAAATCAAAATATGTTAAAAACGTACACGAGAATTTAAAAACTAACAAAATGGAATTTAAACAAGATCTAACTATGGGAAGCATAAATAGGCTAGATACAATCTAATAAGCATGATTAACAAGTCTATAAAACCTAAATGATCAAAAACGCAAACTAAATTAAAACCGAGCCTTAAACGGGAAATTACGAGCCTAAAACGTCAAATTGGTGAAATATTAACTCTACATGTGCAAATTTATTTTTATAAAATCCTAAATGATAAAAGAAAATTAAAAAAAAAAAAATTATATTTTTTTGACTTTTACTTAATTTTCTATGAATTATAAACTAAATTTAAAAGAAAAATAAATTAAAAATACTAAATGAAAGTGGAAAATTACGAAAATTTATAGGAAAGTACTAATTGATATTCTGGTCCTAGGAAAAATAAAAGTTGGGTGCCAGCTTATTTGGAGAAGCTGTAATAAGCTAATAATGAGAAATAAGCAAAAGAAGGAAAACTGGGTTAAGTAAATTGTTTGTGCAAGTTATAAATGAAAAAGACCCAAGGGCAGTTGGTGTTGAGTGTGTGGTGTGGGTTTGTTAAAGCCAGAGACCAGGGTTCGAATCCCTTGGTTCTCTTTTTTAAAAACTTATTTTCTTTTCTTTTCACAACTTATTAGTAAGCTATCAAATAACAACTTTTGTAAAGGAATTAATTTTAGAAACTCAGAATTAAGCTAGAAATAAGCTAAACATCAAACAGTTGGTTATTAAGCTTAACTAGAACTAGGATTTAAGCAAATAAGCTATAAGCTGGATTTTTAAGCTAACAGGGAATGGACATAAGCTACTTGGACTAAGATCACTACAAATAAGCTAAAGTGTCCAGAAAAAGCACCTAGATTAAGCTAATTAAGCAGTTTAACAGTTGGCTTGTTCTAGAAAGGAAAAATGGTTAAAGACACTAAATAAGCTAATAAGCTATTTAAAGTCTTAAATCACACTGGAAAAAACTATAATATACTTAAACTATTTCAATAAGCTATGGGGTATCAGAAAAAGCTATGGAAATAAGCTAATAAGCACTTAGATAGAAAATGGCTTCTGAGGTAATTCATGAACAGGGCAAAAAGTGATGTTTTCAAGTTAATAAAAAGCTAGGATAAGCTGTTCTAAAAAATTTTGAAAAATATGAAATAACTATATTAGCAACTGAATTATATTTGTACCAAAATTTAGCTTATTTCAACTTATAATTAAGAAATTAAAAATAAAAAATAAAGGCTGAAAATGCAAAAATCTAATATGCAGGCCTTATGTGTTCTGAGGTGATTTTAAAAAGCTAATTTAAGCTGTAATAAGTTAAGCTTTATTATGGAAATCATGTAAAAGAAAAAATTACGAACCTAACATCTTAAAATTCTAAATATTAAGCAAATAGGATCTAAAATAAGCACTTGACAAGGCTTAATGCAGTCTGCTATTGACTGTGAGATCAGTCAAGGTGAAAAACTAGTAAAAGTGCACAATCCTAACTGAAATGAGTCCAACTCTTGATTAACTACTTAATGTTCTATGTTAAACAGGGAAATGCCAAAAGAAAAGCTCAAAATAGCTTATTGCTATATTGAGCTTATTTTGATCAGTTGGTTCCTAAACTTGTAACAGTCTACTTCAAATCTATGAACTCTATCAATTTAGCTCAAAACATCTCACAAACAGCTTATTTTAATCAAATTAAGCTAGTTTAAACTTATCCAAATGGCAAATGAACAGTGGTAGCTAATTTGCACATAAAATAAGCTTAATCCAAACACCCCTTTAAGAGGGTCTGTTTTGGTTTTTTAAATGAAACAGGCCTAAATAAGCTAAAATTTGATTGAAATAAGTCTCACTAACTTAATTAAACACTAATGAGTGATTTTAAACTGGAAATAAGCAATTAATAAGCAGTCTCTAGGTTTAACCTATTTTTGGCTTTTTTTTAGAGTTTTTAAGCAAAATAAAGAAAAGGGCTATTTTAAACTGATAATACAGACAAGAAACACTTCTAAACTACCAATAAGCAGATAATTACTAAAATAAGCTAAAATTAAGCTAAGGAACAGTAAACAGTAAAATAATGCAAAAATTTAGAAAATTACTTACAACTGATTTAGGCTATGAAACAAAGAAAATTGATCAGGAAATAGCTTAAGCTTATCAAAGATGAGCTAAAATCCCAAGTAAGTTTATCAGAATAGCTTATTCCCATAACTGTTTATTTTGGCTTATTTGTTGACTTTCGTTGACTTTTGCATCTAGGACAAAGATGATCTCCAGTAACTTGCATAAGCTTAAATAAACTCTAATAAGCTTATTGGAACAGAGATAATAGCTTATAACATTAAAAACATTGATAATTAAGAATTAAGCATTTTGGCGGGAATTCGAATTAAACGGTAAAATTGGAATTTAATTTAATAAAACACTTGAATTACAACTTAATTTACTCATACAATTCAGAAATTATAAAACCCAGAGAAAATTTTACATAAAACTTTAAATTCGAATTTATTTTACTACTAAATTTACATTAAGAAAATAAAAACTTGCCACTCTACTCTTGTGCTTCAATCCATTAAATAGCCTTCATGATCATCTCCCAGTGCCTTCACTTGATTTCCCACCTTCCCCATTAACAATTTCCTTCAATAAAAATTTCCAGTGCCGTATCCACCAATCGTGGTCAAATTATCACTTGGAATTAAAAATTGATGTAGTGACTAATGAGGTATGTTTTCTAGAAGGGGTAATTGAGTTAGGGGAGGGTACACAGTAACTCTTTGAAGAAGATAAATAGTAACAACCAATTTACCCGCTTATTTCTTACGGTTTTGACTTTTGGGGTACTGTTCATCGTTGACCAAGTTTATTAATAAACTGGATTGGGGCTTTGACGGCGCTTATGATGGGCTTGTTGTTTTTTTTAAGGATCCAGTTGTATTTGTTAAGGATTAGGATTAGTATTGAATATTTGGTTAAGGACCATTTGTGACAATTCTAAAAATTCAGGGACCAAAGCTGTCAATTTTGGAAAGTTATTCCAAGGATTATTTTTGCAATGTTGACATGATCCAAGGGTTGACTTTGACCAAATGAGCATCTCCTTTTTGATAAATTCATTCCCGGCATCGGCTTTTTGTACGTTTTCCATTCTTGTGCTTGGTTTTGTCTTTTTGTCTTTGTTTTTGTCTCTTTTCTCAATATCCGTACCTGCACGTGTATAAACACAAAAGCATAACATATTTGGCATATTTGATTAGTTTTTGGTTTATTTTGTCCATTTTCTAAGGTCAAAGATATATGTAATTAAACACATATCAAAATCCCCCAGACTAAGGTATTGTCGTGTCCTCACGCAATGTTATCAACTCATGCTTTTGAAACCAAAAATTTCAAACCTCTTTTTACTAAGTTTGAAAAGTAACAAAATATTCGAAAGAGATTTAAGAAATCAAAAGTTCTAAAAACGCCCCGTTTTTCCATTTTATTCACACTTATTCTATTTTTGTATTTTTCTATTTTACTTGTGACGGGATGTTGATTTTCATTATTTCACAATAACTTTTAGGATCACAGAGTAGGAAACACAACTCATAAAGAAGTGACCATACGGATAAAATTCATCGTCCCTGATTTTTCACAAGTCCCCAAACCAAGCTTAAAAACGAAATCATTGTTAGATACAAGTTAAGATGCTAATGCTACTCATGAATGTAAGTTGTAAATTTTTCACTCTCCAATTATTCTACAAGATTGGTTCGTGTGCTTATTTTTCAAAAGTTTTATCAAAGAAATCGACTTATTATGGTTGTTACTGTTTAAGTCAAATATTAATTTACCAGGAGTCCTTGAATTCTAAGGATCAAAAAGGGCCTTTTCCATGTAACGGCTTTCTTCTCGGCACATCCCAAACCAGTTGGTTTTAGGTGACCAGGATTTTGACACCCCACAGAGAATAGTACCGGAATCAGCTGGATTTTGATTTCATAGATTTCTAAAATTCCTGCTAAGTTAATATTAAATACTTAAATAGACAACAATCGACGATCATTTGGAGATTAGAGATTCAAAAGTGAGATTACTCCATGTAACGGTTTTCTTCTCGGCACATCCCAAACCAGTTGGTTTTAGGTGACCAGGCTTTTGACACTCCACAGAGAATAATACCGGAGCTTTCTGGACCTTTGAATTCAACAATCTACCAAATTACTGTTTAACCTTTAAGACAATATTGACGAATACAAGTTCAACTTCCGATTTAAATTTAAGAAAAAGTAAGCTTTATACATTTATTCATAACAACATTTTTATTTACATAACACATATTTTTTCATTTTTCAATTTTTCATCTTATTATTATTATTTTTTTTTAATATTATTTTTATTTTTTTTTAAACTCATATATACTTGCATCATAATTGTGATTTTACTCACTTTCTTTTGCATTATTGTTCTGATTTTTAGATAGTATGCTTGTTCGAAAATTTTAAATAAAAAGTTGAACTCGTACTCTATATCAAAGTTGTATAAAAATTTGTAATAAAACGATTTCTAAGTTTAAAAATTTGAAAATAGCACAAATTTAGCTTATGGGAGGAAAAACTACAAATTCCACTGATGAGCCTTTAAGATAACCAACTAATCCTTGCTTAGCATCACAACTTATAATTAACTCTATCATTTCTCGTTCTCCGCAAATTTAAAATCTTTAATAAAAAGATCCGCGAATGCTTAGTCGAAATGGTTAAGGGGACAAGCTAGGGCTCAACACGCCCGGTCAAGTCAAAATTTTATTCCTACTCTAACCAACGGAAAATCAACAATGTGTCAAAACACTTATGATATTTTTGCAAAATTTTTTAAATTTTTTCATTTTTTTGGATTTTTGGTGGAAAACGAGATTGCTAAGGTACACGACACAATGCAAGGCAAAATCAAATCGAAGGATCACCCCCCAGACTAAAACGAAACATTGTCCTCAATGTTTTAACGGTAAGGGTCATCCTAACAAATCTAAGGCCGTTTATGAATTATGCCAAATAGATAAGGTTAGTCGATAATATTAAAGGATACCAGATTTCTTGAGACTTGAGTAATAGACAAAACCATGAGCACGAGAGTCATCCGATATCGGGCAAATCCTGCACAAATCAACAAACACAAAACACAAGAGTGGAAGAGATGAAACTCTTCACGTCACACATTAGCACACAAATACAAAACACACTGATAAGTATGGGTTGCCTCCCACGAAGCGCTTGTTTATGATTGAGTCATTAGCTTGACTCGCCCCGAATTCATTGGTCCATGGGGAAAGTTTGGAGATCCGGGACAACCATGGGTGGTACATCCCCTCCAAAGTAGTGCTTCAACCTATGATCGTTCACTTTAAAGTTTGGTCCATCATTTTGAGATAACTCGATGGTACCATATGGAAAAAATTTTGCAACGGTGAAGGGTCCAGTCCAACGGGTTTTAAGCTTTCCCGAGAATATCTTTAATCTGGAGTTGAAAAGAAGGACTTGATCACCAACGTTGAAAACGCGGTTCTTGATTTTAGAGTCATGAATCTTCTTTGTCTTCTCTTTGTAGATCAAAGAGTTCTCGTACGCTTGATCACGAAGTTCATTCAATTCATTAAGTTGAACCTTGTGGTGATCACCCGCGGACTTAAGGTCAAAGTTCGCATGTTTTAAGGCCCAGTAGGCTTTGTGCTCGAGTTCAATCGGTAGATGACACGCCTTTCCGTAAACCAGCTTGTAAGGAGTGCACCCAATGGGTGTTTTGTAAGCGGTACGGAAAGCCCATAATGCATCATCTAATTTGTCAGCCCACGAGGCACGGTTTTCTCCTACTGTCCTTTCCAAAATCCTTTTTAGACCTCGGTTTGAAACTTCCACTTGTCCACTGGTCTGTGGATGATAAGCGGTAGCAAGACGGTGAGTTACACCGTACTTTAGAATGACCTTTGCAAATTGGTCATTACAGAAATGCGTACCGCGATCACTTATTATTGCACGTGGAGTTCCAAATCGGGAGAAAAGATTCTTCAAAAATTTTACAACTACTCGGGCATCATTGGTGGGGAGTGCTTTCGCCTCAACCCATTTTGACAAATAGTCGACAGCCACGAGTATGTATTTGTTCCCTCGTGAAGACGGGAATGGCTCCATAAAATCGATGCCCCACACATCAAAGATCTCGCATACTTGAATTGCATTTTGTGGCATTTCATTCTTCTGCGAGATTTTGCCTTGACGTTGGCAAGCGTCACATGACTTTACCAAGTCGTGAGCATCACGGTAAATCGTTGGCCAGTAAAAACCGGAATCAAAGACTTTCTTGGCGGTGTAGTTAGCACCATGATGTCCCCCAGTGGGTCCATTATGGCAAGCAGTAAGGATATCAACGGCTTCTTGGCCGTATACACATCACCGAATGACTTGATCCGCATAGATTTTAAACAGATAGGGGTCATCCCAAAAGTAATGCTTCACATCTTTGAATAATTTGTTCTTTTGTTGGGATGACATCCCTTTAATCACAAAGTTACCCGCATGGTAGTTTGCAAAGTCAGCAAGCCATGGGGTACTAGAATCTCCACGAAAAGATACCACGTTAAGTGTCTCGAGAGGGAATGTTTCATTAATTTCCTTTTTCTCAAGCTCACTTTGGTGAGGGTTCTCTAATCGGGACAGATGATCAGCTGCTAGGTTCTCGGCTCCTTTTTTATCACGGATTGTGACATCAAATTCCTGAAGGAGGAGAACCCATCGGAGCAATCTCGGCTTTGCATCTTGTTTTGCAAAGAGATATTTGAGAGCCGAGTGGTCCGTATACACTATGCTTTTTGACAGTATCAAGTATGGCCGGAATTTTTCAAAAGCATACACCACGGCAAGTAATTCTTTTTCCGTTGTGGTGTAATGAGCTTGAGCTTCTGTCATAGTTTTGCTAGCATAATGTATAGGCTGAAAGTGTTTGGCTTTTCATTGCCCCAAGACCGTACCTATTGCAAAATCACTTGCATCACACATAAGTTAAAAAGGTAGGTCCCAATCGGGGGCAACTAAAATCGGTGCTTCAGTGAGTTTTTTCTTTAGAGTTTGAAATGCTTTGATGCACTCTTCAGAAAAAATGAATGGAGTTTCCTTTTCCAAGAGACGAGTCATTGGCCGGGATATTTTTGAAAAATCTTGAATGAATCTACGATAGAAACCGGCATGACCAAGAAAACTCCTAACACCCTTGACAGTGGTGGGATAAGGTAGCTTTGCAATTATGTCAACTTTAGCTTTGTCTACCTCAATCCCGCTCTTAGAAATTTTATGGCCAAGGACAATGCCTTCTTTGACCATAAAATGGCTTTTCTCCCAATTTAGACACAAATTAGTGTCTTCACAATGATGAAGCATGTTGTCTAAATTGGAGAGACATGTTTCAAACGAATTCCCAAAGACAGAGAAATCATCCATGAAGACTTCCATTGTTTTTTCAATCATGTCATGGAAGATAGCCATCATACAACGTTGGAACATTCCAGGAGCATTGCACAAGCCAAAAGGCATGCGTCGGTATGCAAAAGTTCAGTATGGGCATGTGAATGTAGTCTTTTCTTGATCCTGTGGATCAATGGGAATTTGAAAGTAACCCGAGAAACCGTCGAGAAAACAATAGTATTCGTTTCCCGCTAGTCTTTCGAGCATCTGATCCATGAAGGGTAAAGAAAAATGGTCTTTACGGGTGGCGTCATTCAACTTTCGATAGTCGATGCACACACGCCATCCCGTAACCAATCGAGTTGGAATTAACTCATTGTCATCGTTTTCAACCACGGTGATACCACCCTTCTTAGGAACACAATGAATAGGGCTCACCCAAGGACTATCAGAGATAGGGTAAATTAATCCAGCATCAAGAAGTTTGATAACTTCCTTTTTGATAACCTCGTGGATCTTGGGATTGACCCTTCTTTGATGTTGAACCGCTGGTTTATAGTCATCCGCCATTAAAATTTTGTGTGTACAAAATTGAGGGTTAATACCCTTAATGTCGGAAAGTCTCCAAGCAATGGCTTGTTTATGCGACTTTAAAACCTTTATGAGAGCGGTTTTCTCCTCATCATTTAAATCTTTAGCAATTATAACGGGAAATTTATCGTTTCCCTCCAAAAATGCATATTCAAGATGAGGTGGAAGGTCCTTAAGTTCGACCTCGGGAGGATCATCATAATTTTCAATTGGTTTGATCTCCTCATTATGAAGTTCTTTTGGAGGGAGAGAAGATGGATCATCATTAATTAACTTCTCAAGGAGAAGAATGTCTCCCTCCGGGTCAAATACATTATCATCAATTCCCGATGGAATTGAATCACATGACAAACAAGCTTCAATTTATTCCAAAATGAAGTCACCTCCCTCAAATGGAGTAAGAGAGGGGGAAGAGTGAGCGATGATAGGATCAGAAGAAGTGGGATTGCCACTTGAAGAATATGAGAATCCGAGGACTTGTTGAGCGTACTCCTCATAAGTATTGTCTAGAACATCGATCCGGCTAACCGATACATCATCATATTTTGAGGAGTATCTCGAAGTTTGATTAAGATTGAACGTTACGGATTCATCATTAACACGAAGTGTTAATTCTTCCGCATGAACATCAATCAATGCACGTCCTGTTCTCAAGAAAGATCTCTTGAGAATGAGAGGAACTCGGGGATCACATTCAAAATCCACAAATACAAAATCGGCGGGGAAATGAAACTTTCCTACTTTGACAAAAACGTCTTCAGCAACGCCTTTAGGAATAGTAACAGTTCGATCCCCGGCAGCGGCGCCAAAATTTGATCCACTCCGTAAAGCGTATATATTAAATACACATGATACGTGTGGGTCCACAAGTCAAACCTTAGGGGAAAGTCAAACTTGCAACACCCGTGAATACTAAATGTGATACCGGGAAAGTGTCACCCGGGTCGTGTCCCAACGAGGTGTGAATGGAGGATATCGTTTGAGATTTGGAATTAAAATACTTGAATATTTTGTATTTTTGGTTTCTTTTCTGATTCTATTTGAAAATTAGAAGCAATTTTTTCAAAAGTTTAAACTTAAAAATCAAAATATGTTAAAAACTTACACGAGAATTTAAAAACTAACAAAATGGAATTTAAACAAGATCTAACTATGGGAAGCATAAATAGGCTAGATACAATCTAATAAGCATGATTAACAAGTCTATAAAACCTAAATGATCAAAAACGCAAACTAAATTAAAATCGAGCCTTAAACAGGAAATTACGAGCCTAAAACGTCAAATTGGTGAAATATTAACTCTACATGTGCAAATTTATTTTTATAAAATCCTAAATGATAAAAGAAAATTAAAAAAAAAAGAATATATATATTTTTTTGACTTTTATTTAATTTTCTATGAATTAAAAACTAAATTTAAAAGAAAAATAAATTAAAAATACTAAATGAAAGTGGAAAATTACGAAAATTTACAGGAAAGTACTAATTGATATTCTGGTCCTAGGAAAAATAAAAGTTGGGTGCCAGCTTATTTGGATAAGCTGTAATAAGCTAATAATGAGAAATAAGCAAAAGAAGGAAAACTGGGTTAAGTAAATTGTTTGTGCAAGTTATAAACGAAAAAGACCCAAGGGCAGTTGGTGTTGGGTGTGTGGTGTAGGTTTGTTAAAGCCAGAGACCAGGGTTCGAATCCCCTGGTTCTCTTTTTTAAAAACTTATTTTTTTTTTATTTTCTTTTCACAACTTATTAATAAGCTATCAAATAACAACTTTTGTAAAGGAATTAATTTTAGAAACTCAGAATTAAGCTAGAAATAAGCTAAACATCAAACAGTTGGTTATTAAGCTTAACTAGAACTAGGATTTAAGCAAATAAGCTATAAGCTGGATTTTTAAGCTAACAGGGAATGGACATAAGCTACTTGGACTAAGATCACTACAAATAAGCTAGAGTGTCCAGAAAAAGCACCTAGATTAAGCTAATTAAGCAGTTTAACAGCTGGCTTGTTCTAGAAAGGAAAAATGGTTAAAGACACTAAATAAGCTAATAAGCTATTTAAAGTCTTAAATCACACTGGAAAAAACTATAATATACTTAAACTATTTCAATAAGCTATGGGGAATCAGAAAAAGCTATGGAAATAAGCTAATAAGCACTTAGATAGAAAATGGCTTCTGAGGTAATTCATGAACAGGGCAAAAAGTGATGTTTTCAAGTTAATAAAAAGCTAGGATAAGCTGTTCTAAAAAATTTTGAAAAATATGAATTAACTATATTAGCAACTGAATTATATTTGTACCAAAATTTAGCATATTTCAACTTATAATTAAGAAATTAAAAATCAAAAATAAAGGCTCAAAATGCAAAAATATAATATGCAGGCCTTATGTGTTCTGAGGTGATTTTAAAAAGCTAATTTAAGCTGTAATAAGTTAAGCTTTATTATGGAAATCATGTAAAAGAAAAAATTACGAACCTAACATCTTAAAATTCTAAATATTAAGCAAATAGGAACAAAAATAAGCACTTGACAAGGCTTAATGCAGTCTGCTATTGACTGTGAGATCAGTCAAGGTGAAAAACTAGTAAAAGTGCACAATCCTAACTGAAATGAGTCCAACTCTTGATTAACTACTTAATGTTCTATGTTAAACAGGGAAATGCCAAAAGAAAAGCTCAAAATAGCTTATTTTGATCAGTTGGTTCCTAAACTTGTAACAGTCTACTTCAAATCTATGAACTCTATCAATTTAGCTCAAAACATCTCACAAACAGCTTATTTTAATCAAATTAAGCTAGTTTAAACTTATCCAAATGGAAAATGAACAGTGGTAGCTAATTTGCACATAAAATAAGCTTAATCCAAACACCCCTTTAAGAGGGTCTGTTTTGGTTTTTTAAATGAAACAGGCCTAAATAAGCTAAAATTTGATTGAAATAAGTCTCACTAACTTAATTAAACACTAATGAGTGATTTTAAACTGGAAATAAGCAATTAATAAGCAGTCTCTAGGTTTAACCTATTTTTGGCTTTTTTTTAGAGTTTTTAAGCAAAATAAAGAAAAGGGCTATTTTAAACTGATAATACAGACAAGAAACACTTCTAAACTACCAATAAGCAGATAATTACTAAAATAAGCTAAAATTAAGCTAAGGAACAGTAAACAGTAAAATAATGCAAAAATTTAGAAAATTACTTACAACTGATTTAGGCTATGAAACAAAGAAAATTGATCAGGAAATAGCTTAAGCTTATCAAAGATGAGCTAAAATCCCAAGTGAGTTTATCATAACAGCTTATTCCCACAACTGCTTATTTTGGCTTATTTGTTGACTTTCGTCGACTTTTGCATCTAGGACAAAGATGATCTCCTGTAACACCCCAACCCGACAAGGGTAAAGATGTCACGCAAATGGTTTCATATCAGATATAACAAGCATACCTTCATAAGTAATACAAAGATTCTCAGAGGTTACAAATGAAATACTGGAATTACAAGGTTACAAAAGCGAAAACAATTTCTAACAATAGAATACTTTCTAATCATCTCTAGGCCGAAACTATCAAGTCTTCTAAGTCCAAAAGTCTCTTCACTCGAACCCATCTTCCAACTAAAACCTGCCGCACACGAAAAGAAAACGTGCGGCTGAGCTTAAAAAGCCCAGTGAACAGATACATAATACAAGCAAAGATAACGAAACGGTAATATAATGAAGTACTGGAGATGTCATAAGGTATAATCAAAGCGAAAGAGAAATAAGGAAATATAGGATAGTCATCTACCACGAGCCCATAACTCAAAGTCATAATCTCAACATCAGAATCTCAAAGTCATAATCTCACAATCAGAGGGGATACCTCTCAGGCAACCAGATAATATGAGGGGTGGCCTCATGTATCAAAAGGGGTGGAGTAGCTAGCTCCCAAAAATGTGAAAGGCGTGTATTGCACACAAGCACCAGTCACCTCAAAGTCATACTCAAAGTCATAGTTAAATCCACTAAACATACATGCCTAGGATTGCAATCCATACGCCCCCACTCAAAGTCAATCTCAAAATCATAATCTCAAAGTCATCATGGCCATATCATAATATAAAAGGGGACGGCGTGAGAAATCACTCCCCCACACAGGAGTCATGCCAGTGGTGCATCACAGACATGGCCAGGTTACCTTCCTGGCTAGGAAACAAAAAGGTGGCTCGGGTATCAAACTAAGAGTCAGGTCTCAAAGTCATGCAAACGGGTTCATCTCAAAGTCATATCAAAGCATATCTCAAGGTCATGTCAAAAGTGAATCTCAAAGTCATATGAAAAGGTTCATATCAAAAGGTTCATATCAAAAGGGTCATAGCAAAGGTTCGTAGCTCAACATCGAAGCATAGGTGATAAGACACCCTTTCTTAAAAAGGGTAGAGTATCCGTACCTTATGACGAAGCAGAAAAGACAATCACAGAAATAGGAACGGCTCAAGGTCTCTCCTTCTTCACACCTAAAGGAGTAGAAGGGAATTACTAATCATTCTTAATTAACTGACTTTCCATTTTAAGTAACTTTCCATTTTTAGTAACTTTCCATATTTAGAAAGTTGGATCAACATACTTAGTTAAATCATTATTTCTGGAATTAGGGTACCTTTTATCACATCTGCATATTAGGTCCTTAAGAAATCATAATTTACACTTTACACCCTTTAGTTTCAAAAGTTACACTTTAGACCCTTAACTTATCAAAGTTCCACTATGGTCACTTATTTTATCATATTATAAGAATGTATCCTCAATTTTACAGAATTTACACAATAGGTCCCTCTAGTTTACAAAGTTACATATTTAGTCCTTTAATTTATAATTTCAACTTTAAATTAATAACAATTACATATTAACCCATTAAATCACCAAATTAACACATAACCCTTTGAATACATTAATTTACCCAAAACAGCAACAACTTTCCAGAAATGACAAGTTTAGTCCCCCATTTTAATTATTTTATAATTCGAATTAATATAAAACCCTAAAAACATTTTAACCCTCTAAAATACAAAAATGACATTGGACTCCTTCCTTTTATATATATATTTTTTTTCCAGCAAGTACATGATCTATATTAAGTTTTAAAACTGACCCACAAGTTTTAGAATTTACAAAACCTACCCTAAACTTTTAAATACCATACGGTAACACTTTTATTTACACAAAATCAAACCCTAACCTTCCTCAATCATTTATAATCATTCCTTCATCATATACATCATTTATTATTCCATGAACAAGCCCTAAAATGCCCAAGACCAGATCGTAACTTTTTATGCCCTTTTTATACGCTTTTAGTTTTAAACCTTAATAACAAAATAAATTCATAAAACACATATTTAGGCCATGACAAATCTTCAAATCATTTTTCCAGACTTCATATGAATATAATATACGAAAATAAAATATATATACAATTCTCATAATTCGTTTAGTATTTTATACCATTTACGTATTGTTTTAATGATTTAAACCCAAATAATTACATAATACATGCATGGATCGAATTATATATTTTTCTTGATGTTCTTAACATGTAAAAGGGTCTGAGAAAAATACCAAATCGAATTTTGGACGTGTAGAACAAGTCGTATGATTTATTTTATACGCGATAGCCAAAATACGCCAAAAATCACCACGGCTTCAAAAACGATCTAAAAATCATGAAATCAATTTTCGCAGGTCACATATGATGTGAGGAACACTAGAAAAATAAAGAACGAATTTTTGGATGGTCGAATGAAGAAAAACGATTTATACCTATTTATGCTTGTCGCGATAAGGAAAAATTCACCAAGGACGAACCAACCAACGAACACCTCCACAATAATTTTTCTTAGGCTCTTTAGATGATGCTTAATCACAGAAAATTGAGTTTGGGATTTTAGGTGGATCGAATGGAGCTAGGTGAATTAATTTGTGTGTGTTTATCCAATCGGCTATTAGGGTTTTGAAAGGAATTGTGTGTGATTGATATAAACTATGAATTGGCTGGTCAAAGGGGGGTAAATGGACATAAATTTCGGCCATAAAGGCTGAATTAAGTTGTGGTTTTAATTTGATTTTAATTTCCTTAATTATATCATAATTTCAAATTTAAAAAAAAAAAAACATTAAAACACCTTTAATATACACGGTTCAATGTTAGGGGCATTTTAGTCATTTTCTCACTTGTACAAATGTTAACTCAAGTTCTCAAAGTTATTTGGATCATACTTTGTGCATTGCCAAAAGTTTGGGATTCATTTGATACTTATTAAGCTCTTAATTTAGTTTTTAATTCTCAGGGGCAATTTGGTCATTTTGCACGTTTTTAAATTTTAGGTGTTACAACTTCTTCCCCTCTAAAAGAAAAATTTCGTCCTCGAAATTTGAAGTCGCAAAGTTAAACGACGTCGTGGCAAATCGCAAAGGATCATCAAAACATTCTCACGTTCGAGCGGTTTCTTCTAAAAAGAATTTTCAAACCAAGTAGTTTCTCATGACTCGAATCAAAACAAGGTGGGTTCACATTTCTCAGAAAGGGACACAATTAGGTTGATTCAGGACAAAAGGTCCATACCACATAAAATGAACTATAGGTGAGTCTTCAGGAAGTTCATATGAGATACAAACGAGAATTCAATTCCAATGATAACGTACCAATATACGGATGATAATCGAATTTCTAGAAAGAGGTAAAAACAATACGTAGGGTTTACATCGAATTGATTAGGCAGATTAGGTGAGAGTACATCAAATTGTAGCAACCATGAGGTGATGCAATTGTATAACTCTTTAGCTTTTCAAATAGTTTCGGCTTCAAAAGGGCCTTCCAAAGATGTTCTCATAACAAACAGGTCTTGTTTTTCTCAGAATCCAAGATGTCATGTCATACTCATAGCAGATCACAATGAACAGTTTCAACGAATGCGAAACGTATAGCAGAACATAGGCATATTCTCATATAATAACAGATCGGATCCATACGGACAGAAAGCATATAAATAGATATTGTCAACTGGCAGAGGGCTCTATAAAAGAATTTAAGATCATTATCGGAAGTGCAGAGATCAGCAAAACGCTCGTCGAGTATCCAAACGTATCAAGTCGCATATCAAAGATAGCAATTTAACTGGATAGGTAGAATGAATCCAAAGTCTAACTAATCGCGAACAATCCAACTGAGATTCAATTTCTAAACTTCTTAGGTACTTCCAAAGATATCCTATGCCCACGATGAGTGCACGTTATATGGTGTAAGTATTATCACGTTGATCAGGCGTCATAATACTAGCACCACATAAGTATGCCCTTATGATGGTCATACTTTATCTCAAGTCGTAATTAAAACCACCTATCTTAATCCACCTAGTACTTCTATAGTCATCAACGATCAACTAAAATCGAATGCCAAAGTCCAAAGACAAAACAAAACTATTCGCACGAGTATCAAAATCCCAGATTTCCAACTAACATGAGGTACGCCGTTACTAACATCATATCTTCCATCATTATCCAAATTCTCTTAAACCGGTTATCATCGAACATACGAAATATAAGCACAACTGATATGCTTCTCGAGAACTTAGATCATAAGAGAATCTTTTAACGATATGGCGAAGCTTAATAGAGTCAACCAAAACGAAATTTAGTCGCCAAGAATTTCGGTCTGAACAGAATCAATTCTTTCAAACATGAAAGGTCTGTTTCACAACTCCGCTCATTCAACACATTCAATCTCTTCAAGACCTGTTAATCTGTCTTCGGTTGTCCAACAATCGGAAAGTGAAACCAAAATCGGGAACTTGTGTCTAGGTCGTCAAGCCTCCTGCAGTTCTTCTTGAATGCGATGGAGTAGTGTGAATTTCTGGTACGATCTTCAATCTCTTCGTCACTCAGTCTGCTTCCGCTCTCAATTCATCTTAGTACAACCAAGATGAATAGGGAAGTGAGACTGCATGTCTTCATCAGCTCCAGGTTTGCCGTCTTGACTAAACTTCTTCTTCTGCATCGCCAACACTTCTGTCTTGAAAAGGAAAGTCTTCACTCTTCAGGGTAGTCGCCGTTGTTGTTAACTCCCGATCAGGCAAAGAACACCGTTGTCTCAACAAACATCAATCTCTCAGAATACACAGATGATCGTCAAATTTCTTACAAGGTGCAAAAATGGTTTTCATGTCCTTCCTCGCCTCTGAATGTACCATTAAGTCATACCATGACCAATTGCCTAAGTACTTACGAGAAAACATCTTTTATCAAGTCCATGAAACAGTCAGAGCTTTAGCTAATACCATTAGCGTAACTAACCGTCATAGTAGTCGATTACGAATATGGTGGTCGATCACAAGAATAGACTCAATTCATCAGTAGGAAACTTCGCGCTCTGAATTTAAAACAAAACACATAGTCGTTCCAGGATGGAGGAATATTGGCTCCTAACAGTAATACGCTTCAGCTTCCACACATATCTCCAGTTACTATCCTTCTTCATCACGAACGAACTAAAACATGCCCAGAAGATGTACTTAAGTAAACTCACTTCTTGGTCTTCGGTTGCTGCTCTTCTCGGTTGCTCCAATCAAATGATATGATCCGAAAGACATCTCCGTTTAGTGACTAGTAATCTCTCGTTGTCATGTCAAATCCTACTTCATGCTCCGATGGAAGAATTTTGGTGGTTCATCAGGAATCAAATTCAAAAGTCCAGGATGCTAAACAAGGTTCAATCCAATGTTCATGTTCAGGGAGTTCAAGCGCCAAAGCTTCTAAGATAAGGTTTAGTCGTTGAAATACGAAATGGTTTCTAGGAAAACTTCAGTACTCGAAACAACATATCTTCAAGGGATGCCAAAACAAATGCGGAAAGTTAAGGTTCTGGCTTATATAGCTGAGATGAGTCCTAACAGACTTACAAAGGTGAAGCACACATCGCACAAAATTTATCTCAAACATTACTCAAATCTTATTCGGAAAAAAAAAATTTCATAATTCAACTGAGTTCGCGAAACATTAATGCCATAAGGAATTCGAAATAGAATTCTAAACAATACAGCTACTAGACTCCTAACTCCATGCTTAGATTGGTTTACTTGCAGTAGATTCCACGTCTGAATCCTCCTCCTCTTCCTCGCTGATCCATCCGTTCCGGTTCCCTTCTGGCTGGGGAAGTGGCTGGCTTGCAAAACCCCCATAGTTGTATCTTCCTTCATCTTCCATGCGGTCCACAAATCCGTACAAATTTTGAGGTTCAATTCGTACCACTCCTCCTTCTTCTGAAAACCTGGGGCCTCTTTCCTGGTATCTACTAACAATGTCCTCTTCATCTGTTATTTCTGCCCCGTGCAGCTGTTCTTCCGTCCCACTTATATTCATGATGGTCCTCCTTTCTTCGATCCGGCTCGACCACATCCTAGTGGGGATCAATATCCTCTTGGCAATCATCCTTAATTTTCCGGTCCTCTTTCGACCGATGGCGAACCTAGTTGTCCAACGATATCTGGGGCGTGCTGGAGGTGCCATGCTGAAAATGACATAAACGATACTAGGTATTAGAATTCGGTAGGTGTCAAAATTTACTCGAAACTCCAGAAATTTACGTAAAATATCATCGAATGAGCGATCGGTCAAAATTAATCCTCCAATCAAGCAGATCGGCATCGCAAATCTTATTATTCGGAAATGAGATGAGAATATTCTTGTATTCGTAGTTATGAATTACAAGACTTTCCGCAAGGACATGGATGGGTGAAACAAACTCAAATAGGATCAGGAGATTCATAGTTACTTATCAAAAAAAACGACAAATAACAAAACATATCCGGTACGTCATTGCCATGGAGGTTCTCGAAATGCCTGAAGAGGCGTCAAAGTGTTTAATCAAAAGAATCAGAGTGAAATGTGGGTCATGCCATTTTATGAAATTCTCAATGTCTTCAAGATTTAATCAGATTCAAAACTTAGGTGGTGCAAAACATAAGCTTTCGCTTTCCAAAAGTGATATCAACAGGATCTAACCAAAAGTAAGGCACGAATCAGAGTGATGCGGAAGCAAGATACTTAAACAAAGGCCTTATAGTCTACCCATTCCTCACCGGACAAAACTTAGGTTCCTATAGGGAAGTCCTAAAGCAAATCTTCAAAGGTTGTCCTACGAGTGCCTACAGGGAAAACTTAGTGGTCCTAACTTACACAGGCCAAGGGTAAATGTATTACGAATCGCAACCTGGCTCTGATACCATAATTGTAACACCCCAACCCGACAAGGGTAAAGATGTCACGCAAATGGTTTCATATCAGATATAACAAGCATACCTTCATAAGTAATACAAAGATTCTCAGAGGTTACAAATGAAATACTGGAATTACAAGGTTACAAAAGCGAAAACAATTTCTAACAATAGAATACTTTCTAATCATCTCTAGGCCGAAACTATCAAGTCTTCTAAGTCCAAAAGTCTCTTCACTCGAACCCATCTTCCAAATAAAACCTGCCGCACACGAAAAGAAAACGTGCGGCTGAGCTTAAAAAGCCCAGTGAACAGATACATAATACAAGCAAAGATAACGAAACGGTAATATAATGAAGTACTGGAGATGTCATAAGGTATAATCAAAGCGAAAGAGAAATAAGGAAATATAGGATAGTCATCTACCACGAGCCCATAACTCAAAGTCATAATCTCAACATCAGAATCTCAAAGTCATAATCTCACAATCAGAGGGGATACCTCTCAGGAAACCAGATAATATGAGGGGTGGCCTCATGTATCAAAAGGGGTGGAGTAGCTAGCTCCCAGAAATGTGAAAGGCGTGTATTGCACACAAGCACCAGTCACCTCAAAGTCATACTCAAAGTCATAGTTAAATCCACTAAACATACATGCCTAGGATTGCAATCCATACGCCCCCACTCAAAGTCAATCTCAAAATCATAATCTCAAAGTCATCATGGCCATATCATAATATAAAAGGGGACGGCGTGAGAAATCACTCCCCCACACAGGAGTCATGCCAGTGGTGCATCACAGACATGGCCAGGTTACCTTCCTGGCTAGGAAACAAAAAGGTGGCTCGGGTATCAAACTAAGAGTCAGGTCTCAAAGTCATGCAAACGGGTTCATCTCAAAGTCATATCAAAGCATATCTCAAGGTCATGTCAAAAGTGAATCTCAAAGTCATATGAAAAGGTTCATATCAAAAGGTTCATAGCAAAGGTTCATAGCTCAACATCGAAGCATAGGTGATAAGACACCCTTTCTTAAAAAGGGTAGAGTATCCGTACCTTATGACGAAGCACAAAAGACAATCACAGAAATAGGAACGGCTCAAGGTCTCTCCTTCTTCACACCTAAAGGAGTAGAAGGGAATTACTAATCATTCTTAATTAACTGACTTTCCATTTTAAGTAACTTTCCATTTTTAGTAACTTTCCATATTTAGAAAGTTGGATCAACATACTTAGTTAAATCATTATTTCTGGAATTAGGGTACCTTTTATCACATCTGCATATTAGGTCCTTAAGAAATCATAATTTACACTTTACACCCTTTAGTTTCAAAAGTTACACTTTAGACCCTTAACTTATCAAAGTTCCACTATGGTCACTTATTTTATCATATTATAAGAATGTATCCTCAATTTTACAGAATTTACACAATAGGTCCCTCTAGTTTACAAAGTTACATATTTAGTCCTTTAATTTATAATTTCAACTTTAAATTAATAACAATTACATATTAACCCATTAAATCACCAAATTAACACATAACCCTTTGAATACATTAATTTACCCAAAACAGCAACAACTTTCCAGAAATGACAAGTTTAGTCCCCCATTTTAATTATTTTATAATTCGAATTAATATAAAACCCTAAAAACATTTTAACCCTCTAAAATACAAAAATGACATTGGACTCCTTCCTTTTATATATATATTTTTTTTCCAGCAAGTACATGATCTATATTAAGTTTTAAAACTGACCCACAAGTTTTAGAATTTACAAAACCTACCCTAAACTTTTAAATACCATACGGTAACACTTTTATTTACACAAAATCAAACCCTAACCTTCCTCAATCATTTATAATCATTCCTTCATCATATACATCATTTATTATTCCATGAACAAGCCCTAAAATGCCCAAGACCAGATCGTAACTTTTTATGCCCTTTTTATACGCTTTTAGTTTTAAACCTTAATAACAAAATAAATTCATAAAACACATATTTAGGCCATGACAAATCTTCTAATCATTTTTCCAGACTTCATATGAATATAATATACGAAAATAAAATATATATACAATCCTCATAATTCGTTTAGTATTTTATACCATTTACGTATTGTTTTAATGATTTAAACCCAAATAATTACATAATACATGCATGGATCGAATTATATATTTTTCTTGATGTTCTTAACATGTAAAAGGGTCTGAGAAAAATACCAAATCGAATTTTGGACGTGTAGAACAAGTCGTATGATTTATTTTATACGCGATAGCCAAAATACGCCAAAAATCACCACGGCTTCAAAAACGATCTAAAAATCATGAAATCAATTTTCGCAGGTCACATATGATGTGAGGAACACTAGAAAAATAAAGAACGAATTTTTGGATGGTCGAATGAAGAAAAACGATTTATACCTATTTATGCTTGTCGCGATAAGGAAAAATTCACCAAGGACGAACCAACCAACGAACACCTCCACAATAATTTTTCTTAGGCTCTTTAGATGATGCTTAATCACAGAAAATTGAGTTTGGGATTTTAGGTGGATCGAATGGAGCTAGGTGAATTAATTTGTGTGTGTTTATCCAATCGGCTATTAGGGTTTTGAAAGGAATTGTGTGTGATTGATATAAACTATGAATTGGCTGGTCAAAGGGGGGTAAATGGACATAAATTTTGGCCATAAAGGCTGAATTAAGTTGTGGTTTTAATTTGATTTTAATTTCCTTAATTATATCATAATTTCAAATTTAAAAAAAAAAAAAAAACATTAAAACACCTTTAATATACACGGTTCAATGTTAGGGGCATTTTAGTCATTTTCTCACTTGTACAAATGTTAACTCAAGTTCTCAAAGTTATTTGGATCATACTTTGTGCATTGCCAAAAGTTTGGGATTCATTTGATACTTATTAAGCTCTTAATTTAGTTTTTAATTCTCAGGGGCAATTTGGTCATTTTGCACGTTTTTAAATTTTAGGTGTTACATCTCCTGTAACTTGCATAAGCTTAAATAAACTCTAATAAGCTTATTGGAACAGAGATAATAGCTTATAACATTAAAAACATTGATAATTAAGAATTAAGCATTTTGGCGGGAATTCGAATTAAACGGTAAACTTGGAATTTAATTTAATAAAACACTTGATTTACAACTTAATTTACTCATACAATTCAGAAATTATAAAACCGAGAGAAAATTTTACATAAAACTTTAAATTCGAATTTATTTTACTACTAAATTTACACTAAGAAAATAAAAACTTGCCACTCTACTCTTGTGCTTCAATCCATTAAATAGCCTTCATGATCATCTCTCAGTGCCTTCACTTGATTTCCCACCTTCCCCATTAACAATTTCCTTCAATAAAAATTTCCAGTGCCGTATCCACCAATCGTGGTCAAATTATCACTTGGAATTAAAAATTGATGTAGTGACTGATGAGGTATGTTTTCTAGAAGGGGTAATTGAGTTAGGGGAGGGTACACAGTAACTCTTTGAAGAAGATAAATAGTAACAACCAATTTACCCGCTTATTTCTTACGGTTTTGACTTTTGGGGTACTGTTCATCGTTGACCAAGTTTATTAATAAACTGGATTGGGGCTTTGACGGTGCTTATGATGGGCTTGTGGTTTTTTTTTAAGGATCCAGTTGTATTTGTTAAGGATTAGGATTAATATTGAATATTTGGCTTAAGGACCATTTGTGACTATTCTGAAAATTCAGGGACCAAAGCTCTCAATTTTGGAAAGTTATTCCAAGGACTATTTTTGCAATGTTGACATGATCCAAGGGTTGACTTTGACCAAATGAGCATCTCCTTTTTGATAAATTCATTCCCGGCATCGGCTTTTTGTACGTTTTCCATTCTCGTGCTTGGTTTTGTCTTTTTGTCTTTGTTTTTGTCTCTTTTCTCAATATCCGTACCTGCACGTGCATAAACACAAAAACACAACATATTTGGCATATTTAGTTAGTTTTTGGTTTATTTTGTCCATTTTCTAAGGTCAAAGATATATGTAATTAAACACATATCAGTATCTCATACCTGAAAAAATAAACAAACACAAAAAATACAAAAACAAACATGCAAAAACTCTAATAACCAAAGTACTAGATAATTCTAATTATAAAGATAAACTTAGTTCTAAAAACATAAAAACAATAATAATCCTACATAACATAATAATAATAAAGTACGAGAGAAATAGAAAAACAAATTGTTCATCACACATCATAAGCTTTGAATGATAGCCATAATCATAATCATTCATCTTCCATATCGTCACCTGGATAATCAATCAATGCTCCTAATCCAAAACCTCCCGACGATGTTCCAGCTTCATAACCTTGTGTACCTACATTAGAATAATACCCTGCAAAACCCTCTTGGTTGACATTGTACCCATCATTTCCTTGAAATGTGCTAGATGTTGGGTAAGGTACATGTTCCGATGGATAAGGTGTATATGGGTATGGGTAAGGTGGGACACTCCGTGGTGCGTACGTCATCGTGAATGAATAAGGTGGTTCACTATATTGTCCAAGGTGAGTGAGAATTGGTGCACAATAGTCCATTTGGTGTCCAATCCTCATCAAACTCATATCCCTCCATACTTCTCTTCTCTCTACTTGTGGCAAATTGTCATGCCAATCACCCCAACTCGAATTCAACCCCGAAGATTCTCCCATATTTTATTGTTGAGGTTGTTGTGGTGGTGGTGGTGGTGGGCTACGAATCAAGTTCACAATTGTCTCGACCAAACTCATCCTATCATCATCAAGCAATTCTTTCAAATTATTCTTGTCAAGCTTTTCACACTCTTTTGTCACCGTTATCTTACTTATTTCATTAGGCTTATCATACCCTAAACTCATTCCAATCTTAGTCACATAATGTCCTTCATTAATAAAACCGTGCTCCGAAATAATAGTTGCTCTCTTTGACAAGTAGACCGCCAAAGTCCAAACCACATTCATCTTCCGATTTGGTTCCATAATCATCTCAATTATCCATAAGTCCGGTTGATGAACTTTATCTTGATTATGCCGTCGGTGCACCAACGAGTTCACAATCATTTTGTGTAAAAGCCACGCCATCGGTGAATGTATTTCCGACTCTTTTAGTCTTCCACTGTTGGGATCTCCGATATCTTCCCATATCTTTTTACCAACATACTTGGATGGTTCTTTTTCCAACTTAGCAAGGTGCTCCGTAAACTCTTCATGGTTAAGGTCACTATCATCATACAACCCAAGTAATTGCCCAAATTGTGGAAAAGTCAACGTATGCTCATTCCCACACAATCTAAACCAAATACATTTTTCCTCCATAATTTCATCCATCTTCACATCTTGGTTAAAATAGATTGTAGAAAAGAACTCTAAACACCATTCTCTATAAATTTTCTTTGCATCAATTCTAAGCGCGTACTCCAAACTAAAATCTTCAAAAACTCCGTTTTCAGATTCCGTACTAACCTCCCACAACTTCTCAAGAGTTTTATTAAGGTTATATTCTCTCATCAAGCTCCAACTCACTAACTTAGGTACCGCAATCTCTTTCCTTTGTAACCTTGCTAATCGGTTATTATAACAAGCTTTTGCTTCCTTACTTAGCTTATTCCATCTCAAATACTCACTTGTTACCGGCATAAGGTTAACATCCCTTGTTTGACGACCGTGTTTCATGTGCAAAGCAACCAATGGGTTTTCCTTTTCTTGACGAACACATTTCTGCAAAAAAAACAAAACAAGCACACACGAAATGTTGGAGCAAAATTTTAACATGTAAGATAAATTACAAAACAATTTTTTTTAAAGGGCTGAACCGGCGGTTTGCTTTTAATCCGCCGGTTTGGATCGTTTAAAAACTTTACCGAGACTTGAAACCGCCGCGGTTCACTTGCGAACCGGCGGTTTGGTTTTTTGTAATTTTACCGAGAGCTCAAACCGCCAAGGTTCAACCTTGGACTGGCGGTTTGGGTGGTTTCTGGGTTCAGAACTGTCGGTTTGGGGTACCCAACCGGCGGTTTGCAGCAGTTGACAGAAATTTTTTTTTCTAGCTTATCCTACATTTTACTCCTTCCTCCATTAGCTTATTAGTGCTTATCTAAAGTGCTTACTCCTCAAGTATCTTATTATCTCAACCTTAAGAATTTTAGAATCAAAATCAAATTCAAACAAAGTGGTGGTCCATATAATTACTCACATAGCATACAAACACTAATTCATAACCATATACCACATTAAACCCAATCAATCTTGAATAAAAAATTACTCTCTCAAAAATCCTAAAAAAATTTCGACATGTATGAACCCTAGATCTTAAAACATCAAATTCTCTTTCAATACTTAATCAATTCATCTAATTCTACTTCCAATCAATCCCTACATCAATCCTCTAGTAAACCCATCAAGTAATTTCAATTAATTCGAACTCTATCAAATTCGCCCAATTCAAAAGCCTAAAAATCAAATTCGAATTAAGAACAATGCAAAGCAATTGGATGGTGTTACTTACCCTTTTTGATGCCATAGGATTGCTAGAATCTCAATGTGATAACTAAACTTCAATCTTGGAATGATGAGAGTGTTTGTGACTTGTGGTGTTTTTCTTTCTTTGCACAAATGAAGACTCAACCGTAGGTTGGGTACTTCAACCGTGGGTTTGTTTTGTCAACCGTGGGTTTGTAAAATTTTAGTACAAAACCCGTTTAAAAAAAATGTTCCTTCATTTTTATCATTTCCAAATCATCACCACAACTTAAAAACAATTCCAACATTCCATTGAACTTAAATCAAACAACTACATAAACTAAAAACAACTAGAACTCAAACTTAAATACTTCTTATTAATCATAAATACTTATAAAGCTTAAAGGCTAAAACACACTCAACTAACAAAGAAGTGCAAAACATAACAAGATCAAATAAACGATAAATAAATAAAAACTCATAAGAAACAAAATGAGCATAAGCTTTCCACTTCACATGCTTCCTTTAATCAAAGTAATTCCCAAACCTTAGAATATCCTCCAAATGAAATTTCCCCGAAAGAACTCTATTAGTTTCCTTAGTTTTGAACTCACGAGTGAAACGGAGTCCACCCGGGCTAGTAATCTCTATTTTAGTGTGCCAATCATTATCTCCTTCAACCTTTTGATATTTTCTATACCCATCCGATGTCCATTCAATATTTTTAAGCTTAATTGGCATAGAACCAAGGAAATCAACCATCTTTTTGAAAACAATAATGTTCTTGAAAGGATTGAAGTAATTCCCCATAGCCAATGCTCTTTCCATATCATCTTCAATATGTTCAAACGATGGGGCTGTTTTTCCATATTTTGGGTTACCTTCATTATCATGGCTAATATCAAATACATCCAACCAATCTTCTTCATCTGATTCTTCATCTGCTAGAACTTTGTTTCTTTTCTTGGCGTGGTAAATCCTTCTAGCCAATCCATCATCAATTTCCATCTTTCCTTTACCATTATCAATTATTGCTCCAATCGTACTCAAGAATGGGCGTCCAACCAACATGGGTGTCTCTTTATCAATAGGTACATGCAAAATCAAAAAGTCACACAAATATGTTTGGAATCCTATTTGTAATCTCACATTCTTCACTTTACCATAAGCTTTTGCCATGGTATTATCCGCCATTAACAAAATATCATTGCAAGGACATGCTCTTCCCAACTCCATAATCTTATAAAGCTTGTAAGGCATTATACTAACACTCGCCCCCGTATCGGCCAAGGCATTCATTGCAATGGTTCCATTCACTTTAAGTGGAATAAGGTAGTTACCCGGATCTTCTTTCTTTTTGGGTAAGCCTTTCTCCATTACCTTCTCCTCTTCTTCTTCTTCTTCAATTTCATTCTTCTTATCAAGTTTCATTTTCTCCATTGAAATTTCATCTAACATCTTCCTATAGTGAGCATAATGTTCCAACACATGGAGTATTGGTTTTTCATTTAGCAATTCTTTGAACTTTGTAGTAATCTCCTCAACACATTTTGCTTCATCAATGGGTTCTTTGGTTGGTTTTTCTTTTGGTAAGGGTGTTTGGTTAGAAGAACTTTCTCCTTTGATTAGTATGGTAGGGTGTGGTAATGATGACGGTGAGGGTATAAGGCCTTTAAAAGGTGGGTATTTTTGTTTCAAACGAGTTGCTTTTCCCATCTTTATCATTTCCATGCTCCCAAGAATACCATCTTCATTTTCATAAACTTCCTCCATTTGTTCAATTAACCAATTAACATCTTTATCATCTTGTAACTCTCCAACCTTAACTTGCATTTCACCTAAACCAAAATCAATGACACACTTTGTGGCTAACAAGAAATTTCTCCCAAACACAACGGAAGGATCCGTTGTATCTTCATACTCATCAATAATCAAATCCATAGCAAAGGTATAGCCATGAATATCAATTTTCACATCCCTTGCAATTCTCCTATTATATTTGTCCACATCATATTTCCCATCTCCAAACTTTTCATAGAAAGCAAAGCTCACATAACTATCATTTTGTCCAAGGTTACATTCCGCATCCCAAGCTCCTAGTCCTTCTATTCCACAAGGTGTGGAATACCTCATACTTGGCTCATCATATTCTCTAAGCTTAGCACTAGTGAAAGTAACCACTCGCGGTTTTTCCGGTTCGCTTTCCATACATTCAACTTCCTTTCCTTTCGCTTGCAACTTAACCTTTTCCAGATGGACCATTTTCTCCATCCTAGCAATAACATCTTCCTCTTCCATCAATTCCATTTCCAAATTATCCTAGTAAGCCGAAACTTTACTAGGTGATTCCATAACTAAAAATAAGCTAAACATTCATAGACAACACATCCAAAACAAACGTTAGGGGTTAGTTAAAAAAAAACTAAGTTATTCTAAAAAGAAAACATAATCAATTTCTAAAACAATTCTAATAAACTAAATAACAATTTAAATAAAAAAAAGTAACAAAGAAAACAAATAAAAAAAACTTTTTTTTTGACACGGTTCACACCCAAACCGACGGTTTGGTTTGTGAAAGTTTTTACCGAGGGGTCAAACCGCCGCGGTTCACTTGTGAACCGGCGGTTTGGTTTTGGAAAAGTTTACCGAGGCTACGAACCGTGGCGGTCGAAGTTCAGATCGGCGGTTCGAGAAAATTTTTTTAGAAAAAGTTTTACCGAGAGCTACGAACCGTGGCGGTCGAAGGTCAGACCGGCGGTTCAAGTTCAATATATATATATATATATAATATAATATATATAATAATATATATATATATATATATATTTTACTGGTTTAAACCAGGCTTAGCTTTGAACCGCCCGGTTTGCAGCATTTTTTTTTTTTTTTTTTTTTTTAATTATTATTATTATTATTATTTTTTTTAACTTAACTTGAAAACGAATAAAAATAACACAAAAATGAGAGAAACTCATGGAACAAGAACATAGCAATCAAAACACTTAATCAATCAATAACCAAATAAACCAAATAATCACACAAACAAACTAAAGAAATAAAGTCTAGAATCATGCAATAACAAGAGCAAACTCTATACTACTATTACAACTAAACTAATCTAAACTAAACTAAACTAAAAAGGAATAGTCCCCGGCAGCGGCGCCAAAAAACTTGATGCGTTTCTAAATGATGTATATATTATATCCTATTTTTACTTCAAATTTTAAATTTATAAAACACCTTTTTACCGTTTATATTAGAAAACACATACGAGCAAGTATACTCGTTCGATTGTAGTATGGTTTGGGGTAAATAAGGATCGTCCCAAGAGACTATTTGTTTTGGTTTAAGTAATTTAGAAAATAGCAATAGCAATAGTACTCTAGATTGTCACGCTCTAAGGCACTTAAAAGTAATTAAACAAACAATGGTTTCAAGCAAAATCAATCAAACAAACAAATACTTGTTTAGGAACAATGACTAATCGTGATAGAATGTTGAACATGTTTGGGTGAAACTTAGAAGGCACATGTCAATTTCACAAGGACATCTAGTCAATGGGTAATAACAAGAAAATCCATGTTTCTACTAGTTTCACGGGTGAATCCTTTCGGCCAAATCTCATCCCATTACACTAGCTCTTTTTGTGATCAAATGTATGAAAAAGATGATTAGTTAAATTAGTTCTTACGAGTCTTTTCAACCCAATCTCGTGATTAAATATTTCCGAATTCATTTAAAACTTGCATACTTAATATTTGTCACTTATCAAATACCAATCCATTTGTGCACCAACTTTTTGGAATCAAACAATATTAGAAATCTTTTCATCCTTTAAATCCAATAGAGTTTAACCAACAAGTTTAAAACACGAATTATATTTAAACAAACTCATGAAAATAATCACTTTTTCTAACCAACTAAACATTCAACATTCATACGAAAGTCACATCATTCCCAAACAAGCATCACAAATTATTCCATAACAAGTGTCATCATCCAACATAACATTTCATTCATTATTAGCAAGTTCAACATGATTAATTAAAAGTAAAGAAAATTACCCAAAAGTAAGATTACAGTGAGTAATAAAAGAGTTATAGCACTCCTTAGGGCCTCCAATTGAACAAGGGAATCTTCCACCTCTTCTAGTAAGTATTTCCAACTCTTCCTTTGTTTCTACTTGGGATCTTCTTGAGAATGGCAGAGATTATTAAGCTCTTTTGGGTTTAGTAAGTAGTATGATCAATTCCCTATGGTGTAAGGATTGATTGTAAGTGTTGTTTTTAATATGGGGTGATTAGGGGTCTTATTTAAGCTTGCAAATCACCCCAAAAACTGTTATAATCCTTGAATAATCATAAAAGAGAAGGTAATGATCGGACTCAAGTCATAATGGTAGGTAAAACTAAGAGTTAATGCAACTCTTCATCTCAGAATTTCTCAACCCACTGTTTGATCCATGAACCTGCGGTTTGGGACTTCAGACTTGAACCTCAGGTTGAGTTCTTGAACCTTGGGTTTGAATCTCAGCTTCGACCTTGGGTTGAGCTTCTTAAACCTTGGGTTTGCACATCAATTTCAACTTTGAGCTAGCATATAACTACAACTTTTAACACACTTTTAAGCACATAATCTTGACTTCATCTTTTCATCCTTCTCATGTACAACGGAAATAATCATATCATGAATCAATATCTTCGATGACGATCTTTTCTTGAATATTTACTTGATTTCTTAGCTTTTCTTCGTCTTTCTTTGATATTTCCTTGTACCTAGACTTGAACACATGTTAACATCTTTTAAGCGTAAAATGATCATAAACATAACTAAATAACATACAAAAACATACAAATAACGCAATAAAAACATGTACAAAATGAGCATTATCAATCACACAGTATGTATACTAAAGGATAACAGTTTGTTGATCCTTGAATGCTTGATCTCTTTTCTACAAAAGGAAAGATCAAATGAAATGAATGAATGATGAGGGTTAGTGATATTTAAATGAATGAATATGTATGTTAAGCTATATGAGTGATGGTGTGTCCAAATGATCAGCTTGCTATTTATAGGCAAGCTGGTGAACAGCTGATGGATCCGGCGGATCCCAAAAAAGGGATCCGTCTTTGTATGCATTTGGATCTGCCAGTGCAGGACAGCTAATAGATTTCCAAATCTTGCACAATCTTTCCATATCTTTGTCAAGTCATTTCAAGATCTTCCAATGTCAACTCTTTGGCTTGAAGATCTAAACAAGATATTACAAGATCTTTCCAAGATTACACACATGATGCATGCCATGATGTCATTCTACATTTTGAAAAATAAAGTTTCCTTTTTAGGAAACAAACTTGTAAATGTGTAAGATGTAATTTTAGTGTTCATGTGAAATATAAAAATGTGTTTTAAAAAGACTTTAGCTAGTATTTATACTTTGCTAAAAGATATATTTTGTAATTGTCATTAACAAAACTAAGTAAAGATCGTAAAATATAAATAACGTTTTTAGGACGATATTTGTATTAACAACTTCTTTTATATCCGAAATATAAAGAAAAATTTATATCAAATTTGTTATAATCGTTCTTTGGTTCTATCAAAAAAAAAAAAAAAAAAAAAAAAAAAAAAAAAAAAAAAAAAAAAAAAACACACACACACACACACACACACACACAAAAACATCATGTAGAACCTACCCGAGACCCTCCAAAGGATCTTCAAGCCGTGGTCTTTGTGGTCGTGTTTTTACTACTCCTCGAAGCTAATTAAATGTAACAAGAAAAAGTGGTCCTCGGGTATGCTTGGTTATCAAATATGTGTTTAGGTTATGATAAAACAAGATTTATTATTCGGTTATAATATTTGATGATGAGAGATGAGATTTGATGAGTTTTTGATTAAGATGGGATTGGGAGAGAAGTTTGGTGAGAGAGAAGCGTTATCTTTGAGGAGTGTGCGTTTAGGGTATGATAAATGAGAAAAGTTGTGAGCCTAAAGTAGAAGGCATGGACTATAAACAAGATGCGGTGCCCCATCACCAACATATCTCTTTGTCCTTTTGTTATTATACTTGAGAAGTAAACTGGATACATAACTCACTTAGAAAAGTTATGCTATCTTTTCTTAATTTTTTGTATCACACGAACAAAATATTTTGTTGGTTATTTTCACAAGGTAACCAGTTTATATGTTTATGTGGATTGAAACAATATGTAATATAAACATTTATTTAAATGTACATTTCGTAAATAAAAGTTAAATTAAAAAGGTTACCTAATTTGTACATTATAGTGTGTCTATATAATCGTTTATATGTTTGTGTGGATTGAAACAATTTGCACATTAAATTATGTCCATTAAAGTGCTTATAAAAGTTGTTGAAACAATATTTGTACATTAAAGAGCTCATAAAAGATGTTGAAATATTATAATTTATAAGGTTAAAAGGTTTATTATCACCATAATATGAGATTTGCTATCTCCAATTCACCATCAAGCTCGGTCAGCCCAAGTTTTCTATCACAAGATTCGGCTATTACACAATTGATAGATTAATTAAGTCATATTTTTGTTTGTTTGCCTGTTTACGACTAATACCTGTTGAAGTGGAAAAATTAAAACGCTTTAACCCATTAAAGTGTATGATTTAAGATCATCTTATGATTAATTTATAAGACTGATAAATGATTCTCTTACTTCTGGGATACTTTAATTTGGAAAAAGTTTTGGCCTTGCAAGTAACAGTGTGTTACATAATCAATAAGATGGGGGCAAATATTTTGAGAATGAGAGGAATATTAGGGTTAAATGGGGCTAAATATTAGGGTACTACTATTTGGAGAAGTGGGTATTAAGGTTACTACAACTTCAACCTTTATCAGATTTGGGTAGACTGTTACAATGGGCTGTTGGTTGAACTTTGGTAATTCATTTATGAGCTTAGACTAGTTTGTTATGAAATAATGTTGGGATGTTGCACTTAACCGTATTTTTGAGCTAATAATGGAGCTTAGCCAAATTACATCTCAATTAGATGCACCATCTTACTTAAACTTCAACAATTTACACAAAATTCCATCCAACAAAGAGTGGGGAGGAGGGAGAGTTCACCAAAATGTGTATGTGAGAAAATGAGGAAGAGTGTTTGAAATGTGAAGTATAATGAGTGCGGAATAGGGAGAGCAAAACTAAAATTGTGGATTTGGGTTTGTGTTTTCCAAGGGGCCGGTCACATGGGGTGATGGGGGAGGTTTGATTGTTATTTTTTAAATAGTTTGTGTATAATTATATGTATGTAATTTGTAAAAATGTATAAGTATAAAACGTAAAAGATTTACGCGATTTTGAGTTTTTCGGGTAAAAGTAAAAGCTGTTAATTATAAAATGTCTTAAGTTTATAAATGTGAATGACTTTAGTAAATTTAAAAGACATGAGCATATCGTGACATTTAAACAACGTTTAACTAGAAACGTAAGTCGTAGATACGTTCTAGACAAGGGTTCCTAAGAAAATGACCATTAAGCAAAAAAATGACTTTAGTAAATTTAAAAGACATGAGCATATCGTGACGTTTAAACGACGTTTAACTAGAATTGTAGGTCGTAGATAAGTTCGTAGACAAGGGTTCCTAAGAAAATGTACATTAAGCAAAAAAATGACCCGACAAGTATAAAACTAACTCAACAACATAGAATTAGTTTAAAAATGTCAGAAGTGATTATCGGTTACTAACCAGAAATAGGAAGTTGTCATAGTATCCCCCCATTAAAGGAATTCCATCCCGGAATTTAGTTCGTTTGTTCTAAGGACGTAACGCTCGCAAATAGTTGCGTGTACTTGCACTTCATCCCGTCTTCACGTTCCCAAATATATTCTGGTCCTCGTCGTGAATTCCATCGGACCTTCACGATAGGAATCCACATCGGTTTCAGTTTCTTGACCTCACGGTCAATGATTTCTATTGGCTCTTCAATAAAATATATGCCTTTGTCAATCTTGATCTCGTCTAGTGGTACGTGTCATGCCCCCAAAATGTGCCGCAACGGAATGTTAACCGGGGGCGTGACTTTCATGGAAACAAAGTTACTGTTACATCGAACGACCTCTATTTGAGCCGTTTTGGTAAATACACGTTCTATCAAAGAAATAATGTTTTACAAAGATATAATCCAATAGTTTACAAAATGTAAAGAAGATTTTGGTTCACGATCGAGCGTAAAGTTATGCAATAAGTCTTCGTCATGATGAAACCACAAAATGTGATTCTAGTGATGCTCCATATGCAATCCAAGCATAAGCAATTAAGATCCTGAGAGATACATGCTAAAACGGTCAACATTAATGTTGGTGAGTTCATAGGTTTAAGTATTTATAAATGTGGAACACAAGATTTTTGGTTGATCGGTACACTCGTAATGACCATTACACATGGTAAGGTGACTGTTACACCCGGTCCTGTATGTACATATATGTTCATCCAGTACACCTGATCAATGTATGTATTTTTGATGACATCAAATAATCCTGACTTTTTAGTGTCAATTTCCCCCTAATATGCTCATTATTTGTATCATTTATATGGATATATACTTTGATTTCTTTATATTTCGTTTCCAGGTTATAAGTGAGCATAGGAGCAAAAGAGAGACGGATTTGGAAAAACACTTACAAGATTATACACTTTAGTATGCTGAAGAAGTTATGACGTATCTCTACTTTCCACTTACGCCGTAGCTAAGAATTTATACATGAAGACCAAGTCAACGCTGATCAAGGATTACGGCGTAACTACCACAAGAGGTTACGCCGTAACAATTTGAAGACTTAGAAGAATTTTGAGACAATGAAGGTTACGCCGTAACCAATATAAGAGGTTACAGCGTAAACGTTACACAGAATAGGGTTCAAGTGATTGATGAGATTACGACGTAACTACATAAGTAGATTACGACGTAAAGGTAAACCCTTAGATGATTACGGCGTAACCATGCATGAAGATTACAACGTAATTGTTTCCGCCAAAGATTATGGCATAATATCCATCAAAGTTACGCCGTAACTATCACTAAGGGATAAGATCGTTTGAAGAATACACTAGTTACGGCGTAACCACAACTCAAGGTTATGTCGTAGCTTTTTCGGGCCTATAAATACAGCCCTATTTCACCACTTTTCAGTATCTCTTTTCCCCCTCTCCTAGGGGTCGATTAGGGCACCACTCCAGGGCAATTTCCAGCAGTTCCAAGCCATCTTTCAAGGGAGAATTCACTTGCAGTCATCATTCTTATTAGTCATACATGAAGTAATTTGTATCGAACACTATGTTTAATTCAATCTATGTTTTATTCATTATTATTTGTCAAATTTACATTATGTTTGGCTAAGCACCTTTGGTGCTAGCCTAGTTATGATTCCTTTATTACTTTGATTATGTTTTTGTGCTTTTATTATTACTTCTAGTGTGTGCATGCTTAGTTATTCGATAGATCCTTTAGTTTCGGTAGTTTTGAAGACCGGTTGTACGTATTACACTAGGAGAATTTATTAAAGGACCCTAGGGTAGTAGGTTGCGAGGGTTGGTAAGAATTGACCAAAGGACTACCAAATCCCTTGTGTGCGAATTGACCAAAGGATCACCCTCCGGGTTGGATGAACTTAAGAAGTTAGATGTGTGGTCTAAGATCCGAGAGGCCGGATCACACAAAGAATTAATCTAGCATGTAGTGGCACTTAATGACTCAAACTAGTCTACCTGTAAGCTTTGACAGCCATAAGGATCCAGACCTTTGGTGTCCTAGTAGGATTCTAGGGAGATAGGCTAGACGAATTAACCAAAGGAGTCTAGTAAATCTTATGCCCCACTTGAAGCGATAGAAAGCTTAATTAGAAAACATAGTCGTAGCAATATAGGATGAACAACTAGGCTAGTTCACTTTCTCCCTACTGCATTCAAATCTATTTAATTTCTGCATTTCATTTCTGTTTATTAGTTTAATTAATCAAACAAATCATAAACCCCTTTAAAATGTGACATAGACTTAAGTTAGAATCCAGATACACATAGCTCTTGGGACAACCTCGGCTTTACCGAATACTACACTACACACGACCGGGTACACTGCCCGTGAGTGCATAAGGTAGACCATAGGTAGACGAGACACCTATAAATATTAAAACCTGGCCAGAAATCCTTCATCAATTTTGTAGAAATAATTGTGTCCATAAGTAAAAAGTAAGCATAGTATTCTCACCCCGAGTATTTCAAAATGAGTAGTAAATCCAGTAAAAATGGGGCTATGAAACTCAGCTTGAGTAAGTAATGTAATGGAAATGAATAATGCGAGTTCAACGACGAGTATTCCTAACACGACCTAAAATATTAAGTCGTTTCAGGAAAATGCAACGTGTACTATATGCGTATGAGTTTTATGATGTTTAGCTATATACTTTTAGTGAGGTTCTAACATGTTACGCAAGTTGGTCGTTTAAGGACTATATTTCAAAACGCGTTTTATTTACTTAGAGATCAAAAAAATTTCAAGTTACGTAAGTCATGTTTATCCTGTCTTGGAAAGCGTGTTTCTAACTCGTTTTAAGTACGTTTTTCCTCGTTAAACTCTCTAAGCCTAGATAAACGCGTCCATTTTCATTATTTCAAAGTTACGGTTCGAGAAAATAAGTGTTAAGTGTCGGTTTTCATTAAAGTAAAATTTGGGACACCAAGGTCTTATTTTCAGAAAACTTTCCTCTAAATCGGGTCATTGCTCGCTTATTTCCTAAAGAAGATAATTGTTTAAAAGGACTTAGGTTCATCGTTTTCGAGTCTATTTTCCAAAAACGGCAGCCTTTCAGCTTGGTTTTCCACCAATTGTCCTATAAAGTCAAAAACGCATCAAGGTAACAAAACTGTCCCTGGAAAGGTATAAGAGTGTTCTACAAATGTCTCAACTAGTGCCAAGGCCAAAAATGCCCTTAGGTTAGGTATTTTTACACAATTAAACATATTACAAATTTCTTTGTCGGTTTTGAGTAACTTTATTGTACAATTGTTAAAAAATATCAAACCAACTCCAATGAATACCAAATTTGGTAGGGATCAAGTTAAGACATGTATATAGGTCCAAAAAAATTGGCAAGGTATATAAAAGTGTCTTGATATGATTTCTTGGTCGATTTAGGGGTTGGTTCAATTGGGACAGAAAGTTGAGTAAAATAATTAACTTATTCTTAAGGTTTTGCAACATTACAAGTATAATCAAGTGCTAAACAAACCATGGCTTGCATAAATAAGTACTTATAAGTATGAAAAAGAGTATATAAGGCTTACAACAAAGGTGGTGCAATATTGGTGCAAAGGTTGAATAAGAAGACCCCAAGTATTCCAAATAATACCCAACAATGAACACCCTTACTAAGCCTTAACTAAATAAGCTATGACATAATAGCAAAGACCAAACTTGAGAACCCTTGAATGATGTTGTTGTTGCTGTCTTTTGTGGAGAGAAAGAAGAGAGAAATGTGTTTATGTAACAATGAAGGAATGAAAGTCTTATTTATAGGGAAAAAATGAAGTAACTAAACTAGTTACTAGTTTAGTTGATTTATAAAATAATCTAGGAGACCAATACTTGACATGAGAAGGTGGGAGATATGGGATGTGGTGATAGAGGTGTGGGATAGGAATAAAAAACAAGGGGTTGGTTGATTTGGTTTGAAACTTGCAAGATCATGTAAGATTTAGTTGGTAAATAATTCAAATGGTAGGACTTTTGTTATATTAAAAAGGTGGCTGATTTTTGTGATATAAATGGGGTTAAATGAGTTGATTTTAAGTGTATATAAATGTTTAAATGCGTTAGTAAAGGTGGTGCGAGTATTTGGTAAGTATTGCATGCGCGTAAATATTAAAACGCGTAATAATAGTGTTTTACGTGAGACTTAAAAAATAAAAAGTGTAAACTTATAAAGTGTGATTAAAATAGTCATATAACATATATTTTATGTAGACTTAACTTTGTATAATGCCGGTTTATGTTAAATGCCGTCTTCCGGTTTATGCGATTTAAGTTAAAATGCTTAAGACGTAATTTAAAACGCGTAAAATGAAATTTAATTGAAACAATGAATTTGAATGAAAATGATAATTTAAATGATTTTGAGTAGACTAAAAATTAGTCTAGTGTGATATAAAATGTTTAAATGTGGTTTTTGTTATGCGCGGGATAACCTAATGGTTATACGTAAACTTTAAAAATTTACGTGATTAAAGTAAAACATTGAAGTTTATAGGTTAAAGTTAACGTAAAATTTACGGTTGTTACAGTACGTGTAGATTCACATCTTCCAGGTATTCTTCAGATTCAAAACATGAAACGTGTCATGAATGCCAATTAGTTCTTGCGGTAATCTCAACTGATAAGCTACTTGACCAATTCGTTCAACGATTTCAAACGATACTTCATATCTCGACTCTTGCCAAATCATACAACGCCCTTCCAAGGTGATACCTCAAGTAATACCTTGTTTCCGATGTTGAATTCTAGAGGCTTGTGCTGATTTTCGGCGAAGCTCTTTTGGCGATCTCATGCCGATTTCAGTTTTTCCTTGATCTAAAACATCTTGCCAGTAGTCTCCTGAACAATTTCCGGTTCGATCAATTTTGTTCCTGAACAATTTTCGGTCCGATCAATTCCATACAGTACTTGGAATGGAGCGCATTTAATGCTCGAGTGGTAACTATTGTTGTAAGAGAACTCTACTAAGGGGAGGTGTGTATCCCGGTTTCCTCTAAAATCAATAGTACATGCCCTAAGCATATCCTCCAAAGTTTGGATAATACGCTCACTCTGACCATCGGTCCGAGGATGGTAAGCCGTACTCATATCCAACAGTGTTCCTAATTCATTCTGCAGTGTTTGCCAAAATCGCGACGTGAACCGACTGTCACGATCAGATATAATAGATATAGGCACTCCGTGCCTTACTACAATCTCGTTGAGGTACATCCGTGCTGGCTTATCCATCTTATAGTCCTTATGGATAGCTAAGAAGTGCGCAGACTTGGTCAATCTGTCCTCAATGGCCTAAATCGTGTCGTGTCCACTACTGGTTCTGGGCAGTTTCAGCACAAAATCCATAGTTATCTTTTCCAATTTCCACTCGGGAATCTCTGGCTGTTGTAGCAATCCTGAGAGTTTCTGGTGTTCTGCTATAACCTTTGAACAAGTCAAACACTTGCTAACATACATAGCAATGTCCTTTTTCATTCCTGGCCACCAATACAAGTCTCTTAAATCATAGTACATCTTATCCGCTCCTCGATGAATAGAGTATTTTGTTGTGTGAGCTTCGTTCATGATCAAGGTTCTCACATTGCCTAACAATGGAACCCGAATTTGATCTACAAAGTAAAGTCCGCAATCATCCTTTCTTTCCAACTGTTTGTCCATTCCTCGCAGCATTTCTGCTGGAGTACTAAAGTCTTTAGAAGCTTCACTCTGGGCTTCCAATATCTTATCCTTGACACTCAAATAGATCTTCGTGCTCATAGCTCGAAATCGTCTCGGTTTAATTCTTTATTTTCTATTCAGTGCATCAGCTACTACGTTCGCTTTTCAAGGGTGATAGCGAATCTCGCAGTCATAATCGCTAAAATTTTTGATCCATCGTCTCTGACGCATGTTCAACTCTTTCTGATCAAAGATGTGCTGAAGGCTCTTATGATCAGTGTTTTGTTCTGTACAAATAATGTCTCCAGATTTTGAGAGCGAATACTACTGTGCCTAACTCTAAGTCATGAGTGGTATAGTTCTTCTCATGAATTTTCAACTGACGGGATGCGTATGCAATTACTTTATTTCTATGCATCAACACGCATCCTAAGCCTTGACCCAACGTGTCACAATAAACTATGAAATCATACGGTCCATCGGGAAGTGATAGAATTGGTGCATCACACAATTTATCTTTCAACTTCTGAAAGGCCTCCTCTTGTTCGTCGCCCCAATCGAACTTTTTATCCTTTTAGGTCAACAAGGTGAGAGGTTTAACAATCTTTGAAAAGTTATCGATAAATCGTCTATAATACCTTGCCAATCCTAAGAATGAATGGGTCTCTGTCGGCATCCTTGGTGGTTTCCACTTCTTCACGACTTCAATCTTGATAGGGTCTACATGAATACCAACTTTGTTAATCACGTGTCCGAGGAAATGTACTTCTTGTAGCCAAAATTCACACTTTGAAAACTTGGCGTACAACTTTTCTTTCTCGAGCAACTCCAGAATTAACCTTAGATGTATTTCATATTCTTATTTGGACTTTGGATAAATTAGAATATCGTCAATGAAAACAATGAAAAACTTATCCAAATACGGCTTGCACACGCGGTTCATTAGATCCATGAATACCGCAGGAGCATTGGTCAGTCCGAATGGCATAAGTCTAAACTCGAAGTGTCCATATCTAGTTCTAAACGCATTTTTAGGAATACCAGCCTCGTGCACTCTCAACCGATGATAACCAGAACGGAGATCTATCTTTGAGAAGTATCGTGCACCATGTAGTGGGTCGAACAAGTCATCGATCCTTGGGAGAGGATAGCGGTTCTTGATAGTCAACTTGTTCAGCTCTCTGTAGTCTATACTCTATACACATTCGAAAATGAACCATCAGTCTTCTTGACAAAAAGTACAGCTGCTCCCCAAGGTGGTGAACTAGGTCGAATAAAACCTTTGTCTTGGAGCTCTTTAAGTTGATTAGACAACTCTTGCATCTCTGTAGGTGCCAAACTGTATGGTGATTTGGCAACCGGCATCGCTTCAGGAATTAGATCTATTTGAAACTCGACTTCGCGAAGCGGGGATAATCCCGATAGGTCTTTTGGAAACACTTCTAGAAAATCTCAAACCACAGGGATTTTCTCAAGTCTCTTCTCATCTGTCTTCATGCTTGTGAGATGTTTCATCTTTCCTTTAGGTCGTTCTCCATGTACCTTAAGTATCTCGTTGTTAGGTAATAGAATTCGAACTATCTTCTCGTGGCAGACTATTTCAGCTTTATGCTTGGACAACCAGTCCATTCCCACAATCACATCAAAGCTTCCGTGTCCGAAAGGTATTGAGTCGATGGTAAATGTATGTCCCTTTAATTCTAATTTGCACCCACAAAAATCTTATTGGTTTCTACCCTTTGGCCATTTGCTTTTCAATCTCATAACTCCTGTTAAGTGTACAAATCAAAAAGTACCACAAATGACCAAAAATACTACAGTAGTTTTCATGACTTTCAAGAAACTATCTCTTTATTCAAAACACCAATTCGAGTAACACAAGTTATAAAATATTTTTCTTACTCTTTTATGAGTACTCTAACATCAAAACTCAGTAGATTATTTAATCATAAGTTTACATAAAAGAAATAACCAAAAGGAGGTTTAAATGACCTATATAGAGCTTTTTGGTGCAAGAAAGACACAAGTCTTCTTGCACCTAGAGTTTTTACCTTTAAGATCTTAAAAAAAATTATGTGATGATGGTGGTGTTGTGGTTTTCCGTCCAACAAAGAGTGGGGAGGTTGGAGAATTCACCAAAATGTATATGTAAGAAAATGAGGAAGAGTGTTTGAAATGTGAAGTATAATGAGTGCAAAATAGGGAGAGCAAAACTAAAAGTGTGGATTTGGGTTTTTGGTTTCCAAGGGGCCGGTCACATGGGGTGATGGGGGAGGTGTGATTATTTTTTTAAAATAGTTTGTGTATAATTATATGTATGTAATTTGTAAAAAGGTATAAGTATAGAACGTAAAATATTTACGCGATTTTGAGTTTACCGGGTAAAGGTAAAAGTTGTGAATTATAAAATGTCTTAAGTTTATAAATGTGAATGACTTTAGTAAATTTAAAATACATGAGCATATCATGACGTTTAAACGGCATTTAACTAGAATCGTAGGTCGTAGGTACATTCGTAGACATGGGTTCCTAAGAAAATTAACATTAAGCACAAAAGTGACCCGACAAGTATAAAACTAACTCGACAACATAGAATTAGTTTAAAAATGTCAGAAGTGATTATCGGTTACTAACCATAAATAGGCAGTTGTCACACGTTGTGAAGTGGTTTCATGATCCACCTGAAAGGATTATGTGCAAAGACACAACGGATTTCACAACTGGCCTTCACAGAAATGTTGAAGGGTCACACCGGTGCATACTAAACAGAACATGCAAGTGGAAATGAGAAACGAGTTACTAAATGAATTAAATTTTCATTGAGGAGTAAAACGATAATTGTCCTGAGTAAATAATATTTATCGTAAGATAATTATTAAAGTAATAAAAGGCAAAACCAAACCCTAAGGGTTTAGGGTTTCGGCCGAACCCTTTATGGGGTAAGTTGGACACTTTGTCAAACTTGTATTACAAGATAAAGCTGCTTGTTGCTGTAACAAAAGATGCTAACAATGATATATTTCCAATTGTTTATGCCAACAAAATATTATGTTTATTACATTTAAGTGCAATAGAAGTAAAACTACACAATTGAGATGGCAGACTTTAAAGACTTAAAAATTAGTTATTTTATCTTCAAGTTATGTGTCAAGAATATTAATCTAGAAATGCTACCAAGTATCATTTAAATTTCAATCAGTTTTAGTAAGTTATAAGATGAAATTGGTACTCATTTGGCCTTCAAACCAGGACCTTGTAAACTCAAGTCCCAATTTCAACTGGATTTAAATACTAAGTATAAAGCATCTTAGTTTAGATCGTGCATATGGAGTTTTTTTGCATAACAATAAAGGTGCAAAATGAAAATTTCAAAAGAAAAAGAAGTGTATAGATAAACTATATCATAAGTTAAAGGTGATATATGCAAAGTTTAGATGCTTTGTGGGTCCGCAAATACTAAAAAAAACCCATATTTACATGAAAAAAAAAACCATATTTACAAGCAAAAATGAAAACAAAACCACTTATCCAAAAAATATCTTTTCATACCATGGGTATGATTACAACATTCATCATTGAATATTGATTACACTTGCTAACTTACTCAAATTTGCACCTCGAATAAGAAACTTTTGAACTTGAATTCTTGAAATCTTTTGAACATGATCATTTGAACTTTAAGCTTGAGACCTTAATGTGTTGAATAAACAATAGAGTTATAAACCATGAAAAAAAAATCACGACCATAAACTCATGGAAGAAATTGTGATTTGAACTTGATTCCACTTATCTTCCTTTGTTACACCCCTTACCCGTTTAGACCAAAAATTTAAACTTTTTGAGCGGAAATGAATCACTTTTACGGACATCCTATCACTCTTTTGACAACTGAAAAAAATACATACACATTCACGACCTGAGACTATTTTTAAATGAAAGTACATTCAATTACATTCAAAACGACGGGTGGCACGACCCGTGACGACTTACGGTTTAAAAGATATGATTTTTTGAAAATTACCAAAAAATCTGAAAACAGTCCAAACTGCGACGGTTTGAACTTTCTGTCCCGAAAATCAGTTTTCGTTATCTCCGCTTAGAAACCCGACCTCCCGAACTCGAAACTTAACTAAACTTTCCAAATATGTTTGGTATATCTATAAGATCATTTCCAATACAAAACATTGACCGAACGACTTCCGGAAATAGTACCTTACAATTTAGACGGGTTATGCAAATAACCCGTTTTCACCACAAACAACCCATACGACTTTCGTTTTACACCAAACTCTACTAAAAACATTAGATTAACATAACAAACATGTTCCAACAACACTTGACCCGTTTACTACCCAAAACGGGTGTACTTACAACTAAACCAAACGCCCCTTTAACTTTACTCATAAACGCTTAAAACACACTTTGACTCATCGTTAAACTCCCAAATCATCATGACCTCTTTGACATACATTTTGACACACGACTACACTTTACAAATCAATAAAAGACCGACGGGGGTACAAACTTTATACATGAGCTCGATATTCTATACTAAGCTCCTAATTGCAATCTATCTATCAATCTGCTTCCAAATCCTTAGGCTATAGTCCAAGTACTTCCATTCCGTCGCACATAAACCTACAAAACATTGACAACTAAAAGAATAAGCTTACGCTTAGTAAGTAACCCGACATAAAACATATCTCATACACATATTTCCACATAAACATCAAATCACATAAAGGCTTCCAAGCTACAATATTCAATTCATATCACACATAATTTCATAGCATAAACCAATACCAATTCACCATAACCATAACCAACTACATACCTTAATTAGTCCAAGCTAATAAGCTAACTTACTCTTAGCCAAAGTCACTAGCCACCTATTCCCAACTCATAACCATTCCAAATCCAAGTCTCATATTCTTACACCTTCATAATACATATATGATAAATACATACATAACACATGTTTTAAGGAGAGTTACTTACCTTCAATCCAAGCTAATTACTAACATAATTCCCACCATCAACATCTTCTAATCATCATCATCTTCATCTTTTACAATATACCAAAACCTAACAACATAGCAATCAATAACATAACAAGGGTTAACATAACCCATTAAACACACTCATCTATCTTCCTACATCATCATATGATCATATCTTGATCATATGATGATGTGGAAAACTAGAAGGGGGGGGGGGGTTGAATAGTTTTACCGTTTTAAAATTAAATTAAACCGTTTTGTAACTTATGTGAATTCAATGAAACTATGCACACAAAAATAATCAAAGAATATATCCAAGAAGTAAAGAGAGAAATGATCAAACCACATAACACGGATGTTTATAGTGGTTCGGCTACAAGGACTCTTTTCCTTGTCCTACTCCACTTCCCCGAGCCTTTAACTCGAGAGTTATCCTTCACTAAGAAACAAACTCTCTTCTAGGTGGAGAAAACCTTTACACGTCGCTTACTTCCTTTTCCGGTACTAAGCTAAACACCGGGTTCTATTTCAAGGAAGAACCAACCTAACGTCGCCTATACAATTACCGACACTAAGCTAGATGTCGAGTTCTTTACAAGGGTACAACCACTCCCGTTTGGTTCTTTCACAAGGGTACAACCACTCCCTACACTCTTTGTGTTTTGAGGACTAAAACACTAACCACACTCACTGAGATAAATGATACAAATGATGATGTGTGAACTACAACTATATCACACAGTAACTTATGCTAAAGGTTTTACACGTCTGTGTTGAACCTTGATGCTTAATCTCCTTTGCTACAAAAGGAAAGATCAATGAAATGAATGAATGATAAATGTTAGATGATATGTAAATGAATGAGTATGAATGTTAGGCTCTATGAGTGATGGTGTGTCCAAATGATCAGCTTGCTATTTATAGGCAAGCTGGTGAACAGCCGGCGGATCCGGCGGATCCCATAAAAGGGATCCGTCTTTGATGTCATTTGGATCCGCCAAACATGACAGCTAAGGGTTAATGGATATCTTTCCATATCCAGCTGTATCCTTCACATCCTTGTTATGTCACATCAAAATCTCCCAAAGTCAACTATCTTGCTTGAAGATCTAGCCAAGATATTACATAATCTATGTATGATGCATGCCATGATGTCATTGTATCATTTTAGAAATAAAGTTTCCTTTTAAGGAAATAAACTAGTAGATGTGTAAAATGTAATTCTAAGTAAACTTGTGAAATGTAAAATGTGTTTTAAAGAGACTTTAGCTAGCATTTATAATTTGCTAAAGGATATACTTTGTAATTGTCATTAACAAAACTAAGTAATGATCCTAAAATATAAATAACGTTTTTAGGACGATATTTGTATTAACAATCTCCCCCTTTTTGTTGATGACAAAACATAAAGTATATTTTTGAGCAAAGGAATAAATATAGCATGAGTTCTTTAAAATATAGATTAAGTTTGTTTTATTTGAGTTTAAAAACTCTTTTTATGCAAAAGTGTATGTACTGTGATGATTCACAGTTATGCAAACTTAATCATTTCTCCCCCTTTTTGTCGAAACAAAAAGAAGAGTTGCGTAGCGGAATGCGATTTTGAGAACTTTAAGAGCTCCCCCTTGTTTGATACTCCCCCTAAATGGAGTAACAAGGTAATGATGCATGATCCTACAAAACAAATGGTTAGAAAAATGAAATGCTCCCCCTCGATGTATACTCCCCATTACAAGAGTCCCAACGTATACATTAGAAGGGTATGAGATGCTGCAAAAGAAATGTTAGTTGTGAATAGCCTCAATGGAGAAGCATAATGCATATGATATGGTCATTCAAATAAGAATGATAATCTAGTTGACTTTAAAAAGTCAAAATGTAGTGTCTGATCAAAATTTTGTACCTAAAGTACAAGTGATCAAACTAGAATGTAGATTCCAAGTAGCTATATAATGATGTTAGTTACCTAACTAATGATAATATGCTTTATGGTGATCACTCATAAGCATAAAAACATCACATTCATTCATTGAAAATTATGTGACAAAAGTCACAAACATAATATGATGTTACATGAAAATTAAAAATACATCCTAAAAAATAAAAAGTCCCACAACAACATCTAAAAGGTCCTATATAATGAGACTAAAATTCTCCTATTGAGGAAGATGAGAGATGGCGTTTAGACGCTCAAGAATGTGGTTCAAAATGAACCTCATTTCATTTTGGAGCTCGTGCACCAAAATGTTTGTCCTTTGAGCTATGTGAGCGGTTCTTTCACACATGTTGCAATCATGGTGAGCAAAACCGGGCGGAAGAGTAGACTCATTTGGTTGTGGTGGTGGTGGTGGTGATTGGTTGTTGGGTGGTGGTGGTTGTGCTTGTTCATTGGTTGTTGGTGGTGTTTGGAGGGAGTTCATGAGGATGTTTTGGAGGTCCATGGCTTCATTGAGGCGGTGATCTACCATATCCGAGAGAGTGTAGAGACGGTTGAGCTCTTCACTAATCTCCTCTTGGGTTTGAGGCAAATTGATCCACATTGCCTCGTCTATGGCAATGAGAGTTGATGTGGGTGAGAGAGGTGGTATTTGAGGGTGAGATGCTGGTGCATCATGGTATAAAGGACCATGGATATCCGGGAAAATTGGATGAAAAAGCATAGGCTCTTGGCCTTCAAAGGTCATGGGTGTAGGATTGGTTGATCTTGGTGGGAGATCCTCCAAGTCATAAAGGTATGGATGAAGTGATGTAGGTGGAGTCCTTAAATAGCTCCATAGGTTGGAGTTTGGGTAAGTTTGGTTGTGATTGAGATTTGACAGTCTGTGATGGAGCGGGTGGTGGTGTGGTTGCTATTGGAGTTATGGATGAAGGTGGAGTTTGTATGAAAACATTGGATGGTGTAGGTGTGGATAAAGTAAGGAAATTTTCACTTGCTATAGGAGATGAGATATTAAGAGGAGATGATTCCTGATGCGCGTGATGTGTCGTTGCGGTTTAGCAGTAATAATGCCTACTCAAGTTTTAAATTTATATTTAGCCGACTTATCAATAACACACACACTTAACGAGCAGTGTACCCGGTCAGTATGAATATAATGGTAAGCAGAGTGTCGATCACTAAGAGTGGAACGTATTATCTAGTTATTCTAATCAGTATTTTAATATTCTAAGTTAGTTATTCAACCTAATCTAACGCAATGGGGTTCAGCCTGAGAGACTGGCACAGTTTGGTTATAATTAAATAGAAAACTAAACTAATGAGCACGAATCAGCGATTAGCACACACGTACACAGATAGATACTCGAGACAATAAGAAGACCTGTCCTGATAATTAAATAGCTTTTCACTTGTTTTATTGCTAGTTTTATATGAAGTGTATATAATTAAACCTTTCTCGTTGGCTCTAATCTTATCGGCGAGTAAACCCTTAATGATTACTTATGTCTATCCTACTTATTCAAGCGTCTCTAATAAATAGGCGAGGAAGGGGCGTGGCGACCCAAGCAAGACTCAGCTAGACACAGAGGTTATCAATGCACTAATAAAAGTCACCAAAGACATCAACATATAAACTTTAATTAATGGGAAAGCAATATTAAGGGGAGTGCATGATCTTCCGTAGTCACATGACACAAGCCCATCAATCCTGATGAATTAAAGCGTACTAAAACAATAAAACAAAACTACTTAATGAATTGAATACATGCAGGACCTTCTTACAACTCTTGTATCTTTGTTTGAGGTGTGTCTTGTGCTGCTTGGTCGTCTGAATTCGGCTCTAGGGTTATACAAAAGGTCTCTTAAATTCGTCTGACCTTGGGGTATTTATAGTTTCAGTCTGAGGATCGATGCGGCGCATTGAGTTGATAGATGCGGCGCATTGACTTAACTTCGCGTGGGTCCAAGATTAATATATTCTGAAATATTCGTACACCGTCTTCAGATGCGGCGTAACTTGATCTTTGTATGCGGCGCATGTACTTTAGCTGTCTTGGATTGTAACTGGTGAAATCTTGATAGTGATACGCCGTAAAGCGGAGACCGAAGAACCGCCAGGTTGTCGAGGACTATTCATATTTTTTCGAGAATAAATCATTCTCTTAATAGATCTCGTCTTGTTCCTCAATCTTCTCCTATTGAGTAATGGAAGCGGGCTACTCCCCGAAAATGCCCGCCCCTAGGTTCATTTGCGGCGTATCTGGAGTAGAACGAGCTTGATCTTCTTCTTTGACCAAAGTTTCATATGCGGCGCATGACAGAATTGCATGCGGCGCATTCTTCAAAGTCAGGCAATGGTCTTCGAATTCATCTAAGTATGATATTGCGTCGTATCTGTTGAGTAAGATACGGCGCATCTTCTTGATTTTAGTAGACTTTTGACATCTCGCTTGTTTTGCTCCATAATTAGTCCAAAATCGCCAAGTTTCACATAATGCTTGTTTTTACCTGAGAATTACTAAAGTAAACATTAATGTATCGATTCTCATATATAATATATTAAAACAAGTCAAATAAATAGGATAAATGATGATAATAAAATGTACTTATTTGAGTTCATCAAATATCCCCCCACTTGAACTTTACTTGTCCCCAAGTAAACCTTAGAATTAATCATATGAAAATGTATCCTAAAAGATATTAGGATTTAATTTTATATTTAAGCACGTATTCGTTTTGTCATAATCACACAACCAAACACTTAACGAAGTAGAAACCAAAATAATTTTTTAATGTAAAACAATTCTAAATCGTTTAGTTGCTTAGTCATGACGAATATTCTATCATAGGCTTGGCAAGTATACGCATCTCCTCCACTAAAGCCAAGGAGTAACAAGTCTAAAGCGGTAAAAAGGGTTTGTTGGTTAAGGGTTGATCATCCTTTTTAATCTCTATCGATCTCATATTCCAGAAAAGGCGACAAAATTACAAATACATGATCGAATCCACGACCACGATACTTGCAATTGCTCAATTCCTTAACTCGAATGGGCTAAAGATAGGACCAAGTAATCTTCACCAATAATATTATATCAAAAAGGGCGACAAAATCATAAATACATAGCCGAATCCATGACTACGATACTTAAGATTGCTCAAATCCCTAATCTCAATAAATCAAAGGTTTGGATGAAGAATGATATAGGGTATGGATAATATTTGGGATACAAATTGGTGTAAAATGAAAAATAAACAAAACAGATAAATTAAAATCCTAAGTATGGTTAATCACTTTCCAACCATCCCATGAATAAGACTCATATCATTGAATAACTCACGCTTTAACACTTGAAACACACGCTTTAGGTAGACACGAATTATACTCAACAAAATCTTAATCAAAGAATAACCTTAGTTGGCGTTCCTATAACGGCCAACTCCATTCAATTCATAATATAATATGCAACAACAAATAGTGGTGATATCTCCCACTTAATACAAAACTTTACATAAGTTGGTTAAAACAAACTTCCAACTTTTCCTTTTTCTTTTTCTTTTTGGATTTTTTTTTTTTTTTTTTTTTTTTTTTTTTTTTTTTTTTTTCAATTTCAACATATATGTGTAAAATTTCACAACTTTACTATCACTATTTTTCCGGATAATTTTTCTATACTCTTCATACTTTCAGAAATAACTGTAATAGTGAAAGTAGCAAACACACGAAAAATAAACTAAAAGTTATACAATATTTACTTTCATACCAATTGCATTGTGCAATTTCCCGACCTAACCAAAGATAATGAATTACGCACGCGAACACAGGTAATGTAAGGAAACACACTTTGCCTAAAGCAATTAACCACGGATTTTAATCTACAGGGTAGGCTAAGGTGTAAGGGTGTATCGAAACATTATACAAAGGTGTAAGAAACGAAAGGAATGGCTCTGAGGTTTTTCTAGGGGTATCTTACTCTAAAAGTGAGAGTAAACAAAGGGTTTATACGGGGTTAACTAACCAGTGTAGTTAGTTAATATCACATAACATAAAGGCTATTTGGGTGTAATCCTAGAAATTTACCAATTTAGACAAGTCACTCCAATTATATAGATAATACTCATTATGGTGGTCTCGAATAGTATACAAGCCAAGTTCTAAAGTTTACAAGTCACCAGCACACTAAAGTTTTAATATTTTTGAAAGAATAGAGTTATGTGTGCGGTTATGTAATTTAGACTTTAAACAAAAACATGCTAAAAAAAATTTTTAAATTTTGATATATTAAGCGCATTTTAAGCATATTTTGAAAAAGTTTAGGACAAGTAAGTGTTCTAATTCTCTATCCCCCCACTTAAGTTAAACAACGTCCTCGTTGTTTGTGTCAAAGGTTAAAAACAAAAAAATAAAAGAATTAGAACAGAAAAACTCCCCTGAGATTTGCTCGGTATGATCCTCCATTATTCGTATAAGAGCAAAAATCAACTTTTTTGTGGATGAGAACGTTTAAGCTTCATAAATGATGTATCCACAAGAATGCAGGAATCTATAATACCATTTAGACTTTAACACACCTGAGTTAAGAAGGTTCAAACTTGCATAATACATTAGTAGTTAGTAAAAATAAAACCTAAAAAATTAAACTGTAAATCATCAGGTCAGTCGATACGCCGTATCTTATGGAAGAAGATACGCCGTATCGAGCCTGGAATAAATACGAATCAGAATAAAAGATGCGTCGCATCCTTAACCAGGGATGCGCCGCATTAAATAAACTGACAGAAAGTTTTAAAGTCAAAAATAAAAATGCTGAAAATGAAATAAGATATGACCAGTGCAGGTGATGCGTCGCATCTTATGATGGAGATGCGCCGCATCTTCTGCAGGTCTGACAGACTCGACACAGAACAGAAAAGTAAAATTTTTTCCTTCGGGTTGTCTCCCGGTCAGCACTTGTCTTTATTCCAGAGTCTTCAAGTTAGACTCACGTTTAGCTCCTTATTCCGTTCTATTGATCCCCACATGTCCGTGCACGATGTAGTTGCGAATTACTTCGTCACGAACATATTCCGGCCCCAATTCAAGTACACCTTTGTATAATCCTTTCATCTTTTGGTACGGATACTCGATCCCTTCCTCAGCGTCATTTTCATCTACAAAAAGAAATGGTGTAAATTTGTAACAAAATTTGTTAGGGGCATGTTTAAACCTTGGGTGAGCACGAGGCATCATGTAAGTGATAACGTTGCTTCCACTTTGAAAGGTGATCTTTCCTTCAAATCTTTTAGCGTTAATTTCGACCTCCTTACAAAATGGTTTCCCAACGATCACGTCACCCATCTCAATATCACGATAAGCATCCATGTTTTCCACCACGGTGAAATCTGTAACAATAGTTAAATTCCCGACAAAAATAGGTACATTCATGAATATTCCAACTACGTTTTTCCCTCTATAATCAATTTTGTTTTTCATTATAGAATTATAGAAATCTTTTGACATTACATTAATTGGTAAAATAGGGAAAAAGTTGGCACTAACCTGTTTAAATCCTATCATGCAAAGAAATTGTAAATTATAAGCACAATCTACATGGATCTTTCTACCATAATCACAGAAACTAGGATATCCTTCAAATTCATCATAATTCTTAGTGTTGATCATATTGATTCTAGGTACATCCATAATTTCTCCTTCTTCAATTTCGGGTTCAAAATCCTCCATAAATTGATCATTGATTCCTATTGGTAAATTAAGATCATTTAATTCAATGTAGTCTCCACTATAGGTCTCAAGTGATTCATTATTTACCAAGGTTTCTCCCATAAACCTAGCTTCTAGATCGAGGTCCATACGTTCTCTTAATCCTAGCACATAGACGCCTCTAATTGTGCTCTTAGCAGGATTTTGGCCCTTATAGACTAGTTTATTGTTCCCTACCTTTAATGAGATTTTTCTTTTAAACACATTAATCTTAGCATGGGCGGTAGACAAGAAAGGTCTTCCAAGGATTAAAGGAATCTTAACATCCTCGGGCATATCTAATATAACAAAGTCTACGGGGAAAACAAACTTCTCAATCTTAACTAGCACATTTTCAGCAACCCCTTCAGGTCGTTTTACCGTTTTATCAGCCAATTCAATAAGCAGCTTAGTTGGTGCTAATTTTCCTAGTCCTAGGGTAGTGAATGTCTTAAGGGGCATAACACTAACGCTAGCTCCTAAGTCAGCTAATGCATTATTGAAAGATATGTCATTAATTGAACAAGGTAAAGTAAAACTTCCTGGGTCCTTTTCTTTATGAGGCAAGGCACGTAAGTCGGTTGCAGAGCTCTCTTCTTTCATTGTAGCCTTGATCTCCTCTTCAATCTTTGCCTTCTCTTTGAGTAACCTCCTTAAACTGATTAAAGAATTAAAGAAAAATTCGGGCTTTGTAGCATCATTACCATTCATCAATCTTCTAGGAAAAGGTATGTTAGGCGTGACTTCTTCAGTAGTGCATATGGCCTTGACATGATCTCTTGGGTTAGTTTCAGTTGAGCTAGGTAAACTTCCGTATCCCCTTTCTTGAAGAACCTTGCTCATTTGTCCGATTTGTTGTTCCAATGCTTTGATCGAAGCTCCTTGATTTCTTGTTATAGTATCCGTTGAGGCTCGGATTTCTTTGATCATAGCGGTGTTCTCTTCATGTCTTTTAGCAGCATCGGCCATAATTTGCTTTAGAGTGTCATCCAAAGTCTGCCTCCTTTCTTGATAAGTGGGATTATAGTTGTTCTTTTGATAGTATCCCGGAGCAGCTTCCCTAAATCTTCCTGAAGGTTGGAATGGTTGTCCAAATTGTGTGTAGTATGCTTCTTCAAAAGTCTCACTTTCATTCTTTTTAGGGCAATCTTTAGTGTAGTGAGGTCCTTCGCATTTTTCACATCCAACTTGGGCAGCATAAACTTTCTCATCACGCTTCTTCATCTCTCTACTAATTTTATCCAATTGAGCTTGAATTGCAGCAAACCCGTCAAAATTAGTGCTGCTCTTAGATCTAGTAGAGGTTCCGTCGTGCCATTTTTGAGAGTGATCAGCAGCTTCTTGGATAGCTTTTCTAGCATCGGCTGCAATCATTTGAGGCACAGCTCCCTTAGCATCCAAGATTTGTCTAGTAGGCACGTCCAATCCTTGATAGAACAATATTATCTCCTGCATTGGATTTAGATAATGTTGAGGGCATTTCATCAATAAGTCTTTAAATCGTTCCCAAGCTTGATAAAGAGTTTCATCAGGCTCTTGCTTGAAATTGTTGATAGCCTCCATCTTTTTAGCAGTTTTAGCAGGTGGACAATATCTTTTCAGGAATTTGCTCTTCAAATCTTCCCATGTTGTGATTGAACTAGCAGGTTCAATCCTTAGCCACTTATTAGCAGCTCCTTTAAGCGAAATTGGAAAGATTCTTAGCATAAGTTGATCGTCAGAGACTCCTTCTGTAGTAAACAAATCTGCAATCTCGAGGACTTTTTCAACATGTTCATTAGCATCTTCATGTTCTGTTCCACTGAAAGCATTTTCTCTTAGCTCCTTGAGAAACTGACCCTTCAACTCAAACTTTGACTTTTCATCAAACTTTGGTCTAGCAACTCCTGAACTGTAATCAGCACGGGTTTTGTTCATGTATTCCTCCATAGTAGTGTTTTCCGTCATTGTTTCTGTTTCTTCTTTCTCCTTCTCTTCAGAAAAGTAATCAAGCTCGAACGAACTTGAAATTTCAAAGCTTTTTGTGTTGAAAAGCCTTTTAAGCGAATGTAAGGCTCGTTCAGGATCTTCGAAAGGTTTAATCAAGTTCTTAGTTGAACTCCTGGTCATGCACTTCCTGAAATCATCACAAAAGCATCAGTAGGGTATGTTCAAGAAAGTATGATATCAGAAAATTAACAACGAAAACGGAATACGAAAAATAAAAGTTGCTGATATCTGCAGACGATGCGCCGTATCCAGAAAGTTGGATACGCCGTATCTTATTACGTTAAAATTTAACCAGACTTTTATTCAGAAAATAGATACACCGCTTATGAATTAGAATGCGCCGTATCCAGTCTAAATTATCAAAAATCGATTATATTTATTAAAATTAAATGCGTCGTATTAACAAAAGCTAATGCGCCGTATTTTCGTTACGTTTCAAAATACAAGATTTTTGATTTAGTAGATGCGCCATATCGATAAAGATCGATGCGTCGCTTCTGTTTAATAATTCGAAAAACAGTTTTTAATTTAAATAGAAAATACGCCGTATCTGTTAAAACAGATGCGTTGTATGGCGTTAGTGTTTAGAAAAATTTCTTATTAAAAACAGAATACGCCGTATCTTGGGGAAAGATGCGTCGTACTCGAATTTATTAAACGCGTTGTATTTTATAAAAATTAAACGCAATACGCCGTATCTGTGAAAACAGATGCGTCGTATCGTTTGTATCGGCACAATACAACGACAGCAGAATGCAGAAAAATACAGAAAAAAGAAAAACAAAAATAAAAACAAACAAAAAGAAACAAAAATTACAGAAAACAAAAACACACAAAAACAGCAAATATGCAAATTATACAATGAATGCAATCTATCTAATATACAACAGGGTTAGTGGTTAGAATCTTAAAAAAAAACTAAAAAGAAAAACCTAATTAAAATACTAAATCAAATTAACAGATAATAACAATTCACTCCCCGGCAACGGCGCCAAAAACTTGATGCGCGTGAAGTGTCGTTGCGGTTTAGCAGTATTAATGCCCACTCAAGTTTTAAATTTATATTTAGCCAACTTATCAATAACACACACACTTAACGAGCAGTGTACCCGGTCAGTATGAATATAATGGTAAGCAGAGTGTCGATCACTAAGAGTGGAAAGTATTATCTAGTTATTCTAATCAGTATTTTAATATTCTAAGTTAGTTATTCAACCTAATCTAATGCAAGGGGGTTCAGCCTGAGAGACTGGCACAGTTTGGTTATAAATAAATAGAAAACTAAACTAATGAGCACGAATCAGCGATTAGCACACACGTACACAGATAGATACTCGAGACAATAAGAAGACCTGTCCTGATAATTAAATAGCTTGTCACTTGTTTTATTGCTAGTTTTATATGAAGTGTATATAATTAAACCTTTCTCGTTGGCTCTAATCTTATCGGCGAGTAAACCCTTAATGATTACTTATGTCTATCCTACTTATTCAAGCGTCTCTAATAAATAGGCGAGGAAGGGGCATGGCGACCCAAGCAAGACTCAGCTAGACACAGAGGTTATCAATGCACTAATAAAAGTCACCAAAGACATCAACATATAAACTTTAATTAATGGGAAAGCAATATTAAGGGGATTGCATGATCTTCCGTAGTCACATGACACAAGCCCATCAATCCTGATGAATTAAAGCGTACTAAAACAATAAAACAAAACTACTTAATGAATTGAATACATGCAGGACCTTCTTACAGCTCTTGTATCTTTGTTTGAGGTGTGTCTTGTGCTGCTTGGTCGTCTGAATTCGGCTCTCGGTTTTTTCAAAGGTCTTCAGTCCCTTAAATTCGTCTGACCTTGGGGTATTTATAGTTTCTGTTTGAGGGATCGATGCGGCGCATTGAGTAAATAGATGCGGCACATTGACTTAACTTCGCGTGGGGTCCAAGATTAATATATTCTGGAATATTCGTACACCGTCTTCAGATGCGGCGTCTTCAGATGCGGCGTAACTTGATCTTTGTATGCGGCGCATGTACTTTAGCTGTCTTGGATTGTAACTGGTGAAATCTTGATAGTGATACGCCGTATGTTAGAAGTATATTGCGGCGTATCTGGAGTAGAACGAGCTTGATCTTCTTCTTTGACCAAAGTTTCATATGCGGCGCATGACAGAATTGCATGCGGCGCATTCTTCAAAGTCAGGCAATGGTCTTCGAATTCATCTAAGTATGATATTGCGTTGTATCTGTTGAGTAAGATACGGCGCATCTTCTGGATTTCAGTAGACTTTTGACATCTCGCTTGTTTTGCTCCATAATTAGTCCAAAATCGCCAAGTTTCACATAATGCTTGTTTTTACCTGAGAATTACTAAAGTAAACATTAATGTATCGATTCTCATATATAATATAGTAAAACAAGTCAAATAAATAGGATAAATGATGATAATAAAATGTACTTATTTGAGTTCATCAATTCCTCTGATGATGAGTTAGCAAGATTTATGAAGCAACAGGGCTTGACACTAATGCGGGCAATGTGTTTTGGAGTTCTAGAGGTGGAGGAGTTGGTTGATTTGGTCATAGTGAGCTAAGAGAACTAAGATGTACAGGTTATATGTTGTGAAGAAGGTGAATGAGTGAGTTTTGCTTTAAGTTATGATCTTAATATATAGGCAGATGGTTTATAGAAACTAGTTTTTGGATTTGATGTAAATCCAATAGAGAATGTTGGTTCCTAAAGATTTGGAACAAAAATTTGTGCAAATCACATCACATAAGTCAATCCATAGAACTTATGTTGAGTAATATGAAGAAGATATGTAGTAAATGCAAAGGGATAGTGGAAAATCCTGTGATGTGATGTACCCACGGATTTGAAGGATCCCTAAAAAGGGTTCCTTGTTTGTATTAGAAAGGTAACTCACTCCTTAAATTTAAAATTCAAATTTCGGTGGGAAATGTTGTTCTTAAGTTTCTAAGAGTTTCTAAATCATTCTAAGATGTATAATGATCTGTAATACCTGAAATTCAGATAACTTGTCAAATGACCTAATTACCCCTGAAACAATAAAACCTAAATAAATAAGTTATAAAATTCTGAAACAATTCCAAACTTCTGAAAACGAGCTACATATCAAGTAAATTAATTTCTGGGACAACATTATATTATTTTGAATATCCAAAAATTACATAATATATATACACACTTATATATATACCGAAATAAATTAAATAAGAATAATTATATTTATTAAATCTTTTGGAATAGGATAAATACAAAACAAATCAGGAAAATATATCAAGTAACAATTCTAATTTGTGTGAGATTACAAAACCGAAATTTCTGGATTCTTATCACCTAAAATTCGGTTCCTATAATTTATTTATACAAATCTTATATTTTTATAAACATATATACCGAAACCCTTATACATCGACAAACAAAAATCCCTAAAAACCTTATTCGACATTCTGGAGCTGAGCCAATAATTTTTTGGTGTTCAAAATAATCTTAAGGAGCTACAAAAAAATAGGAGTTGGAATTTAGAGGCACTCGTGTGATAGTGGCGAATTGTTTGTTCTTATAATTATACGCAAGAGGTATGAATTCCTACGACCAAACCTTACATTGTAAACTTAATCTAGTATTTTTCTTGTGATCTTTAGGTCGTATATAGCTCAGGAAAAATAAGAAAAATGAACCATGCAAGCTTAATCATGCGTACGAAAAATAATGAGTTAAAACACACGTAATTTACAAATAAAATCAAACGAATTTTCTGGATGATGAACATAATTTTTACGTGTTCCTTGATGTTAATAAAAGCTTAGAAAAATAGCCTTGTGATTTTTAGAAGTTTAGATTAATTATTTTTGATTTTTGTTTAAACCGAATAGTATGTGAAAATGGAGAAAATTGGGAAAAATCCTTAAACAATTAGGGTTAGGGTTTGATCATGCTAAGTCTGATGTAATTAATGTTTCTAATGATTGGATAATAGTGGAATAATTATTTGATGAGTTAGGGTTGGATTTGGTTAATAAAACATGTTATACGATTTGGAACATAAATGACAAGGGCTTGTTTTGCCAACTTTGAAACTTAAAGGTTATTTTTATAATGTTAATTAGGTCAGTACAAATGTAGGAAAAATATAACTTGAGGGTCCTAAGTGTAGAAATTGCAAGAAAATGAATTAATGATAATTAAAGGGTACGATTTGAAATTAATTAAAGTAGAGGGACTAAAAGTGTAAATTCTGGAAACTTGAAGTTATTTTGAGTAAATAATATTATAAAGGGTGTAATGTGTAATTTTGAGTAATTATGGGTTTGATATGTAATTGTTACTAGATTAGGGTTTTAAATATAACTTTTGTAAAGTTAAGGGACCAAATGTGTAATTAAAGAATTCTGAGGGGTCAAATTTATACTACATGTAATTCTGAGGATATTTTCTGTAAATTTGTAAAATAAAGTACATGTTTGGTAAATATAAGTATCTTAGGGATTTAAAACATGAATTATATAAATGTAGGGTTTGTTTTGTAAATTATATAACTAAAGGGTATAAAATGTAAATTATGAAACTTAAGAGATTGAAATGTTATTCTGAATAAAGTGTGTATTAAATCAGTAACTTAAAGTATTTTCATGATTAAACCTTTGAATTTGATGAATTTGCAATTGAAACCCTAAACTATGTAAACTTGTCATAATTACTCTTAAATTTTTGTAACTTGATAAAATGTACCTTACTTCCATAATAATCTTAATAAGTACTTAACCTAATCTGTGATATTATTAACTTACTAATAATAGAAATAATAACTAAAGACCCTTTAGACTTCTGTCTTCTACTCTTTAGGTTCGAGGAAGGAGTAATCTCATCTTGTCAGCCTTTATCTTTGTGTTCTTGCGTTCGTAATAAGGTACAGATATTCTGCCCTCTTTCAGTAAGGGTCTTTCATTTTCCTTTTCCTTTCAGTCCTCATCTTCTTATTAGGATTCCCTATACCATTGCTATGTTCCCTGCTTGTTTGTGAACCTTCCACATGTTCTTTTGTTTTGTGAACCTTCATGAACCTTGTGTTTGATCTCTTGTTCTGAACCCTGATTTGTGAACCTTGTTTTGAATCTTGATTTAGTATACTTGTTATAAAACTAAATTGATTTTTTTGATATAAGCCTTAATCTGTTAAATCCTTATTTAAACCTAATTGATTTTGAACCATTCTTAGACTACATATGAAACGTTTGGGAATAAACTACTTTTAAATAAGTAATATCATTTTTAATGAAAGTTACTAAAAGTTTTGGAAGACCATTTTGAAGAAAACTATTTTGAAAGATCAGTTGTTATGAAAACCATTTTTGAAGGATTGTTTAAATGGACTTTTAAATAGAAACCTTTAGTGATAAACTGTTGATATGAAACTTTGAATATAAACTTTTGTTATACTCTTTTGAACCATATGATATAGTTCTTTTAATCTGAATTTAAACTTTTATATAAAACTTAACCTGATAAATTCTAAGTTGAATCTTTGATATATAATCCTGAACTGGTTGACATGAACCTTTGCCATGTACCCTTATGATATGACTTTTGATTTTTGATAGTACGTTTGACCTTTGACCTACAGTTTGATATTACGAGCCAATCACTAGGCATGAGGGTTTCATGTCCATGTCATTGACGCACCTCTGACATGACTCTAGGGCAGGAGAGTGATGACCTGTTCCGTCCCTTATTTATTATTTGCTATGGCCATTATAATTATGATTATTGATTTGTCTGTGGGGCGTATGGGTGCACTTTAGATTTGACCTGTTATCTGTATATGTTATGTTATATGTTTATTGTTATATTTATCTGGTGACTGATGGTGTGTGCGATACACGTCTTTCACATATCTGGGAGCTAGCTACTCTATTTGGTTACAGTTGCGATGATATGATATGGCTTATTTCTGGGCTCGTGATAGATTTCTGTTTTCCTTATCTTATGAATTTCCTTATTATTTGTTCCCTTTTCTTTTCCTTAGTCTTATTTCTTATTTATTCCTGACATCTCATTCCTACACCCTGAGTTATCGGTATGACCTGTATTCCTGATTTCTTTTGTACTATTATCTATTATTGTTTTGTTACCGTTATATCTGTTCACTGAGCTCTCGTAGCTCAGCCGCATTTCTTTTCCTGCGGCAGGTTTAGTAGGAAGCTGGGAATGAGAGAAGAGCGTACCTTTGGACTTAGAAGCTTGGATAGCTATGCTGGATTTAGAATTGAACCGAAGATAATATACTTTAGACATAATGTTTTGGAAGTTTTCATTTGTAACCCTATAGATTTAGTATTTCATTTGTTATCCTTTGAGATTTTTGTATTAATGAAAATGTATGCTTGGTTTTGTTCTGATGTGAATCCATTGTTGTGATATCTTTATCCTTGTCGGGTTGGGGTGTTACAATTTATGGTATCAGAGAGACAGGCTGCGATTCGTAATACATTTACCCTCGACCTGTGAAATCTGGACCACTAAGTTTCCACTGTAGGTAATCGTAGGACAACCTTTGAGAAATTGCTTTAGGATTTTCCCTATAGGAACTTAAATTCTGACCGGTGAGGATTTGGGTAGACATTAGGATTTTGTTTTGTCGTTCCATTCGTGCTTATTCTCCATATTTCGTTAATCATCTTTGAAATCGTTCAGACGGTGATATTTCGCGTGTTTTCAAATTTTTGAGTTATGGGTAGTCTTTCGATTCCTATCGAGTTCTAGTACTTAGTATCATTTGTGTCATTTTCAGCATGGCACCTCCAGCACGCAGCATGTATCGTTGGACAACCGTTTTCGCTACAGGCCAGAAAAAGATTGGTAAGTTGAGATGGACTAACAGAAGAATGCTGATCCCTACTAGCATGTGTCCCTGTCGGATTGAAGAAAAGTTGACCGTGGTTAATATAAATGGAACGGAGGTACATGTGCATGAGACGAAAGTGATTGATAAAGACGGAGTAGTGACTAAGTACCCGGGAAGGTGTCCCAAGTTCGTGGAAGAAGGAGGAGTAGTGCGGGCAGAGCCTCACAATTTGTATGGATTCGTGGACGACGTAAGGGATGAAGGAAGGAACCCTGAGGATGGTTTCGCGAGGCAACCACTGCCACAGCCTGAAGGGAACAGAAACGGATGGCTTAGCGAGGAAGATGAAGTGGATTCAGACTTGGAGTCCACTGCAAGTAACACGGTCTAGTCATGGAATTAGGGCTCGAGTCATGTGTGTTATTACTGTTAAATTTTTTGTCTTGGGTTTCTTTTGACATTAATATTGTACGGATTCCATTGGATTGTGGGTTTTCCCGAATATTTAATAATAAGGCTTGAGCAATTGTTGGAATAAATTACGTTGATATGTGTCTATCATAGTTCTCAACCTTCTAAGTTTGTCGAGCTCATTTCGGCTATGAAAGCCAGAACTTGATTTCCCATGGTTGCCTTGGTTTTCTGGCATCCATTAAAAATACCTCCTTAGAAATTCAAGTACTGAAGTTTTCCTAGAACCCATTCCGTACACTGAGGAATGAACCTCATCTCGAGAGTTTTGGGCACCCTGAGTTTCTGAATATAATTCCTAGTTGAACCACCAATTGTCCACTGAAGCGTGAGGTAGGAATTGACAAGTTACCGAGAGATGTTTAGTCACCAAGTGAAGGTGTCTTTCAGAGATGTCCGGGATTATATAGATTGATTTGAGCAACCAGGAAGAACAACAACCGAAGACCGGGAAGTAAGTTGTTTAATTGTATCTCTGGGCGTGTTTAGTTCCGTTCGCGATAAAGAAGGATGGTGGCTGAAGATAGCTGAACCGTATTACCGTTAGAAACCGAGATTCCTCCATCCTGAAACGATTATGTGTTTGTTTAATTTTAGAGCGTGAAGTTTCTTTACGAGGGATTAAATAAATTTTAGTTTTGAAATCGCCTTCCGAATCCATAAACGACTGTGAAGACGATTAGTAACGCTAATAGTATTAGCTAAAACTCTGACTGCTTATAAATTAGTAATTAGGTTTTCTCGTGACTACTGGGACAAATGGTCATTGTATGACTTAATAGTGCGTCGGAGTCGAGGAAGAGCATGAGAATCATGTTGCACTTTGTTAGGAAATCCGTCGATCATTGTGCAGTCTGAGAGATTGATATTTGTTGAGCCAACTAGAAGCATACCAGAAAAATCATTTCGCTGCCTGACCTGGAGTTGACAAAAACGGCGGCTACACTGAAGAGTGAAGACATTCCTTACAAGGTAGAAGTGTTGGCGATACAGAAGAAGAAATTTGGTCAAGATGGCATACCTGGAGCTGATGAAGACATGCAGTCAAATTTTCCTATTCATCTTGGTTGTACTAAGATGAGTTGAGAGCGGAAGCAGACTGGATGAGGAATTCACATTACTCCATCACATTTCAAGAAGAACTGCAGAAAGCTCGAAGAACCAAACACAAGTTCCGATTTTGGTTTCACTTCCCGATTGATGGACTGATAAAGACAGATTAACCGGACTTGAAGAGATTGGATGTGTTGAATGAGCGGATTTTTGGAACAGACCCTTTATGGTTGGGGGAATTAATTCTATGAAGGCCGAAGTTCTTGGCGACTAACTTTCACTCCGTTGACTTACTTAAGTTTCGTAATAAGATCCTCGAATGAGTTAAGTTCCTAGAAGCATTCCTGTTCGTGTGTTCGGTGATGACTTTGTTTTGAGAGGCTTTGGCAAATGATGGATGATTTGATACTTATAATGAAGTACCAAATTCTGATAGGCATTCTGGGACTTTCGTTAACTCTTTCTAGTGATTCGTTCTCCACTTAGTTAGGATGTTTAATTTTGATGACCTCTGAGACCGTAGGAAGACTAGGTGGAATAAGATAAGTTAGTTTGTTCACGACTTGAAATCAAGTATGACCATCATGAGGGCATATTTATATGATGCCAGTATTATGACGTCTGGCCAACGTGATAATACTTACATCATATAACGTGCACTTGTTGTGGGCATCGGTTATTTCGAGAAGTGCCTTAGAACTTTAGAAATTATGATAACTGTTTGAGATCACCCGCATTAGTGAGACCTTAAGTTCATCCTAACGGTACGCGTAACCTGCTTTCACCGTAGGTGGATTGCACGTCTGGATTCTCGTCACGCATGCTGCTGACCTCTAAGAATTTTCGGTAATAATCTTAGGTCCTGTTATAGAACTTCTGCCAATTGATGTTATCGATAATCTATTCCGTACGTTCTACTTGACTTGTTAAATCAAATCCTGGGGTTGACCCATCCGTCAAAATCCCACGTCTTTTTGAGAAGATCCGATTATCATCCGTTACGTTCGATATATCTTTCCTTCGATTTGGATTCGGTATGATTTGCCTTTTTAGGAAACCGAAGTTTTAACCTATAATATAGAGTCATAAGAATCAAGTTTTCATATTCCTGTCCACAGTCAGTTGTGTTTCCATTTCGTATCACCTCAATTTTCGAGGACAAAAATTTTTTTTAGAGGGGAAGAAGTTGTAATACCTGAAATTCAGATAACTTGTCAAATGACCTAATTACCCCTGAAACAATAAAACCTAAATAAATAAGTTATAAAATTATGAAACAATTCCAAACTTCTGAAAACGAGCTACATATCAAGTAAATTAATTTCTGGAACAACATTACATTATTTTGAATGTCCAAAAATTACATAATATATATACACACTTATATATATACCGAAATAAATTAAATAAGAATAATTATATTTATTAAATCTTTTGGAATAGGATAAATACAAAACAAATCAGGAAAATATATCAAGTAACAATTCTAATTTGTGTGAGATTACAAAACCGAAATTTCTGGATTCTTATCACCTAAATTTCGGTTCCTATAATTTATATATACAAATCTTATATTTTTATAAACATATATACCGAAAACCTTATACATCGACAAACAAAAATCCCTAAAAACCTTATTCGACATTCTGGAGCTGAGCCAATAATTTTTTGGTGTTCAAAATAATCTTAAGGAGCTACAAAAAAATAGGAGTTGGAATTTAGAGGCACTCGTGTGATAGTGGCGAATTGTTTGTTCTTATAATTATACGCAAGAGGTATGAATTCCTACGACCAAACCTTACATTGTAAACTTAATCTAGTATTTTTCTTGTGATCTTTAGGTCGTATATAGCTCAGGAAAAATAAGAAAAATGAACCATGCAAGCTTAATCATGCGTACGAAAAATAATGAGTTAAAACACACGTAATTTACAAATAAAATCAAACGAATTTTCTGGATGATGAACATAATTTTTACGTGTTCCTTGATGTTAATACAAGCTTAGAAAAATAGCCATGTGATTTTTAGAAGTTTAGATTAATTATTTTTTATTTTTGTTTAAACCGTATAGTATGTGAAAATGGAGAAAATTGGGAAAAATCCTTAAACAATTAGGGTTAGGGTTTGATCATGCTAAGTCTGATGTAATTAATGTTTCTAATTATTGGGTAATAGTGGTATAATTATTTGATGAGTTAGGGTTGGATTTGGTTAATAAAACATGTTATACGATTTGGAACATAAATGACAAGGGCTTGTTTTGCCAACTTTGAAACTTAAAGGTTATTTTTATAATGTTAATTAGGTCAGTAAAAATGTAGGAAAAATATAACTTGAGGGTCCTAAGTGTAGAAATTGCAAGAAAATGAATTAATGATAATTAAAGGGTACGATTTGAAATTAATTAAAATAGAGGGACTAAAAGTGTAAATTCTGGAAACTTGAAGTTATTTTGAGTAAATAATATTATAAAGGGTGTAATGTGTAATTTTGAGTAATTATGGGTTTGATATGTAATTGTTACTAGATTAGGGTTTTAAATATAAGTTTTGTAAAGTTAAGGGACCAAATGTGTAATTAAAGAATTCTGAGGGGTCAAATTTATACTACATGTAATTCTGAGGATATTTTCTGTAAATTTGTAAAATAAAGTACTTGTTTGGTAAATATAAGTATCTTAGGGATTTAAAACATGAATTATATAAATGTAGGGTTTGTTTTGTAAATTATATAACTAAAGGGTATAAAATGTAAATTGTGAAACTTAAGAGATTAAAATGTTATTCTGAATAAAGTGTGTATTAAATCAGTAACTTAAAGTATTTTCATGATTAAACCTTTGAATTTGATGAATTTGCAATTGAAACCCTAAACTATGTAAACTTGTCATAATTACTCTTAAATTTTTGTAACTTGATAAAATGTACCTTACTTCCATAATAATCTTAATAAGGACTTAACCTAATCTATGATATTATTAACTTACTAATAATGGAAATATAACTAAAGACCCTTTGGACTTCTGTCTTCTACTCTTTAGGTTCGAGGAAGGAGTAATCTCATCTTGTTAGCCTTTATCTTTGTGTTCTTGCATTCGTAATAAGGTACAGATATTCTGCCCTCTTTCAGTAAGGGTCTTTCATTTTCCTTTTCCTTTCAGTCCTCTTCTTCTTATTAGGATTCCCTATACCATTGCTATGTTCCCTGCTTGTTTGTGAACCTTCCATGTGATCTTTTGTTTTGTGAACCTTCATGAACCTTGTGTTTGATCTCTTGTTCTGAAACCTGATTTGTGAACCTTGTTTTGAATCTTGATTTAGTATACTTGTTATAAAACTAAATTGATTTTTTTGATATAAGCCTTAATCTGTTAAATCCTTATTTAAACCTAATTGATTTTGAACCATTCTTAGACTACATATGAAACGTTTGGGAATAAACTACTTTTAAATAAGTAATATCACTTTTAATGAAAGTTACTAAAAGTTTTGGAAGACCATTTTGAAGAAAACTATTTTGAAAGATCAGTTGTTATGAAAACCATTTTTGAAGGATTGTTTAAATGGACTTTTAAATAGAAACCTTTAGAGATAAACTGTTGATATGAAACTTTGAATATAAACTTTTGTTATACTCTTTTGAACCATATGATATAGTTCTTTTAATCTGAATTTAAACTTTTATATAAAACTTAACCTGATAAATTCTAAGTTGAATCTTTGATATATAATCCTGAACTGGTTGACATGAACCTTTGCCATGTACCCTTAGGATATGACTTTTGATTTTTGATAGTACGTTTGACCTTTGACCTACAGTTTGATATTACGAGCCAATCACTAGGCATGAGGGTTTCATGTCCATGTCATTGACGCACCTCTGACATGACTCTAGGGCAGGAGAGTGATGACCTGTTCCGTCCCTTATTTATTATTTGCTATGGCCATTATAATTATGATTATTGACTTGTCTGTGGGGCGTATGGGTGCACTCTAGATTTGACCTGTTATCTGTATATGTTATGTTATATGTTTATTGTTATATTTATCTGGTGACTGATGGTGTGTGCGATACACGTCTTTCACATATCTGGGAGTTAGCTACTCTATTTGGTTACAGTTGCGATGATATGATATGGCTTATTTCTGGGCTCGTGATAGATTTCTGTTTTCCTTATCTTATGAATTTCCTTATTATTTGTTCCCTTTTCTTTTCCTTAGTCTTATTTCTTATTTATTCCTGACATCTCATTCCTACACCCTGAGTTATCGGTATGACCGGTATTCCCGATTTCTTTGGTACTATTATATATTATTGTTTTGTTACCGTTATATCTGTTCACTGAGCTCTCGTAGCTCAGCCGCATTTCTTTTCCTGCGGCAGGTTTAGTAGGAAGCTGGGAATGAGAGAAGAGCGTACCTTTGGACTTAGAAGCTTGGATAGCTATGCTGGATTTAGAATTGAACCGAAGATAATATACTTTAGACATAATGTTTTGGAAGTTTTCATTTGTAACCCTATAGATTTAGTATTTCATTTGTTATCCTTTGAGATTTTTGTATTAATGAAAATGTATGCTTGGTTTTGTTCTGATGTGAATCCATTGTTGTGATATCTTTATCCTTGTCGGGTTGGGGTGTTACATGATCAGTGAACCTATTCTAAAGAATACTAGAAACTAAAATCTAAGAATCGGGATGAGTCGAAAAGTTTTATAAGTTTACTGTTATACCTGCGGATCCAATCGACAAGGCGTGCGGATCCAAATTTTCGGATCCGCCTGATCCGCAGGTTGAAGAATAGCGAAGCCAACACTAACACATGGCGGATCCAAAATGAGGGATCCGCTAGATCCGTTGTTAAGCTTGTAGGAAAAAGAAAGTTAGTGTCTGATAGAGAAAATTGTTTTAAAAAATGAGAGGCCAAATCTATCATGTATTAAGGTAAGATAGTACTACAAATATTTGATCACCTACAAATATTGAAATGTAACTTTTATTCATTGAAAATTTGTTTGTGACAAACGTCTCAAACTTGAAGTTACATTTAGAAGTCCCTAAAAATTGAAGAAATCCTAGAATAATTCTATAAAGTACACTAGAATAATTCTAACAGCTTCTATGAAGAGGAATTTGTTGGTGTTGATGGAGATATGATGGAAGCTAGCCACATAGTTTCTAAATCCTTAGTGTCACAAAAGTTAGAGTTATGTTCTTCATTTTCTTGAGTGTTTGTTTGATTTACCCACATTGAAGCATCAATGTGTTGAAGTGTGGTAAGTAGATCATGTGGTTGAAGGTTGGATGAATTTAGTGGTGATGATGATTTTCTTTCTTCAGATGGTAAAGGTGATGGTGAGGAAGCTATTGGAGTAGTTACAGGTGGTGGTGTGCTATATGTGGGTGATGATGTTGTACCTAGTGGAATTATGATTGGTGATGGTGATTTTATAGATGAAGAGATGTTGACTATAGGAGTTATGATAGAAGTTGTAGTGGCAGTGGTGGATATGATTGGTGAGCTTACGTTTGAAACTGGATTAACGAGCCAGTAAGGTCTAACACTAATTCTAGCGGTTTGTCAGTATGGTCTAGACATATGAGATTTGTTTGATTTGTGCATTGTGAGAGGTTTACCGGTAAAGAAGATGAAGATTTAGTGTGTTATGATCATCTTAAGGTTCTAATTTATACTTCCCATTTTTACAGAAGTTGGTGTTTGGATTAATGATGTGTAAATATCAAAGACTTGGAACAAGATAAAGTAGTTTGTCCTATTGACAAAGTCAATCCACAGAAATGAAGTTGACAAGAAGATATGCAGAAAGATGACTCAAAAGGGAGAAATGTGATTGATTCACGGTTTTCGAGAAGGTAATGAAAGAGTCTGTGAGTTATGAGCAGGACAAAATATTCAAATTTTGATGGGAGGTGGATTTTCCTAATTCTCTAAGATGTCTAAATATAATCTAAGAAAGCAAAACTACAATCTAAGTATTGGAAAGAGTTGGATTTTGTGAATAAGATTACTGTGTATTCCTGCGGATCCAATTGACAATGTTGACATAAATAAATGCCTAAAAACATTATCAATATTTATTCATACCTCTATGTTTTGATGATCACAAAATGTAAACTCATTAAAACATAAACTTATAAATTAAACAAGTACTTAGTTGTAAATATTCACTTCTACAACTAAAATCACTTAAGGTATGAATGAACTAATGCTTAATGCATTATATGATCAAAGGAACATTTTCTAAATAACTAGATTTTTTATAAAACATCAAAAACATTTTATATATTTTTGAAAAACATTTTTGGTATTAAATAAAAATGTTTAATCTTTTATAAAAATATGAATTCAAAATTTTAACCAAAATCAGTTAAAATGTTCCAGAAAAACCTTCCCCACAAAAGGACAAAACTGGCCAACGTTCAGCAGGGGCGGCCCCCTTAATTTTACTAGGCGGCCCCCTTAAAATTAAGGGGACCGCCCCCCTATTTAAGGGGGCCGGCCACGCTCCAGTAGGCTCCAGCTGTCCAGATTTTTCCCTATAAATACCAGCCTTCCCCTGGATTTTTACTCACCCTTTTGCACTAAAAACTTTCTGTTGTAGATCTCATTTCATATCTTAGAAAAACCTTTGATCATGTAATCTTAAGCATTGGTTTCCAAGTGATCCAAGCTTCCACCATCCAAGTGCAAAAGAAGAATACTTCTATCAATCAAGATTAGAAGTATTACAACTTAGTATCATCTTGTTACTTAAGTTGTGTGTTCAACAAAGTTTGTAAATCATTCATTCATTTGTATGTAAGGTGTGTGTTGTAGATTAGTGTTGTGTGTAAGTAGTGAAGATGTTGTATAAGTAGTTGTGGTATAGAAGTTGTGAGGTCAAAGTGTAGAAGTCGTGAAGCCGTTGTGTAGAAGTCGTGAACCCGTGGTGTAGAAGTTGTGAAGCCGTAGCTTAGAAGACGTGAAGTCCTTGCGTTGAAATCGTGAAGCCGTAGCATAGAAGCTGTGTAGCGGTTGTGTTGAAGCCATGAAGTCCTAGTCGTGAAGTCCTAGTGTTGAAGTCGTGAAGCCGTAGCATAGAGGTTGTGTAGCGGTCGTGTTGAAGCAATGAAGTCCTAGTTGTGAAGTTCTAGTGTTGAAGTCGTGAAGCCGTAGCATAGAGGTTGTGTAGCGGTCGTATTGAAGCCATGAAGTCCTAGTCGTGAAGTCCTAGTGTTGGAGTCGTGAAGCCGCAGCATAGAGGTCGTGTAGCAGTTGTGTTGAAGTCGTGAAGAAGTCGTGAGACCGTTGTGAAGTAGTCGTGAATAAGTTGTGAAGAAGTTGTGTTGTGAAGTTGTGAGATTGGTTCTAGCTACGATTCGAACTCGACATTTAGCTTTGTGTCGTTAAACCCGTGTAAGCCAAAGTTGTGTACGGTTTTCTCCGCCATAAGGGAGCTTATTGAAGTTGTGAAGAAAACTCTCGAGCAAGGTGTGCTCGGGGAGTGGAGTAGGGCAAGGAAGGTGTCCTTGTAGCCGAACCACTATAAATCTCTCGTGTCTCGGTTAGATCTTTCCATACCTTATTTATTTCTTTACTTGCATCGTCATTACTTTCATACACATAGGCTTATATAATTGCTAGTATTAATTAGAGGTCGACTTCACATAAAGATCAATTTGAAAATCCATTCAAGAAACCAAAACTTTTACAATCAATTTAAAAGAATACATATATAACTAATAATAAGGTTCAAGTTTTATTTTTTATACAAACTTGAATCTAAGTGTTTTAAAAATAAACAAAGGTTTTCATAATAAAATTAAAAAGACATAAAACTATTCAACCCCCCCTTCTAGTTTTCCACAGACAAAACATGCGGATCCAAAACTTTTGGATTCGTCTGATCCGCAGGTTTAACATGGGCGGAGCCAATGTTAACACTAGGCGGATCCAAACTGAGGGATCCGCCAGTTCCGCCGAACAAAAATCCTAAAAGGAACAGAGAGCAATGCAAATTTTGTGTTTTTCGATAACAACCCGAAAATTCTCCTGGAACATATCTATTGTCTTATTATGTAAAGCAAAGCTACCAAATATGTAGATTCTAGCATACGTTATAAATAAAATAGATCATCACACTTCATCGCAAAGGAAGTTATGCCAAACAGTGGCTTAAATTCGGAAAATTGATAACAATGTATGTTATCATTAGTTCAAGTTGAGTTAATACCAAAAAAGAGTTAAGTACTATCATAAGGTCTTAGTAAGCACATAAATTTAACAATACATAGTCTAATAACGTTTTATACCAAACACTCTCACTTATCTTTCAATAATTTAACTATTTTCTTCTGATCCTTGCGGAGTTTCATCATCCATCGTCCAACATTCTTTAAAATTCCCTTTGCTTGTCGATGTTCCGCAGATTCATCATCAAGGGAAGGAAGTTGACTCAAGTAGTCAATTGGAGGAAGCTTAGAGTTAGGTAAACCATCTTCATCACTAGCTGATGGTGATGATGAAGATGAGGATGAGGTGTAAGCCTGTTTCCCTTTTCCTACTGCCACTTTATAGTCACTAAGCGGAACGAAGGTGTGTTTGATTTCGATGTAGTCTGGAACAAAGCCGAATGAGTCTAGAGGAATAGGAATGGAAGCTCTAAACAAACGTGTAAGAAGCATTCCATATGGCATTGAGGTTTTTCCTAAGAAACGTATATCGACCATTCTTTTGGCGATATAGTAGGCTAGATTGAACTTTTGATGGGTAGACACACAATAGAGCATGTAGCATAAGCTTGCATTCACATGATCTTTGTTTCCAATGGTGCTAATGACATTAGCTCTAAGAATCTCTTCAAGTTTCTTAAATTCGGGTTTAAGTTCATTTAGTTCCATAGCGAATGGATCACGACTAACATCCTTTCCTCGGAGTTTCTTAGTTTGGTTGCTTCTAGGCTTGAAAAGATGATCACGGATTATTTATTTAGGAGTTAGAGGAGTATCATATGGGTGTTCACGACCTAGGTTTGAATCAAGAATGGTTAAAGGCCATTTGTCTGAGTAGAAACAAGTTCCTTCTCTAGGAATGCCTAATACTTCCCCGAAATGATCTAATGGAAAATTGTAGGGATTTTGATTTATTTTGAAATGGATGCTAAAAGATCCAAGGTCATCAGTGATGAGTTTCACGGAAGCATAAAACTCGAGAATGAACCTAGGGATGATTGGCTCATCTATGTCTAGGAGTGCATCAAATTGAATGACAGTCATTTGTTCACGGATGTTTGTTTCTTCTAAGAATGATGAATCTACAGTTCTGCCTTCATGAACGTACCGAATTTCTAAAGCTTTAAAATTTTTGACTTGAGATTCTAAGAGTCCCTTTGTTTGATGATGTTTGGGTAGGTAGTTGGTGGTCTTTTTGTGATCATAGTTAGTAGCGGGAGGCATGGTTTTCCTAGACATATAATTAAAGTTAGAATCACATAATATATACATATGTGTCTGAATGAGAATAATGTGGAGTATGATTATCTCGACTCTTTTGAAGCAAAGATTTTTGTAGTAAAATATGAGATAATCAAAACACTCATGATCCGAAAATATATGTGGATTATAACGTTTTTGATTTTGTATGAACAATGATTGAAATGAGTTTTTCCTAGTTGTGAAAAAGTAATCTCAATGGAGTATTTGATGATTATTGTAGTGTCTAATTGAAAACATGATTTTTGAAGTGCCTCATTATTTTTGATAATCCCTAATTTAATTTAGTGCAACCTATATGAATTCTAGACACAAATAAGAGATTGAGATGGATTAGGGTACTTACAATGATCGATAAGGAATGAGTTAATTGTGGCGAATGAAATATTTGAGCTTTGGGATGATAAGGGTCGTCAACAAATTGGTTTTAGTGTGGTTAGTAGGTGTAATGAACAGTAAAAAGTGTCTGTTTATTGAGAATTAGTCTCAGCAAAGCACGGATCCGGGGGATCCCAAACAAGGGTTCCGCCCTTGTTATCGATTGGATCCGCAGGATCAGAATATATGTTTGTTTATTTCCGTTTTTGTTTGGACTAGGATTTGAACAATTGTTTTAACTACTTTCTAGGTTTCAATAAACCATAGATAGAAGTAGGATTCTTTCTTGAGGTATTAGTGAGAGGATTATCAATGTTATATTTTGAGAAACTTTCTCAATTCGAGATGTTTTATCATCTAAACATTGTTTAATACGGAAATGATGATGGAAAGCTAAACTTTTGTTGGGATGAATAGTTGCAATGATGTTGCAACAGAGAAAAAAGTTATGGAGGTCAACAATATTGACCACGAGAATTTTCTCCACACTTTGTCTTAAAGTAGCAAAGACCGTTTGTTTCTTAGTAAATCATGATGTGATACAATGTCTCACATTAGTACACATATTATTTGAACTATTCCTATATCTCCAATTTCCGGGAAGATCATATATTATGGTTTCTACACCTGTTCCTTTGGGATGTCTCTTAAGTTCCTAAATGTTTGATGGTTTTGAGTTGGAATCATCTTGAGAGTGTAGACGTATATAATATTTGGTGTACTAGCTATGGGATAGAGTATTCTACCTAATGCATCTCTATGTTTAGGGTCATCTTATGAATTTACTATCTTTATCCATGATGAGTCTGGTTTAGGAAAACGTGAGTGTTTTTCAAATAGTTTCCAGTCATATCTGTGATATATTCAAATTGGTTGAAAATATCCTTTTTCCTAATTGTTAACTTTTTGAAGATCTTTAGATGAAGTTTTATCTACTTATTTCAAGATTTTTTATGCATGATTTTGAGAAGTCATGCCATATCTTGACAAGATGATTTGAAGACGATGTCATCCTAATAGTACATGATTCTACTTAGTAATGAGTGTTCTCTACTAGGTTAGTTGTGTACTTGATCATTCCAAACTTTTGATGCTTGCTTAAGTTTGTGATCACGGCAATGCCAAGAGAATATGCTATATACTTATCTTATTTTATCTAAGTATTGATGCTATATTGTTGAGATATAATCCAAAAACAATACTTGTCTTTAGGAGTTTTAATCTAATTTTATGTCATAAAGATTTAAGAACCTTTTCCTACTCATCATGCTAATTTTCAAATACTATATTAAAGATGTGGTACTAATAACTTATGTTAAGTGAGTATGAAAACTAAATTATCTATGATAGCAATTTTCATGAGGAGTTATGAGGAACCGTACATTTTTCCAATGATTGTTTCTAAGAATGCTATTGAACAAAATACAACCTCTGTTGGACACATTGTGGATCTAATCCTTTCTTTCAAGCATACCTAATGAAAGCTCAAGTATTTGGTCCCCAATATCTCATGGGTCCATTTGGGTTAATCAAAAATATTACCAAGGTTCACTAATATCTTGGAGGTAGTCAAATGGGATTTCTTTATATAATGAAGTGTCAACTGTCGTTTTAACTTCATTCTTATCTTTTCTTCTAATTGAATTAGTGTTAGGCTCTCTAGATATCTTAACAGGTTCAATACTACTTAAGTTTTGACTTTTCTGTACTGTACCTATTGCGGCATTTCATAAATTCAAGTCATTCTTTAAACCATAATATATTTCATTTCCTCTTGAGTAAAAATTTACTTTTTAATTTTTACCCGATTTAGCAAACTTCGCGTTTTTAGCTTTTCTCGAGCCGTGCTTAGGATTTCTATCCCGATCCTTGTCTCAAGTGATTCTATATTCCTTCATTCACTCATAGAAACCAAGTAAATATATTTTTCACATTTTCCATTTCGTTTCACAATTTCGTTAGTTTTAAGCATCTATTCGCGTTTTAAGGTTTAAACCTTTACATTTTTATTTCACCCATACATATTTACACCTATCTAATAACTTTAAAAAAATGATAAAACCCTCCCCATATAGCCTAAGGCCGGCCCCCTTTTACCATTCCAACACCCTTCCCATTTTCTCTTTTCCAAGGAATCTCATCATAACTCTTCACCATGCAAATCTCACACTAAACCTAAAAACCATCCATCTCCTTCTCCTCTCCTCCTCTTGCTGCCGAAAATCACACCCAAACACACTCAACTCATCTTGATTTTTATCATAAAATCATTGATGCGCGTGATGTGTCGTTGCGGTTTAGCAGTTTTAATGCCTACTCAAGTTTTAAATTTATATTTAGCCGACTTATCAATAACACACACACTTAACGAGCAGTGTACCCGGTCAGTATGAAGATAATGGTAAGTAGAGTGTCGATCACTAAGAGTGGAATGTATTATCTTGTTATTCTAATCAGTATTTTAATATCCTAACGCAAGGGGGTTTCAGCCTGAGAGACTGGCACGGTTTGTTTGCAATTAAATAATAAAATAAACCAATAGGCATGAATCAGCAAGTAGCACACACGTACACAGATAAATACTTGAGACAATAAGAGGGCTGTCCTTATGATTAAGTAGATTGTCACTTGTTTTATTGATAGCTTTATATGAAGTGTATGTAGTTAACCCTTTCTCGTTGGTCCTAATCTTATCGGCGAGTAAACCCTTAATGATTACTTATGTCTAAAAGTTATTCCTAAGTGATCAATTTAGTAATAACCGTGGGAGCCACATTATGTCCCGCAGTCAAATGCCCGCAAGCCACTAATAAACACAGAGGTTATCAATGCACTAATAAGTAGTAACCAAAGACATCAACATATAAACTTTAATTGATGGGAAAGCAAGTATTAAAGGGAGTGCAATCTTTCGTTGTCACATTACACAAGCCACCAATCCTGATGAATTAAAGTTTGCTAACACAATAAAACAAAACTACTTAATGAATTAAACACATGCAGCACCTTCTTACAGCTCTTGTATCTTTGATTTGGCTGTGTCTTGTGCTGCCTCCTTGACTGAATTCGTCCTTTGTTTCTCCTGTTCGAACTTCGGTTTTAGGTTTTTCGGAACTTGTAATTCGTCTGGTCTACGGGGTATTTATAGTTTCTGTCTGAGGGAAGATGCGGCGCATCTACTAAGTAGATGCGGCGCATGTACTTAACTTCGCGTGGGGTCCAAGATTATAATATTCAGGAATATTCGTACACCGCCAGAAGATGCGGCGTAACTCCATGATTAGATGCGGCGCATGTCCTCTTGTATCTTGGATCGTATCTGGTGATATCTTGATAGAGATGCGGCGCATGTCGAGAGTGAGATGCGGCGCATCTGGAGCAGAATTGACTTGATCTTTGTCCATGTCAGTAGACCTTCAACTTTATGCACGTTTTGCTCCATAATTAGTCCAAAATCGCTAAGTTTCACCAAATGCTTGTTTTTACCTGAGAATTACAAAAGTAAACGATTAAGTATCAATCCTCATACATATTATAGTAAAACAAGTCAAATTAATAGGATAAATGATAGTAATAAAATGTACTTATTTGAGTTCATCAAATATCCCCCCACTTGAACTTTACTTGTCCCCAAGTAAACCTTAGAATTTCTTTTATGAAAATGTATCCTAAAAGATGTTAGGATTTATTTTTATATTTAAGCATGTATTCGCTCATTTCATAATCACACAACTAAACACTTAACGAGTTAGAAGTAAAATAAAATAAGTCGATAAAAGCAAATCTAATCATTTAACTGTCCAGTCGCGACGAATATTCTATCATAAGCTTGGCAAGTATACACATCTCCACCACTAAAGCTAAGGAGTAACAAGTCTAAAGCGGTAAAAAGGGTTTTTAGGCTTAAGGGTTAATTATTCTTGATCACTATCGATCTCATATTCCAGAAAAGGCGACAAAATCACAAATACATGATCGAATCCACGAACACGATACTTGCAATTGCTCAAATCCTTAACTCGAATAGGCTAAAGATAGGTCCAAACTTCACCAATAATAATATATCAAAAAGGGCGACAAAATCATAAATACATAGCCGAATCCACGACTACGATACTTAAGATTGCTCAAATCCCTAATCTCAATAAATCAAAGGTTTGGTTGGATAAAGAATAATAAAGGGCATGGATAACATTTGGGATATAAATTGGTGCAAAAATAAAAATAAACAAAACAAATAAATTAAAATCCTAAGTGTGGTTAATCACTATCCCAACCATCCCATGAATAAGACTCATATCATCGAATAACTCACGCTTTAACACTTGAAACACACGCTTTAGGTAGACACGAATTATACTCAACAAGATCTTAATCAAAGAATAAACCTTAATTGGCGTTCCCATAACTGCCAATTCCCATTCAATCCATAGATATAGTACAACAAATAGTGGTGATATCGACCACTTACATAACTTTACATAAGTTGGTTAAAACTAACTTCCAACTTTTCTTTCTTTCTTTTTCTTTTCTTATTTTTTCAATTTTTTTTTTTTTTTTTTTTTTTTTTTTTTTTTTAACTTTAATCATAAACATAGATGTGTAAAATTTCACCACATCACTATAACTTTCTTTCCGGATAATTTTTCCATACTTTTCATGACTTCAGAAATAATGGTAATAGTGGAAGTAGTAAACACACGAAAAATAAACTCCAAAATATACAATATTTACTTTCACTCCAATTGCATTGTGCAATTTCCCGACCTAACCATAGATAATGAATTACGCACGCGAACACAGGTAATGTAAGGAAACACACTTTGCCTATAGCAATCAACCAACCACGGATTCTAATCTACAGGGTAGGCTAAGGTGTAAGGGTGTAACGAAACATTTTAAACATAGGTGTAAGAAACGAAAGGAATGGCTCTGAGGGTTTTTCTAGGGGTTCTTACTCTAAAAATGAGAGTAACAAAAGGGTTTATACGGGGGTTAACTAACCAGTGTAGTTAGTTAATAACACATAACATATAATAGGCTATTTGGGTGTAATCCTAGAATTTTACCAAGTTAGACAAGTCACTCCAATTATATAAATAATACTTATTATGGTGGTCTCGAATAGTATACAAGCCAAGTTCTAAAGTTTACAAGTCACCGGCACACTCATAGATTTGTGAATTTTGAAAAATCACAATTTTTGAAAATAACGTCATGTGTGCAGTTATGCAACTTAGATCTTAAACAAAAACATGCTAAAAAAATTTTAAGTTTGATATATTAAGCACATTTTAAGCATAATTTTTGAAAAAGTTTAGGACAAGTAATTGTTAAGTGTTCTAATTCTCCAATCCCCCCACTTAAGTTAAACAACGTCCTCGTTGTTTGTATAAAAGGTTAAAAACTGGAAAATAAAAGAATTAGAACAGAAAAACTCCCCTGAGATTTGCTCGGTATGATCCTCCAATGTAAGAATGTGAGCTAATGTAATATGGGAGTTCATCAATACCTTCAATTGCCCAGACCTGTAAAAATATAGAGACCACAAAAAAATAGACTCGAGAACATCTCGTTAATCATTGGTTAGAAAAATAAAAATACTAAAAATTACAGGTCAGAGTGTCGATGCGCCGTATCCATGGAATATTGGATACGCCGCATCAACAACCTGTAGGAAATATTAAACTGCAAATCATCAGGTCAGTCGATACGCCGTATCTTATAGAAAAAGATACGCCGTATTGAACCTGGAATAAATACGAATCAGAATAAAAGATGCGTCGCATCCTTAACCAGGGATGCGCCGCATTAAATAAACTGACAGAAAGTTTTAAAGTCAAAAATAAAAAATGCAGAAAATAAGATATGACCAGTGCATGAGATGCGTCGCATCTTATGATGGAGATGCGCCGCATCTTCTGCAGGTCTGACAGACTCGACACAGAACAGAAAATTAAAAGATAAATCCGGGTTGTCTCCCGGTCAGCACTTGTCTTTATTCCAGAGTCTTCAAGTTAGACTCACGTTCAGCTCCTTAATACCGATCACATTTGAAAGGTTGACTTTCCGCCTCTAGTTGTAATCCCTTTCAAATCGTGTTTTACCAAAAGAACTTTGTTAAGCACCGTTGACAATTGGTGCACTCAATCGCCAATCCATTAATCATGTTGTTTTGTTCATTTAGTAAGATATCCGTTCATTGACATATCTTCCATAGCAAAACCTGTTATCATAGGTAAAATCGTCAGTAGCATCTGTTCGCTAGAAGATAAATTAATGAATTTAGAAACGAATATAAAGAATAAAAATGGCTGATATCTGCAGACGATGCGCCGTATCCAAAAAGTTGGATACGCCGTATCTTAATACGTTAAAATTTAATCAGACTTTATCCAGAAAATAGATACGCCGCTTTAGAATTTAAGAATGCGCCGTATCGAATTAATTAATCAAAAATCAACTTATCTAATTAAAATTAAATGCGTCGTATTAACGAAAGTTAATGCGCCGTATTTTCGTTACGTTTAAAAATAAAAGATTTTTGATTCAGAAAGATGCGCCGTATCGATAGAGATCGATACGCCGTATCTGTTTAATAATTCACAAACTGTTTTTAATTAAAATAATAGATACGCCGTATCTGCTAATGCAGATGCGTCGTATGGCGTTAACGTTTAGAATTTTTTTTTTTTTTTTTTTTTTTTTTATCGAAAAACAGATACGCCGTATCTGCTAAAGCAGATGCGTCGTATTACTTTATCGCTTAGAAAAATTTTCTTATTAAAAACAGATACGCCGTATCTTGGGGAAAAGATGCGTCGTATCGAATTAATTAAACGCGTTGTATTTTTAAAAAAATTAAACGCAATACGCCGTATCTGAGAGATCAGATGCGCCGTATCGTTTGATTTAGCACAGTACAACGATAGCAGAACAGAAAAATACGAAAAATAAAAACAAAAATTAAACACACAAACAAAAATAAACACACAAAAATAAAAGAAAACAATTAACACACAATACAACAAATATGCAAAATAGTACAATGATGCAATTAATCTAATAAAAAGAAAAAAAACTAATTAAAATACTAATCAAATTAACAGATAATAACAATTCACTCCCCGGCAACGGCGCCAAAAACTTGATGCGCGTGATGTGTCGTTGCGGTTTAGCAGTTTTAATGCCTACTCAAGTTTTAAATTTATATTTAGCCGACTTATCAATAACACACACACTTAACGAGCAGTGTACCCGGTCAGTATGAAGATAATGGTAAGTAGAGTGTCGATCACTAAGAATGGAACGTATTATCTTGTTATTCTAATCAGTATTTTAATATCCTAACGCAAGGGGGTTTCAGCCTGAGAGACTGGCACGGTTTGTTTGCAATTAAATAATAAAATAAACCAATAGGCACGAATCAGCAAGTAGCACACACGTACACAGATAAATACTTGAGACAATAAGAGGGCTGTCCTTATGATTAAGTAGATTGTCACTTGTTTTATTGATAGCTTTATATGAAGTGTATGTAGTTAACCCTTTCTCGTTGGTCATAATCTTATCGGCGAGTAAACCCTTAATGATTACTTATGTCTAAAAGTTATTCCTAAGTGATCAATTTAGTAATAACCGTGGGAGCCACATTATGTCCCGCAGTCAAATGCCCGCAAGCCACTAATAAACACAGAGGTTATCAATGCACTAATAAGTAGTAACCAAAGACATCAACATATAAACTTTAATTGATAGGAAAGCAAGTATTAAAGGGAGTGCAATCTTTCGTTGTCACATTACACAAGCCACCAATCCTGATGAATTAAAGTTTGCTAACACAATAAAACAAAACTACTTAATGAATTAAACACATGCAGCACCTTCTTACAGCTCTTGTATCTTTGATTTGGGTGTGTCTTGTGCTGCCTCCTTGACTGAATTCGTCCTTTGTTTCTCCTGTTCGAACTTCGGTTTAGGTTTTTCGGAACTTGTAATTTGTCTGGTCTACGGGGTATTTATAGTTTCTGTCTGAGGGAAGATGCGGCGCATCTACTAAGTAGATGCGGCGCATGTACTTAACTTCGCGTGGGGTCCAAGATTATAATATTCAGGAATATTCGTACACCGCCAGAAGATGCGGCGTAACTCCATGATTAGATGCGGCGCATGTCCTCTTGTATCTTGGATCGTATCTGGTGATATCTTGATAGAGATGCGGCGCATGTCGAGAGTGAGATGCGGCGCATCTGGAGCAGAATTGACTTGATCTTTGTCCATGTCAGTAGACCTTCAACTTTATGCACGTTTTGCTCCATAATTAGTCCAAAATCGCTAAGTTTCACCAAATGCTTGTTTTTACCTGAGAATTACAAAAGTAAACAATTAAGTATCAATCCTCATACATATTATAGTAAAACAAGTCAAATTAATAGGATAAATGATAGTAATAAAATGTACTTATTTGAGTTCATAAAATGTACTTATTTGAGTTCATCAATCATCTATACAACATCATCTTGAAGATACTCTCAAAGAATGGTGGTTTGAATCACGTTTTTGAAGGTTTTGTTGATGTTTTTGGAGGTTTTATGAACCATTCTTCTTCCTATATTTTCTTTAGCTCACAAAATGTTTTTGTGGCTGTAGGTTGAAGCCCCTCACGACCTTATAAAGATCTTCCTTCAAGCTTACAAGAGTTATCCTTGGTGGTGTCATTTGGTTGATCATTGATCTTTGTTCTTGAAAGATTTTGGTTGTTCATCTCTTTTGTAAGAAACTCCCCACATACTCTTCATTTTATTTTACTTTCACTTCTGTAAATCTTACCTTTCTTGATGTATTTGAGTATTATATAAATTATTATGCTTGGTTAGGCTTGGTACATAGCTTAGAAAACAATAAAAACACTAAAGGACTAGACATGCAACAGTTGTTTCTGATCAGGGGTAAAGACGTAATAAACTGATTTTATCAGTGAACTTTGGACATAAACTAAAAATATTTAGTTGTAGATCAATGTCTTGCGGTCGTTTTGACGGGTATTTCATTGAATAACTCATTACGATGATTAAACTAGAAATATTATAGTGAAACATGTTACATTCTGAGTAACATATTTGAAATGTATAAAAGTCATTTTTTTTGTGAATAACCCACTGTTACTCAAAACATAAAAGTTGTAGATAACATCTTAACTTAAACGTGGCCGCAAACGGGGAATTAATCGGGCTTGTAGAACTCAAGATATTGTATTTTTAGTGGGACTGTTGTGATATTGGTGATTTCTGAACTGGGTAGTAAGGGGAAAAATAATAAATTCACTACTGTTACGAAATTTCTAAATTAGTGGGCCCCACAGAACTTGTTAGTACAGATGAATACCTTTCCGGGGACATAAAGAACATAATTTTTCGACTTACGGTTTGAGAGATACGAATTTTTAGAAATGGTTAAGTTATAAAAATTCCATCAGATTTTGAGTTAAAAGTTATGAAAAGTTTAATAACTTATGAATTTGGACCCCTAAGTTTCATTTTGAACCACCTAATATAATATGGACCTTTAGTCATAAACTGACCCTTTTGACTAAGAATTGACCCCTTTGACTAAATTGAACCCTTAGACTTAGATTGGACCTTTAGCACCTATTTTGGACTTAGGAATAAAAAGGGACTATAAACTTGAATTTTTGTAAGAAATGTTCATGTCATACTTAAAGACCATTTTTATTAGAACTTGTTAAGTATATAGAAATTATGTACCAAGCATAATTAAGATCATAATTTATATATATAGCTCAATTGCATCAATGTTTATTTTTAAAAACCTAAGACAAGCGTATATCTATTTAGGTTCATCGTAGAGCTTCGCGGCTATTTTCCTCACTTGCTTGTTTCATACTACTTCCTTTATTCACGGTGAGTTCATAGCCTCGCCTTTACTCATTTTAATGTTTTATAAACCTCGCGAGGGGGATACATGCTAGTTTTTTTAAAACTGAATACAAGTAGCTTTTGGTATGCTTGACCCGATACATGATTATAGTTATTGAGTAATCTTTTGCTGCTTAAAGCCCCAAATTTCATGAACCGTTAATTCCGTTGGGAACGCTAGTATTATGAATATGCATATTTGGCCTGACAAGCCTGTCCGGATGAGTAGCGCTCATATTGAAACGGGTAGCATAATATTTAGAAGATCTTGGTAAAATTTGCAAACTTACCACTTGGGGGACATTATTTATCACAGTTAAGGTTCGGTGCCATGAGCTCAAACTATAATCAAACTACACGACTTGTATATGCATTACATGTCAACTTATGAACAATACTTGTATTCAACTTATTACTTATTAAACTGTATGGATTTCACTCAACTTTATGTTGACCTTTTTAGCATGTTTTATCCCAGGTCCGTGATATGTTAAAGCTTGGATGGGCGGCACAAGGATATGGATATCAAAAATGATGGCCCATGTTTTAAAATCACATTCGATGAAACTTAAACTTTTAAACTTATGCCATGTTTAAACTTATGTTGCTTTCAAACACTTGTGTTGTGTTGAACTTTGGGACCTTCTTTTGCTTACTCTGATTTTATCGAATGTGAATGTTTTATTATAAACGTCTCTATTTTGAGTCGTTTACTATGCTTGTACGATGTGACTAATAAATAGCACCCCATGTTGTATTCCGCTGCGTTCTGAAAATGGGGGTGTTATACCTACGGATCCTTTGGTTATACCGTGCGGATCCAAAGTTTTGGATCCGTGGGATCCGTGGGTCACTGACTCAGTTGATGTAGTCTTATTTTCTTTTGTCATTTGAATCTGAAAATCATTTAAGTGTCCATTTTTCATGAAATATGGCTTGAAACTACCATAAGGTATTTTTAGTAACCTCATTGTATCATTTGTACAGTTTATGTGCTTATCGAATCTTTTAAAAACGGAGTTTTGTTTTATAAGATTCTCTTGGGTAAGCTTTAGTATTTCTAATTCATGTTTTAGTTCTTGACATAAGACACATGTTTTAGTACTTTTACCTTTTTCTAATCCTATGACTTTTTCTTTTAACTGATGAACTTCTAAAAATTCCTTTTTGGTTTTTAAGAACTTATTTTTACTTATGATTTTTAGAATAATTTTACATAATTTGTTATATTCTATATCTAACGTGTTATCATTTATAAAAGAGTATGACGAGTCAGAAAGTACCTCTTCTGTGTCATTGGCCATGAGAGTAACTTCGTTGATCTTTGGTTTGTTGTCATTATCTTTACAATCTCCTATTTGAGATTTGTTCTTTGGAGGCTTTGGACAATCTCTTATCAAGTGACTAAAATTCCTGCATCTAAAACACTTTCTATGGTTCTTTGACTTCACATATGTCTCAAAGTGATTTTTCCGGTCTATAAAATTGTTTGGTTCAAAAAGTGATGGTCTTTGCATAGATTGCCCTTCTTTAAAGTTTTCAAAATCCATTTGATCGTTTCAAGTTTTAAAATATAATATATTTTAAATTTCTTGAGTAACACCGCTCTGGTACCAATTGTGGAAAACTAGAAGAGGGGGGGGGGGTTGAATAGTTTTACCGTTTTAAAATTAAATTAAACCGTTTTGTAACTTATGTGAATTCAATGAAACTATGCACACAAAAATAATCAAACAATATATCCAAGAAGTAAAGAGAGAAATGATCAAACCACATAACACGGATGTTTATAGTGGTTCGGCTACAAGGACTCTTTTCCTTGTCCTACTCCACTTCCCCGAGCCTTTAACTCGAGAGTTATCCTTCACTAAGAAACAAACTCTCTTCTAGGTGGAGAAAACCTTTACACGTCGCTTACTTCCTTTTCCGGTACTAAGCTAAACACCGGGTTCTATTTCAAGGTAGAACCAACCTAACATCGCCTATACAATTACCGACACTAAGCTAGATGTCGAGTTCTTTACAAGGGTACAACCACTCCCGTTTGGTTCTTTCACAAGGGTACAACCACTCCCTACACTCTTTGTGTTTTGAGGACTAAAACACTAACCACACTCACTGAGATAAATGATACAAATAATGATGTGTGAACTACAACTATATCACACAGTAACTTATGCTAAAGGTTTTACACGTCTGTGTTGAACCTTGATGCTTAATCTCCTTTGCTACAAAAGGAAAGATCAATGAAATGAATGAATGATAAATGTTAGATGATATGTAAATGAATGAGTATGAATGTTAGGCTATATGAGTGATGGTGTGTCCAAATGATCAGCCGGCGGATCCCATAAAAGGGATCCGTCTTTGATGTCGTTTGGATCCGCCAAACATGACAGCTAAGGGTTAATGGATATTTTTCCATATCCAGCTGTATCCTTCACATCCTTGTTATGTCACATCAAAATCTTCCAAAGTCAACTATCTTGCTTGAAGATCTAGCCAAGATATTACATAATCTATGTATGATGCATGCCATGATGTCATTGTATCATTTTAAAAATAAAGTTTCCTTTTAAGGAAATAAACTAGTAGATGTGTAAAATGTAATTCTAAGTAAACTTGTGAAATGTAAAATGTGTTTTAAAGAGACTTTAGCTAGCATTTATAATTTGCTAAAGGATATACTTTGTAATTGTCATTAACAAAACTAAGTAAAGATCGTAAAATATAAATAACGTTTTTAGGACGATATTTGTATTAATAGATGAAATCCCACTTTACCCTTAATCTATAACCTCATTAACATCAAGAACATAATTACTTACTTGTGATAGATTATTACTAGGAAGAACCATAAACTTGAAAGCTTCATCTTCTTCTTCCTAAAACCATCAAGACTCACTTTTCTTCCCTCCCTTTTTCTCCATAGAACCGGCCTTCCCAACCTTATCTCAATAATGGTAGATAAATCTAGAATATCCTGGATATATTTAGTTAGGTAGCAACTTTGGGCTAATGGCAAGAATGGTCCCTCAAGTCTCTTTCCTCCTATTTTAGCCACAACTAACTTATAACACAAATGGAATATGACAACTTAACCCCTTGAACTCCATTCCCTATCTATTTGTGGCACCTAACACTTTTCATAACTTTATAACACATATTTTGACTACCACTTGACTATCGGGTTTGACTTTCCACGTAACTTTGTTGACCAACCAATCACATTCAACCTTAGCATATTTCATCTAGGGTGGGACCTACTCAAAACCGGGATAGGGGTCTAACAATTCTACCCCCTTTATTTAGATTTCGTCCCCGAAATCTTTCATTCATTTCTAACCTACACTTAGTCACATAACTCATCTCATTCTTAGCACCTTAATTTCTAGTTTACTCAGTGCAACGATCTAAGTGATCTTGCAACTCTATGCAAGACATACTATAACATATCACATGCCTTAATCCACATTACTTCCCTCTTACTTCCATACCATACAACTCTCGCTTAGATCTTGCATAATACAAGACATACTTATTACCACTATTCATCATTCTAACCCGCTCTTTTACCGTTACATCACAATCTCACTTGCTTTATCCTCTACTCTTATTCTTAGACTACTCGATACTTAAGAAACTCGCACTAATTGACTTTACATAATTACACCCGACTAATACGTGCACATTCTATTATTTTCATTCATCATATTTTGTACCATGCCGCAAGGCACATGATATCATCATTACAATTTCTCCATCCCATCAATGTTTCTCCTAAGTCGCAACTAAAAGCCATGATCTAATTCTAACCCTCCTATCTTAGTCCTTACAATTCCTAACTAACTCTAAACTCCCGCTTTCTACTTCTCTAACCCTACTCGTGCCGTGTCGGCAACACATAAGCCCACTCGTTTATAATTCCTCATTTACATGGAGAGGCGTCCCAATCGATGTAAATCAAGAAATATAAACTCATGGTTATGTACTCCCGACATAACACTACTACTCCTATTTCCCAATTTAACTTTTATTATTTCATCCTGTTTATACTTTATATTTCCTTTTTAGACTTGGATCCATATCATTATCACATTCATTATGTGGATCTTTTTATTGCCAAGGATGTAGGCAACCCATTTGCCGATGAAGGCAACACATTTTAATCCCGAGGGATCTTTAACATTCATCCCGAAGGATTCCTTAACATTCATTTACTTGGTCATCCCGAAGGATACCACCTTTAACATTTATCCCGTAGGATCTTTAACATTCACACTTTACCACCTTAGCAATGGATCCAAGTCATAAGCATCTTACATACATTATTACATTCATATATTTTAGTGAAATGCAAGCGCATAGAGCATATGAGCCTGCTTGTTATAATTACACATTTCTATGTGTTCTCTCTCTTTATTACCTCTTGCATTCTCAACCCACATTAATCATTTTCACATTCTTACATTACATTTTAGTCTACTCCACTCATTTACATCTAGACTTCTCACATTTTGCCAACCGTAACTCATGCATTCATTATCGTAATTACCGCTAATCGCCTTAGCCGTAATATGATAATTTCAAGACAACGCCTTTATCTCATACACACTCCTCTCATTCTTTCTTACATTTTTAATCCATCACATTCTTATTCTCACATCTTATCTTTCTTCTTTTACTTTTCATATGTTTAAGCAACTTCTTTTTGTCTCACCTTCCCTAAATCATTATTTTAGCACGCTCTTTAACATCACACATTCTATGATATCGTCACCTATCGTCATTCCTTAATCTCATCCATTTATTTTATTATTACACCTCATATTTTAGCACACTTTCCATCACTACAACCCGTTATTTAAGCGTTAATATCCTAAGTTACTCACTAACCCATCTCTAATACCAATTACTAGTCCCTTTCACGTCTTATCGTTATTATCCTCCTATAATACGCAATCTTATATTAAGTCTATACTACACATTCACATAACTAAATCTTGAGTCTATACTATACAAAACTATCATTCACTAACGTAGCATACATATACATACATGTATTCCGCCTCATAATCTAAATAATCCATGACTCGAGTTTAACTCATTAATTCTACCATTAGTAAGTCCACATTCTCAATATTCACATTATATCCAACCAAAGCCTAATCCCACTATTGCTATAAGCACTTTCACATCGCACACCTAAAGCATCTATTTTTCGCGTCTAATTCATTACTTCTATATTTCTCTACATTCACATAATCATATAATAATTACCGGTACAACCCGAGGTGCACGATAATCCTATCACTCACACACCAAGTCATATATCACATAAAACACATCCATAAGTTCTCATCATTATACTCATATAGCAATCACATAATTCATTTCAAAACTCATTATTCACATCCTATAACTTACATAATATTTGTCTGCATTTCTTAAACTTAAACTTAACGCGTCTACGAGTGGTTTAAGTCTAGGCAACCTATAGTGGAAACCTAATTCACTTAAACCGAGGCTTTGATACCAAGTTGTTACACCCCTTACCCGTTTAGACCAAAAATTTAAACTTTTTGAGCGGAAATGACTCACTTTTACGGACATCCTATCACTCTTTTGACAATTGACAAAAATACATACACATTCAGGACCTGAGACTATTTTTAAATGAAAGTACATTCAATTACCTTCAAAACGACGGGTGGCACGACCCCTGACGACTTACGGTTTAAAAGATATGATTTTTCGAAAATTACCAAAAAATCTGAAAAACAGTCCAAACCGCGACGGTTTGAACTTTCTGTCCAAACCGCGACGGTTTGAACTTTCTGTCCCGAAAATCAGTTTTCGTTATCTCCGCTTGGAAACCCGACCTCCCGAACTCGAAACTTAACCAAACTTTCCAGATATGTTTGGTATATCTATAAGATCATTTCCAACACAAAACATTGACCGAACGACTTCCGGAAATAGTACCTTACAATTTAGACGGGTTATGCAAATAACCCGTTTTGACCCGTTTTCACCACAAACAACCCATACGACTTCCGTTTTACACCAAACTCTACTAAAAACATTAGATTAACATAACAAACATGTTCCAACAACACTTGACCCGTTTACTACCCAAAACGGGTGTACTTACAACTAAACCAAACGCCCCTTTAACTTTACTCATAAACGCTTAAAACACACTTTGACTCATCGTTAAACTCCCAAATCATCATGACCTCTTTGACATACATTTTGACACACGACTACACTTTACAAATCAATAAAAGACCGACGGGGGTATAAACTTTATTCTTGAGCTTGGTATTATATACTAAGCTCCTAATTGCAATCTATCTATCAATCCGCTTCCAAATCCTTAGGCTATAGTCCAAGTACTTCCATTCTGCCGCACATAAACCTACAAAACATTGACAACTAAAAGAATAAGCTTACGCTTAGTAAGTAACCCGACATAAAACATATCTTATACACATATTTCCACATAAGCATCAAATCACATAAAGGCTTCCAAGCTACAATATTCAATCCATATCACACATAATTTCATAGCATAAACCAATACCAATTCACCATAACCATAACCAACTACATACCTTAATTAGTCCAAGCTAATAAGCTAACTTACTCTTAGCCAAAGTCACTAGCTACCTATTCCCAACTCATAACCATTCCAAATCCAAGTCTCATATTCTTACACCTTCATAATACATATATGATAAATACATACATAACACATGTTTTAAGGAGAGTTACTTACCTTCAATCCAAGCTAATTACTAACATAATTCCCACCATCAACATCTTCTAATCATCATCATCTTCATCTTTTACAATATACCAAAACCTAACAACATAGCAATAAATAACATAACAAGGGTTAACATAACCCATTAAACACACTCATCTATCTTCCTACATCATCATATGATCATATCTTGATCATATGATGAAATCCCACTTTACCCTTAATCTATAACCTCATTAACATCAAGAACATAATTACTTACTTGTGATAGATTATTACTAGGAAGAACCATAAACTTGAAAGCTTCATCTTCTTCTTCCTAAAACCATCAAGACTCACTTTTCTTCCCTCCCTTTTTCTCCATAGAACCGGCCTTCCCAACCTTATCTCAATAATGGTAGATAAATCTAGAATATCCTGAATATATTTAGTTAGGTAGCAACTTTGGGCTAATGGCAAGAATGGTCCCTCAAGTCTCTTTCCTCCTATTTTAGCCACAACTAACTTATAACACAAATGGAATATGACAACTTAACCCCTTGAAGTCCATTCCCTATCTATTTGTGGCACCTACCACTTTTCATAACTTTATAACACATATTTTGACTACCACTTGACTATCGGGTTTGACTTTCCACGTAACTTTGTTGACCAACCAATCACATTCAACCTTAGCATATTTCATCTAGGGTGGGACCTAATCAAAACCGGGATACGGGTCTAACATCCTTAACTTGTAAGAACCAACAATCATTTCTTTTCTTAAAATACTTTCTCCATCCCAAAATAAATGTTAACGTTTCTATTTTGAGATATCTTAAAAAATGTCCACTTTGTGTTTCAACCAATCAAAATAATGTTTAGCAGGTAGGGATAATATTTGATTGATGGATAATGTAGTTAGTGTGGTTTTCTAAAGCTTTATGCAATTTAAAAGTGGACATTTATTTTGGGACGGAGTAGTTTTTTAGATAACCAAACCCGTTTTCTTAACTTGTACCAAATTTGTTGTAATGCTATTTATCACATTACAAAGTCATATTTATTTATTTGTATCGTTAATTCATGTAGTTATCAAGTATTGGGAATAACGGTCAGGCGCGGCTCAAGCTTTACGCAGGTTTAAAACAAAATTCAGAAATGAGGCATTTTTGATTTTATTTTTTCCTTTTTGTGTAATAGTAGATTTTCGATTCATTGGATTAGTAGAACATTTAACTATCATTCAAAACACTATGAGAATCTAAAAGTTGATTGAAGATAGAGAAACAAATAATATAAGAAAGAGAAAAAACCAAACTCGTTTTAATGATAATAGAAGTAAGGCTAACGAACCGAACCAACATTAACAAAGATTGTTAGTGTTCGTTAAGTTAGGTTTAATCGAAAAAACAAATGAATGGAAATTGATGTTCATGTTTGTTTGTTCAAAAAGAGCTTACTCTTGGTCGTTCGTCAAGAGACTATTCATGAAGCGATTTTTGAAACATTGAGGTGTCGTTTGTTTTTTCAAAATAATCACTTCTTTCCACTTTTCACTTCTTTCCTCTTCTAAATTGCACACACCTCCCATCACCAACCCACCCCAGCCGCCACCACCACCCCCACCCCATCCGCCGTCCACCACCACCCCATCCGCCGGCCACCATCATCCCAGCCGCCGCCGCCACCATCTCAGCCGCCATAAAAAAAGGTAAAGGTTTTCTTCCATTCTTTTGTTTGTGGGTATGTCAAAAATGAGGTTTTGAACTTTAACCCATGATATTTGAGTACCCATTTCATCATTAAAGTTGTGGGTATGTTAGAAATTAGATCTTTGTACCTTTTTAATGTCATTTATTAAGAAATGATATGTTTTGAACTTTGTTTGTGTGGAGTTGTTTTGATGTTTTGATCTTGTGGGTATGCTTGAAAAATGGTTATTGGTTATTGGTGATATGCTTTGCTCCATGAACATTGATCATTTGTTAACCATCTGTTGGAATTTTGTGTGTAAGTAGGTTGTTTGTATGATTTATATGCATTGTTCGATGATTGTTAAATTGTTTGTAACTTGTGTGGCTTAGTGACACTTTTAGGAGCTGCAACACTCTTTGTGTTGGCGATAGAGAAATTATATTTGGTCCGGGGGATGTATCTTGGACATTAGGAGCTGCAATGGTTGAAGGAAAAGACGTGTGGCTTAGTGACACTTTTAGGGCTCAGAGTTTTATTTAGAGGGTGATATTCTCACCATATTTTTTATTTGTTCTTCTTGTTTTCCTTTTATTTGTTGTTTATCGTAGTCAGATTAAGCTACCTATGTTAGGATGGAAGGTGGCATCTTTGCCAGCTTACATCAGTCCCAAACGAAGGCCTGCCTAGAGTCATGGCTTATGAGTTATGACAGTTGATTCTTTCATGTAGTTACTGTAAAACATAGAATTGATTCATTTTTATAGAATTTGTGGATAGTGATGGAGCTTCTATGTTGTGTTTCATAATCGTTGTATTACAACTAGGGGTGGCAAAATAGTGGGTCGGGTGGCAGGTCAAAAGTGGAAATACTTTAATTCGGGCCAAATGGGTTGGTTGAATATAAGCACCTTATGTCCATAATTTTAATCTGTTTTTCAGTATAATGATAGGTAATAAGCAGGTCTAACATATAATTACTGTATAGATACATTTTAGCCACACAATTTCATTGATAGTTAGGATGTTGCAGAACGATTTTTGACCCGTTTTGATATCTTTCCCCTGTTATAGACAGAGGTCATAGGTTGGGAATTTTGGATAGCAAGAATTTTGTTATTCATACCATTTAGTTCGGCCAAGGTTATGTTTCTCTCAAATCAAAGAAACAGGATCATAATCACATCTTCATTCTCTATCAGAATCAAATAAACTGAACAATGGAAACCAAACTTACTGAACACCAGATTGAAGTAATTATGCATTAGGTAATATAACTCCAACAGCTCAACAGTTTATTCCACCGTAATTACAAACGAAAATAGACACAAGTTACAAGTTCAGCCAGTGTTGACAAACAATTACCTCTAAGTCCTAGCCTAGTATGTCTAATTCCTAGCCTAGTATGTCTAATTGGTTGTTGTGATATAAGGCATATCTTCAAAGCTATCCATACTCTGTTGGGTCATTGTTTACGCAAATGTTAAGTATAGTAATACATGTATGTTCCTCGCATCATCGTTTTCTAAGATGAGATTGTTAAGACTAAAAGTTATGAATTCAGTCAATGTTCAAATTGTAGCTAAGGATTGGAATATTCAATTCATGCGTATGCAGTCTGTGGTGGCTAATAATTAAAGAGATCAGAGGGCTTTATACTTTGGTTCATTCCTCCTATAAGTTGGATTCACAGTTCATATGAGGGTCTAGATGGGATATCATGTGTTCTGTGTCTTCTTTCTTAGTGTTTGGATTATCCAAAAGGAAGGTTTCCGGGTCTAGTAATGCTGATACATCTCTATCCTTTTGAGATTAATGCTTCTTCGTTGATCTGCTCAGTCCTTAAAAGGGTACGGTGTTTGGTTCTTGGAGGTTTGAATGATTGCTCAGCTTCCTTGTACCTGCAGGGGTGAATTTCATGATAAGCCTGCAAATTCTGGTTTTTAACCAATCTCTTCCTACCTTGAAGTTTGAGAATTTTCAGATCAGTATAACAGATGGCCTTATACATTGATTCTTTAATGTCTTAACTTGTGGGTCAGTTGGTCTGGGATAGTAATTGATATTTTCAGATTAGCAGGAAATGTAGGCAGTCAGGTATAGCCCCTCTTTGGTGAGGAACGGATGGCTATAATCTTCATGATGATGCCTGGTTGTATGGCCTCTTAGTCCTTTGCGATTTTGCAGGTTCATATATCTATGGAAATGTAGTCATGAGGTTATGGTGTTTGGTGAATTTAGGGTGAATACTGTTTGATTGGTACTTCCTTACAAGTCTGCTAGTGTAGCATGTTCTGTATTGTTTGCTGAATACTTATTGTGTTTGATTGTTTAAGGAATATGGGCATGTTCATTTCCTTTTGAATACATTGTATCTTTAATTTTGGTAAATACTATATTTTCACCAAAAAAGAAACAAGTTCAAACAAAATAATACTAGTGATATCAGATACCAAGTGATTATAGAAATAAACTTTACATCCTACTTATTCGAATACATTAATTGTTTGATAGATTATTATTTGATATAAGATCAAGCAGCCTTTCATACATGTAGATATTCTGCAATCTATATCTTGAGATCCTTATTTTTGCACTTTATGAACCAATTTGCTTAGTTCAAAAGTTCTGAAACTTCTAGTTGAAGTTGATGATGGAGTTGATGAAGAAGATCAAGTTGTTCAACCACAAGGGAATGCATCGGATCGACAATATATGACTAATTTGATATATGTTTGTAGTATTTTTATAATTTATGTGCTTTGCAATTTTTATGTTTTGAACCATTATGTATTGGTATATTTTGAACCATATGTATTGTCTTTAATACTCCGTCTTTTAAGCGATATTGGTATATTTTGAACCATTATGTATTCTCTTTAATACTCCGTATTTTAAGCGATTGCTTGTTTTGCACTCAATAGCACAAAAAACTAAAAGAAAAAGGAAATGAAAAAAAGAAAAAAAAATACTTCAATAGCAAAAAAATACTAGTGAAAGAAAAAAAAAATAAAAAAAAAAAAAAAAAGAAGTAAAAAAAGTAAGTACTTCAATAGCACAAAAAATACTAGTGAAAAAAAAAAAAACTAGTGAAAAAAAAAAAGAAAAAAAAAGGAAAGAAGTACTTCAATAGGACAAAAAACAAACGGTTTTCTTCTTGCAGATGAAGAGCTTTAGATGTACCTCTTCTTCTGTAGACATGGTTTGCAGATGAAGAGGTAAAAGCTCTGAAAAAACAAACGACACCTTAATTTGTTTACCGTTTTGGCTAAAAGTTATTAGGATTTGTAGTATTAAATGAGCTTAATTTATCTTTTTTTAACAATAAAAAGAAACCTAGTTCATTTTTTTGATATACTTAGTCTTATTGATTAAAAAAATACACAAAAACTAAGCAAACATTCATAATATTTTTTGCAATAAAAGGCTTTAATATATCAAAATTTAAAGATGATGTCCAAAAAAATAGGTGACTATGATACAGAGCCTTAGAAATTTGAAAGCCTTCAATATTTGAAGGCCTAAATCCTAATAAGCCACCACTTATAACGTTTTCGAGCAATGTGACCCAAACTTAAGGCCATTTTACCATAGAGATAGACTATGATATTTTTAGAGATTTTGACTTTGAATAGTAGAAATATTTAATGTGCGTTTAGTTGGAGAATTATATATATATATATATATATATATATATATATTAATATATATATATATATATTTTATATCTAGTTTTGTAAAAACTTATAAGGAAAATTTATCTCCAACAAACACTTAAAAATATAGAAAACGCGTTTAGTTGATGTTTGTATTTTCTATTTCGAAGAAGGAGAAAGAGGGTTGTGCGTTACAAAGAAAAACAAAGAAAATAACTAAAATTTGTTTTATAATTTTTCTTGTTTTGTAGTTTTTTTGTTAAGTTAGGAAATAAGGAATTTTGTGTTTTGCAAAAATAAAACTTTGATTTGAAGTAACTATATTTTTTCTCAAAATGTTTTGCGGAAAAGAAAGGTGTGCTCCTTCACCTCCGATCCTTTCTACACTCGAATGCAGCCATGGAGCAACAAATTCTAAGATTATTACACAAATGCAAAAACATCAATCACTTCAAACAAATCCATCTTCAAACACTTACCAATAACCTCATACACAACAACAACAACATAATTCTTCTAAAAAACCTCATCACTGCTTCATCCAACCTCATTTCCCTTCATTACGCTTACAATATACTTCGAATATCAAATTCACCCAACATCATTGCTTACAACACAATACTAAAATGCTTTGCTAGTTCTAAAACAATTAATAATAATGCAATGAGTGTTTACAAATATATGAAAAGACAACATAGTTATGTGTTAGCTAATAGTTTTACTTACACTTTTCTTTTGAAATGTTTTGAGGGTTTTGATGTTGGTAGAATGATTCATGGGGATGTTGTGAAAATGGGTTTTGATGTTTCCAGTGTTTTTGTTGGGAATAGTCTTTTGTGTTTTTATAGTAAATGTGGTCGTGACGGTGTCGAATATGCGTGTAGAGTGTTTGATGATATGTCTATGAGAGGGAGAGATGTTGTGTCTTGGAATACTATGATTGGGATGTATATGGATTGTGGACAAGTTGGACTTGCTGTCAGTTTATTTGAAGACATGACGGAAAGAAGTGTTGTCACGTGGAATTCTGTGATTACAGGTTTGGCGAAGAATGGGAAGATGGAATTTGCGCGTTCGGTTTTTGATAAAATGCCTGTGAAAGATGAGGTTTCTTGGAACTGTTTGATATCTGGATATGTTAAGGCTGGTGATTTGAGAAGTGCGGAGATTATGTTTGAGGCGATGCCAGTGAAGTCTGTGGTAACATGTACCGCGATTATATCAGGATATGCTTCAAATGGAGATGTTGAAGCGGCAAGAAAAATGTTTGATCGGATGGGGAATAAACGAAATGTTGTGACATGGAATGCTATGATTGCAGGTTATGTAAATAGAAGCATATTTGATGAAGCTCTTTCGTTATTTCATTTGATGTTGCTTGATGGTAAATGCACACCTGATCAGATAACTTTGATTAGCGTCCTATCTGCTTGTTCTCATTTGGGCTCTCTTGAAAATGGGAAATGGATAAGCTCTTACATAAACAAAAGTAAGATAAAGTTATCTATCTCTTTAGGAAATGCATTGATAGACATGTTTGCGAAATGTGGGGATGTCAAAAGCAGTAAAACAGTTTTTAATCAGATGTCTAACAGATGTATTATCACATGGACAACAATGGTCTCTGGCTTGGCTGTTAACGGGATGTGCAAAGAAGCGTTAGCATTGTTCAACCAGATGTGTGTCGAAGGTACAAAACCAGATGATGTCATGTTTATTGCCATTTTGTCAGCTTGCAACCATGGAGGACTGGTGGAAGAGGGTAAAAGTTTCTTTAACCAAATGGTACATGAATTTGGTATTAAACCACAAATCGAGCATTATGGATGCATGATTGATCTTCTAGCTCGATCTGGGGATTTAGATGAAGCAGTCAGATTGACGGAAAGTATGGACATGGTGCCTAATGCGGTGATTTGGGGGACCCTAATTGGTGCCTGTAAGGTACATGGCAATGATACATTGTTTGAGTATGTTACCAAGAAAGTATTAGATCACGAACCTTCAAATCCTAGCTATTTGACTTTAATTACAAATTTGAGTTCGTCAATTGGAAGGTGGCAAGATTCTTTGAGGTTTAGGTGGGAAATGAGACAGCAAGGGATTGAAAAGGTTCCAGGTTGTAGTTCAATTGAGATAGGAGATAGTGTGCATGAATTTCTTGCTAGAGATACGAGTCATATGCAGAGGAGTGATATCTATGAAATTTTAGAGTCTTTAAATGGTCAATTGTGGTCAGATTTTGACTTTGAGGGGAAACTCATGTTGTGCTGGTAATAGGCAGCTACAATCCTACAAGTATGGGCGAATCTTTTGGAGATACTATCTAGTTTCCATAATATCTGCGTGCAGGGGCCGTGTACATATAGTCGGTGGACTATTTGATTTAAAACTGTGAAACAAACAAATGTAATAGTTGATTGGGGCAATGGCTATTATTGTGAATGAAGGGTTCAAGATGACACCTCTACCTGTGTCTGAAGAACATCCCTGCGGTAACTCGTAGTGCAGCCACCAATGGGGACAATATTTTATAAATTCATTTAAGTTATAGGCGGTTGACTACATACTTTTCGTCTATCATTTTATGCTAATTTTTTTCCACCTTTGTTCACTACAAAAATTCGAGAAAGGAGGATGCACATGCTAACCCCTTCTTGACTGGGATTCGTTCTCACTATTAGGACTTCTGCCCCAGTAACGTTTTACAGTAATTGACTCGCATCTACAAGATTCTCATGTTGAAAGAAGTAGTTATATTTTTCCATTTGGCTTCTGAGAGTCAAATATGTAACTTATTGTAGCATTAAGATTGCAAGAGATATTGTGTTAAAAAGCAAACGAGTACATTCGAGTGTATTAGAAGTCTAGAATAGAAACATTTGGAGCTAAGCTACAATTTATGGTGGATGTTTTGAGTTCTATCATCTAAATTTGAGTGTTTGACTTCCTTTATTAGGAGGGTGTATATGATATGGACACAATAACCTTACAACTGTGACAACAAATCATGGTTCTTTTCAGTGGAAGTTCAGTATATAGTGTTGATATCTTAGATAAAACCATCAGTTATTACCTCGGAAGATGATTGTGAGTGATGCTGGAGCAGTTCAGGTATACATTATGTTCAGGTATACATTATTTTATTTATTTTACCTGGGTTCCGACTCGACATTGCGAGCCGACTAATCCCAGCGACTACCCTTTTGGATAGCCTGGAGTCATCGCAGGTGAACCTCCGTGGCCATATGAGGATTAATTTTCTTCCCAAGGTTTGAACCTAGGACCTCCAAGGACTTTAACCACTTAGGAGACCAAATCCAAACCACTGGGTCACCCCATGTGGTTACATTATCTTCTCTTAACTAAAGCATAGTTCCTTGTTACTTGTTGCCACTTTGACTTATGATGTCAAAGAAACTCGAGTACGTGTTTGGTTTTCTATATATATGTAATTTGCATTTGGAAATGAGTAAGGAAGAAAATTGTTTCAAAGTCTAGTTTCTTTCTAGGGTTCTTGGAGTCTTACCCGCTCAAAGGCCTTATCATCTCGTTTCTTTATCTATTTCTTGGGAGATTGACCATATCGGTTCAAAATATCGCCCCAAAATCTCGGATTCGATAATATCGGCGAGATTTGGCGATATTTTGCCGATATTTTGAAATCAGCGAGATATTCCAGAAATCGGCGATATTTTGAGAACTATCAATTTTTCTGTCTCTTTTTTCAGCCCAATTAACATTATAAAAGCCCAATTACAACCCAACTTTAATACAATTAAAACCCTATTTATCTACATCCGCATACTATTATTATACAGATACAGATAGTGAGATAGATTCAGCACATCTTCATCTTCCTTCTTCCTTCTTCCTTAATCAACCATTCAGGTAATTAAATACTTCTTTTCTTCTTGATTTTATTAATTGATGATATTAATTGACCTTGTTTTGTGGTTTCTTAATTGAATATATTACTTGTTACTAGCCTACTCAATTTTTAACTTCTGTGATTTTTGAATGGCTACTGATTTGTTGTCATTGAATAAATTTTTAACTTCTGTAATTGAATATATTATTAATTGATGTTATTTCTTAAGTATAGAATGGATACTGAATTTTTGAATGGCTACTGATATGTTGTCATTAGCTAGGTAGTTATTGATAGGTTCAAGTATGGCTGGGGAAGGTCAATCTTCGCATGCTTCCATAAATCCGAATAGTGCTAATACTTCATCGGATGCCCGTACTGGTATAAAATGTATGACTGGGGATATGGCTTGGGAATGGGGGGTTTGGAAAGATCCCACAAAAAAAGGAACTGTTTGTTGTACGCTTTGTGACAAGAAAATGTCTGGAGGGATCACAAGGTTAAAACAACACCTTACTCATACAAAAGCAGACTCGTTGTCCAAACTCGTTGCATCTCAAACCGCCTTCACTTCCGACTTGAGATTCTCATCGAAAAACAACAAAATACTTTAGCCGTCATCTCACCAATCGTTCAAACTAACCAACGAGATGTAACACCCTCAATTTCGTGATACGCAACGGAATTCAAACTGGGTGTTACTTCATGGCACAACAGTTATAACAATAGAAAACGATCTCTAACTGAGTCGTTTTAAAAGGTTTATCATTCAAATTATATAAATATCAGAGTTTACAAAATGAGGTCCCAGATGGTTCCATGTTTACATAATACATCAAATGAGTTTTCGAATGATAATAAAATTTATAGCCCTCTTGAATATCCGTGCTCCTCCGTGCCAGCCTCAATCATTATGGACCTGAGATAAACATGCTAAAGTGTCAACACAAAGGTTGGTGAGTTCATAGAGTTTGTAGGAAATAATGTGAAAACCTTATACAAATCATCGATACTAGTATAAATAAATACTAAATGAAGGTTTCTAGGATTCCAAGTGTATGACTATTGTACTAAATACAATATCACATGTAGGTAGTGTTTCTGTTACTCTTAATTGGATCAAGTCCTGTTTGTTCTGTACGGCTGCCCAAGTATATTGCTACATGGGTCCGCAATAACGGCTGCCCATGCATATTGCTACTTGGCCCCGCAATGAGTTCTGTACGACTGCCCAAGTATATTGCTACATGGGTCCGCAATAACGGCTGCCCATGCATATTGCTACTTGGCCCCGCAATGAGTTCTGTGTATGGGTTATGTTGTTATACACCCCAAAGCATTTGAACATTGTTTTGTTTGCCCTACCCGGGTCAACACAAAGGATGATACGCTTGTTTGCTCTAACTGAGTCTACTTAATGGTTACATTAATCCTGATAGATCTAACCATAATATTCGTGTTCACTACGCATAGTGCTTAATGGTCTATGATAAAGAAACTCTAAGTATGGCAATCACTGTTACATAGTGTGAATAAACATTCAGTTCAGATAAACATATAGTTGCAAATAATCGTGATTCAAATTAAAAGTAGTTGAGCATGTATCTCCCCCAAAGAGGTTGTAAAACAATTAAGTAATGGAAAGTGAGGCTAAGAACTCACGGCAATCCGTGAAAGTTTAGTGTACTTGTGAAAGTAAATGAAAATAGTTGAGCATGTATCTCCCCAAAAGTAATTTAAAACGTATAAAAGTAGGGGCTATGAAACTCACCTCAGAGTACATGATGTTAAGGATATAATGAAATCGCTGGATAAGCCTGGAGAATCTCTACGAGCAAGCTAGAAATATGATATCGTGTCTTAGGTTCTAAAACAACGAAGTGAATATTTAAACATGCCATATATAGTTTATATATCTCGTACTACTGTTCAGGCCATCATAATCCAGAGGTCATGCAGTAAACGTTCGAGGAGCTAGGACACTTTAATTCGTAAATCCAGCAACTCGTCGATACGTTCACCCAAATGAAACCCCTCACATGAAGTTCCCTAGTGTTGTAGTATTTGATAGAAAATATATATTTTGCTTACTTGATTACATGACACATTAAGAGTTTATAAATACAATAAATAAACTAACAAAGTTTATAAGTATTTAAAGTATATAAATACTTACCTTAATATAGAATGCTTGAGTATTATAGAAAAAGGGAATATAAGCGGAGCTTCGACGTGAAATTTGTAATCTTCGTAAACCCGAGGCTACTTTAAGATTATAACAACGCCTTCTTAAAAACCCGAAGCTATTTGAAGATAATAACAAAGTTTTTTTAGAGACTTGAAGTTATTTGAAGATTATAACGACTCTTTCTTGAAAACTCGGAGAAAATAAGATCAAATGCTAGCTTTTCTCAAGAACACATGAACTTTCTTACAAAATATAAGAGAAGTGTCTTTGGTTTGAGGACTTTAAGGTTATAAGAAGGTGTGGTGCAAGTGTTTCTATGTGTTTAACTTGGTAATTATAGGCTAGAAAATCTAGTTAACTATATATCGGGTTAAAAACTAACCATGGTTAAGTTTACATTTGTAAACATCTAAAGAATGAATGGTCAAGATCAAGCCACCATACATGATGACTCCTCAAAAATGCCACATATGGCTAAAATGAGGAGGTTAAGAGTTTTGAGTTTTTATCTTGCCTTTACGGAGTGAGTTTTGGTCCCGTTAATCGCTAACTTTAAGTATTTAAATCACGAAACGTAAAACCGGGTATCGTAAAAATACGAAACTTGTAGGAATGATTTAAATTATCATTATACTCCATAATAAAATATAAAATGAGTGGTAAGTTCCGTCGGGTTGCTTAAACGATGATAACGCTGGAAACACGGGTCTAAAACGCGTAATACGTAAAACGTACGAAAGTTGAGTAAAACTGTGAAAAGTAAAATGTAACTTTTCTAATATGATTATAATGAATTTAATAGACTTAAAATGTCTAGGCTAGGCTTAGTCTAGTGTCGGTTGGTGTTAAACGTTCTTTAGACCTAAAACCGTAAGTGTTAAAAATCAAGGAATGATTTATATAATCAAGGAATGATTTTTGGTCAAAGGAGGAGGGAAAAATATGTTGACTTTTCTAATAATATGAAAGCTTCTAAACGCCTTAGAAAATATGGTGCAGGTATAGGCTAAGGTTGCGGATAAGTAAAAGTGCTTAAAACGCAAGTTTAGTTTTTTGAGACACAGGGTCTATTTGGTAATATTTTAACTTAATTATCAAAAATTTCCTAATTGATTGTGAGTGTACTAAGAATTAATCTGATGCGAGGAAAATTGCCGCAGTTGGTTTTCGTTATGCGCAGGATGTTTAAATGGCGTTTAAACCAAACGTATAGTTTCTTATTAACTTTTGCGAAAATGACCCGATGAGCGTCAAACTTTCACTTTATCATAGAAATAATTTAACTTACGAGAATATGAAATAAAAATTTTGGGAATGAATAGTGCAAGTGAATAGTAAAAATGAATAGTAAAATGAATAGTAAAATTTTCGGGAATAGAATTTAACCTGAAAATGCGAATTGTTACAGTCTCTAACCCTTAAGGGAGCTCCGTCCCGGAGATCAATTTGTGTTAGGAGTAGAAGCATTGTTGGTAAAATGATGTGGGTATTTCTGACGTATCTGGTCCTCTTGGTCACTGATTATATCCTCATAAGGTTCTTCCTCATTGTCATAATCAAGTGTTTCAAGATAGGCATCATTGAGTTCGGGAAGAAATGGTAAGTGAGCGGGCATAGCGGGAATGTGATGGGGTGATGGAGGTACAGACATGATGTCCAATAAGGATATAAGTGAAAAGTTTGTTTTTCATAAAACATACAAGTGGTTGCTCCCAACATAACATGATCCCTCCCTAATTAGACATAGGTAGCTAGGCTATGTATAATTAAGGACCGATAATGTGATGTTCGGTTTTGTCAAGTAGTTTTATGATCCTTGGTGTTTAAAGTAGTTGGTGAGTACATGGTTTGAGAATAGGGGAGACGATTGTGAAACTCACAATGTCTGGGAGTAAATGAGACCGCTGTTTTATTTACAGTGTCTATGGATGTAATCGAGACCACTGTATCACTCACAGTCTCTAAGGATGTAAAAGAGACCACTGTAGGACTTACAGTGTCTGAGAAATAGGAAAGTCCATTGTAATCAGTTACAATGTCTTGGAGGAAGTTTCGTAATCCTAAAATGCACGAGTAGATACATGATTGGGAAAATATGATTGTGCCGTAAGGCTTTAGAATAGGCATACGTGGATATGTTTAGTTCATCATTTAAATAAAATGATTGAAAGTATATCGAGTGTGTATATATAAATATACTAGTATCTTTATGTAGCATAAAATGTCTAAAACTCCCATAATCGTCTGGAGGATGGAAGGCACGGAGAGCGAAAAGCTATAAAACGTTTTTGTGGAAAAGCAGTTATAGTTTAGGTCTCAATTAGACCCGTTTCTCTATAACTATAGCTCTGATACCAATCTGTAACACCCCCAATTTCGTGATACGCAGCGGAATTCAAACTGGGTGTTACTTCATGGCACAACAGTTATAACAATAGAAAACGATCTCTAACTGAGTCGTTTTAAAAGGTTTATCATTCGAATTATATAAATATCAGAGTTTACAAAATTAGGTCCCAGATGGTTCCATGTTTACATAATACATCAAATGAGTTTTCGAATGATAATAAAATTTATAGCCCTCTTGAATATCCGTGCTCCTCCGTACCAGCCTCGATCATTATGGACCTGAGATAAACATGCTAAAGTGTCAACACAAAGGTTGGTGAGTTCATAGAGTTTGTAGGAAATAATGTGAAAACCTTATACAAATCATCGATACTAGTATAAATAAATACTAAATGAAGGTTTCTAGGATTCCAAGTGTATGACTATTGTACTAAATACAATATCACATGTAGGTAGTGTTTCTGTTACTCTTAATTGGATCAAGTCCTGTTTGTTCTGTACGGCTGCCCAAGTATATTGCTACATGGGTCCGCAATAACGGCTGCCCATGCATATTGCTACTTGGCCCCGCAATGAGTTCTGTACGACTGCCCAAGTATATTGCTACATGGGTCCGCAATAACGGCTGCCCATGCATATTGCTACTTGGCCCCGCAATGAGTTCTGTGTATGGGTTACGTTGTTATACACCCCAAAGCATTTGAACATTGTTTTGTTTGCCCTACCCGGGTCAACACAAAGGATGATACGCTTGTTTGCTCTAACTGAGTCAACTTAATGGTTACATTAATCCTGATAGATCTAACCATAATATTCGTGTTCACTACGCATAGTGCTTAATGGTCTATGATAAAGAAACTCTAAGTATGGCAATCACTGTTACATAGTGTGAATAAACATTCAGTTCAGATAAACATATAGTTGCAAATAATCGTGATTGAAATTAAAAGTAGTTGAGCATGTATCTCCCCCAAAGAGTTTGTAAAACAATTAAGTAATGGAAAGTGGGGCTAAGAACTCACGGCAATCCGTGAAAGTTTAGTGTACTTGTGAAAGTAAATGAAAATAGTTGAGCATGTATCTCCCCCAAAAGTAATTTAAAACGTATAAAAGTAGGGGCTATGAAACTCACCTCAGAGTACATGATGTTAAGGATATAATGAAATCGTTGGATAAGCCGGGAGAATCTCTACGAGCAACCTAGAAATATGCTATCGTGTCTTAGGTTCTAAAACAACGAAGTGAATATTTAAACATGCCATATATAGTTTATATATCTCGTACTACTGTTCAGGCCATCATAATCCGGAGGTCATGCAGTAAACGTTCGAGGAGCTAGGACACTTTAATTCTTAAATCCAGCAACTCGTCGATACGTTCACCAAAATGAAACCCCTCACATGAAGTTCCCTAGTGTTGTAGTATTTGATAGAAAATATATATTTTGCTTACTTGATTACATGACACATTAAGAGTTTATAAATACAATAAATAAACTAACAAAGTTTAAAAGTATTTAAAGTATATAAATACTTACCTTAATATAGAATGCTTGAGTATTATAGAAAAAGGGAATATAAGCGGAGCTTCGACGTGAAATTTGTTAATCTTCGTAAACCCGAGGCTACTTGAAGATTATAACAACGCCTTCTTAAAAACCCGAAGCTATTTGAAGATAATAACAAAGTCTTTTTGGAGACTTGAAGTTATTTGAAGATTATAACGACTCTTTCTTGAAAACTCGGAGAAAATAAGATCAAATGCTAGCTTTTCTCAAGAACACATGAACTTTCTTACAAAATATAAGAGAAGTGCCTTTGGTTTGAGGACTTTAAGGTTATAAGAAGGTGTGGTGCAAGTGTTTCTATGTGTTTAGCTTGGTATTTATAGGCTAGAAAATCTAGTTAACTATATATCGGGTTAAAAACTAACCATGGTTAAGTTTACACTTGTAAACATCTAAAGAATGAATGGTCAAGATCAAGCCACCATACATGATGACTCCTCAAAAACGCCACATATGGCTAAAATGAGGAGGTTAAGAGTTTTGAGTTTTTATCTTGCCTTTACGGAGTGAGTTTTGGTCCCGTTAATCGCTAACTTTAAGTATTTAAATCACGAAACGTAAAACCGGGTATCGTAAAAATACGAAACTTGTAGGAATGATTTAACTTATCATTATACTCCATAATAAAATATAAAATGAGTGGTAAGTTTCATCGGGTTGCTTAAACGCTGAAAATGCGGGTCTAAAACGCGTAAAACGTAAAACGTACGAAAGTTGCGTAAAATTGAGAAAAGTAAAATGTAACTTTTCTAATATGATTATAATGAATTTAATAGACTTAAAATGTCTAGGCTAGGCTTAGTCTAGTGTCGGTTGGTGTTAAACGTTCTTTAGACCTAAAACCGTAAGTGTTAAAAATCAAGGAATGATTTATATAATCAAGGAATGATTTTTGGTCAAAGGAGGAGGGAAAAATATGTTGACTTTTCCAATAATATGAAAGCTTCTAAACGCCTTAGAAAATATGGTGCAGGTATAGGCTAAGGTTGCAAATAAGTAAAAGTGCTTAAAACGCAAGTTTAGTTTTGTGAGACACAGGGTCTATTTGGTAATATTTTAACTTAATTATCAAAAATTCCCTAATTGATTGTGAGTGTACTAAGAATTAATCTGATGCGAGGAAAATTGTCGCAGTTGATTTTCGTTATGCGCAGGATGTTTAAATGGCGTTTAAACCAAACGCATAGTTTCTTATTAACTTTTGCTAAAATGACCCGATGAGCGTCAAACTTTCACTGTATCATAGAAATAATTTAACTTACGAGAATATGAAATAAAAATTTCTGGAATGAATAGTACAAGTGAATAGTAAAAATTTCGGGAATAGAATTTAACCTGAAAATGCGAATTGTTACACGAGATACCAACACATTAACCGTCATCATGGCACCACCAAACATCACACCACCACCGGACAACAACGAGCTGCAAATTCCCCCCCCCCCCCCCCAAACTTGACAAACCCGTCGCTAAGTTTCTCATCTCATCTGCTTCATCTATAACCAAAATCCAAATTGATGTCGTCACACAAACTCGAACTCCCTTTCCCCGCTTATCAAGGACATGTTAGCCATCTTCCGTTCCCCATCACCAATTCCATCCACCAAAGTTTGTTTTTATTGAATCCGAACATGACCCACCTTGGGCGCCATGTGACCTGAGGTACAAAACCATGAGCCGTGAGGACAAGGGTCGTTTTCAAGCGAGAAGTATTGATACATGGCTATAGTAATGACTCGATATCATGCAAAAGTTTGATGATATCTAAGTTTTACGAACTGCTACTATCCCCATTATCTCTTGCACGTTTAGTATTGAATCAGTTAATTAGTTCCATGCATGATTTTTCATCCATTATCACCACTTGCTTGCAAATTCTCATGTTTCTTTATTAATCCTAGAATATAGGATATGAGTACGTTATTTCCCGACTTCCCGTTGGTGCATAAGGATTGCCAAATATATTAGCTCCCTGTTGTGGTAATGAACCACCGAAAGTGTGCTGACCAGTACCAAAGATATTACTCCCTTGTGATTCTTGCTGGGCCTGTACCGATAATTGGGCTGCGGAGCTTGCTGGGCCTAATGAACAGTTCTCGCCATATGAACCTGTAGTGCTTGTTGGGCCATGGATGGACAAGGGACATATTGGGATGGAGAAGCAAACTGTGTCACGGGTGTAACATAAAGTAAACAAGTAGCTTGGCGCCCGCGGTGTTGCGGCGAGACTTATTTTTGGAAGTGGCAAAAAAAAAAAAAAAAAAAAAAAAAAAAAAAAAAAAAAAGATCTGAATTGTATCAAACCATACATGTAGAATAAAGATAGAAAGTTACATTGGATCCAATTGCATACATATTAGCGGCTTCTATTAAAAAAACTGAAAGAACAATGTTTTTTTTTTTTTTTTTTCAAGCTGAATACCAGCTTTTTTTTTTTTTTTAAAAACTGAAAGAACAATTTTTTTTTTTTTTTTTGATCAAGCTGAATACCAGCTTAGATTTTTTTTCGATCATGATCTAAAAATAACTAAAAGATCAAATATTTTTTTTGCTATTTTGACCAACAGACATTGAAGAATTTTTTATTTGTCTTGGGCCTCAAATGGGTGAAAAAATGGCCCATCAAAACAACCCAAAGAAAAATATTTTTTTAAGGCTCTGCGCTCAATACTGTGTGCTAGAGTGGAGTTATTTTGCAAACCAAACAAAGCTCACATACGAAGGGACACATCTCCACCCTCCATTTAAATTTGATCAATGGCTAAGATTAAAAGTATTTACTAATTAAAAAAACACGGAGGGGTAGTTTGGTAAAATTACAACACAAACAAAAGAAATCACTCCTCATAACTTCACATACCAAATACACACAAAAACACACAGTACCATTTTCCGGTCAAATTACAAGCCATAGATCAACAAAAAAACATAGATATTAACCACAAGATCACATCAAATCACAATAAAATGGATAAATCTAGCGTTGACAGATCTGATCTTATAATCGGTATATCTTTAAACGCCGTTACTTTACGTTGACTTTTCTTTGACTGTTGTGTTTTTGTTAGGTTTAAGATGTATTAGATCTAAATCTGTTGAATTTGATATAATTATTGACGTGATTAGTGTAGATTTGTGTAGATCTGATGTGTTTGGTTTAGGTTTGACTTAAAATTGTGATGTGAAGATGTTAGATCTGGTGATTTAGTGGTTAGGTAGTTACGATTAGTTGATTGATGCGATTTGTAGTGTTTGGATGATTGTTTTAGTTATTGTTTATAAAAAAATGTGAAGATCTGAGTGTTGTTAGTTATAAATCGGTGAATTCGATGCGTAGCGTAGCTTCGAGTTGCCGTATGAGCTTAGTTTGATAAGTCTAAATATCCTACTTGTTGATCGGTGTAGCTAAGTGGAAAGTTACTTAAATAGATTATTTCGTTGTGTAAATGCGGATAATTTATTATTTCGTCACGAGTAATTTGTTATGTAGCTTTGAGTTGTTGTATCATGTACTGATGGATAAGTTGTCGTGATATCACCGGTGATATCACATGTGATATCACATATCACATTTGATATCACATGGTGATATATCACATATCACCTGTGATATCACAGGTGATATCACCTGTCATATCACATGTGATATCGTGATATCACCGGTGATATCACATATATGATATTTTTGCAGCAAAGTTTTATATCATGTTGTTACCTCAAATGACTATAAGTTCTAAAAGGATTACAGTGCCAGACCTTTTAAGAAAATTAGGCCCTGTAAAATCATCCATTTTGCAATCTTTTGGCTGCCACTTTAACTTTTCATATCCAAAGTCGGTTCGCTGAGTTAATCGGCAAGCCCACATCCCTGACAACCACTGTTTACAACCAAATCCCGAATAGAGAGGCCGACTGTCATCTTTGACCCATCTCCCTTTACCATAATTGCAGGCTGGAATAGAAAGTACGGAAAACATATAAAAAGGTGATGATTAAAGAAAGATAACAATACTTAAAGAAGACACAAAATACAGCTCTATGCTCTGGTTGAACATCTTTTGTGTGGGAATTTTACCTCAAAAACAGCAGATAAGATACTTGCGCTTATTTTATGTGTTTGCTAAGTTAAAAATGACTTAATAAGATAGATAATAGTATGTAAATGCACCTTGGTTTTCCACATTTGACATATCGCCTTGTCTTTCGACAGTTGCATCTAGTTTGTTAGGCGCCACTGGTTCAACTATCTGGTGTTTTGGTGGTTTTGCGTCGCTGTGATTTTCTGACACATGACTTGGAACAGATTGTTTAACAATGTCTGTGGTATTTTCTGCACAATCATATGATAGGAATTAATATAACGTGCCGGAAAAATGTAAAGCTAAAACTTTTCCTCCATATATACTAGTTGTAACAATAAGTGATAAGAAAGCATAAAACAAAGCGTGTAAGAGAGAAATGACAAAAAACATACAAGAGAATTTCTACCATGAGCAGTGTTTGAAATGTGAAAAGAGGATGATGTGATATTAGGAGGCGATATATTATAAGCAACTCCTTGAGCTTCTCTTAAATCAGTGGTAACTTGCTTGACTTTTACATCTGCCATTGTAATTTGTTAAAGAGTTCCCTAAATGAATAAATATAAAGCAAGAAATAATAAATATAGTAGTGGTACCTGGAAAAAGGTTTAAGAGTTGAGCATGAGAGGGGAATAAGGTGGGGGCTTTTTCCCAATACCAAACAAGGACGATAGAAGAAAAAACAACAACAACAATGATCAAGAGGAAGCGGGGCAGGTGATGGTGGTTCTTGGTCCTAGAACGTTCGTAAAAGTTCACTCCTTTCATCACCATTTGATTTGAGATGAATAACAAATAAGGATAATAAGATTCTGCTGCTGCAAAAATAACAAGAGCTACGTAGTATAAAAGTTTTATTACATGTGAATAATCTGATTTAGAAGTATAAAAGTTTAAAGATACCATGCGGCCTGTTTTCATCATTATTGAAAATAAGTTGTTCTTGCTATCTTTCACAGTATTATCTATTTTGTTTTATCTATAGATATCCTAAGTAATAATTATTGTGAATTGTTTTTTTGACAGGGTAATTGGGAGTCAATGAGCAAATCATGTGGTGGATGCTGCAATGTGGATGAGGAACAACTGGAGCAAGCGGAAATAACTTGCTATTTTGCAACTCATGTTTGCTGCCACCCTGCTCTATGCCAAGAAGGGCGTGAGCTTCGTCGTAGACTTCCTCATCCTGGCTTTGGGGCTCAACCTATGATGGTTATGATTGCTCATGGGGAGCAGACCATGTGTTCTTATATCTTTTAGAAACATACTTACGATAATATGTGTAAATAAGTCGACCAAGGGATGGTAACTTGTTTGATTATGTTGTATTGTGAAAATATTGTTCTGTATGAATTTACTACGTTAGTGTCAATAAAGTTTACTGTTCCATGATGGTTTATATGTTTCTACAAGAAATATTGAATTTTATGTTTTAGTTATAACGAGCAGGGAAGCTCGCGCGTTGCAGCGCGTTTTTCAGATAGTTGTTTTTTTTTTTTTAGAAAAATTAATTTTAAAGTTTTTTGATTTTTTTTTTTTTTTTTTTTTTTTAAAATATTTTTTCAAAATTTTTTTTTTAAATGTTTTCGAAATTATTTTACAAAAAAAAAAAAAAAAAAAAAAAAAAAAACTACTACTGTAGCATGAACAGTAAATACTGTGTGGTTCGAGAAAGTATTGCATATTTATATGCGTTTTTTTTTTTTTCTTATACTTTTTTATTCTATATGTGTTTTGTTATATGGGTAGTGTGTAAATTGTGTCAAAAGATGTTTATGTAAATGTGTGAACATTATTTCTTTTGACACGTTTGTTTTAAACTTAAAAAAAAAAAAAAAAATAAATAAAAAAAAAAAAAAAAATTGAATAAAAAAATAAAAAAAATAAAAAATCTAAATTAAAAATAAAAAAAAAAAAAAGGACTGAATTTCCAGAAGTTCACTAACTGGGGACTAACGGTGCCATGTACAGCTAATCTGAGGGACCATTTATGTAAAATAGTTTTGCACTGTTACGAACTTGGACTAACTTTGCAACGGCTCTATAACCTCAGGGACTAAAATTGTAAAAATAGTTTTGCACTGTTACGAACTTGGACTAACTTTGCAACGGCTCTATAACCTCAGGGACTAAAATTGTCAAAAAGGGATCAAAGTTACTATTCATGTACTGTTTTTCACTATTCATATAATTTCTAATCTTTTAATATATATATAATATAGCTGGTTTACCCGCGCGTTGCTGCGGGATGATCGTAACATGTGCGTTATTCTTTTATCGAGCTGACATAATTTATAAAGCATGAAACGAATTGAATTTGCCAAATAAATTAATTTCGAAAAAGTCATACGTATTTATACTCGTTTTTATTGGAAAAATTATTTCGTGAACAATGGTGCAAGTTTCGTAATTTTTCGAGTCCGTTTGGTATGTCAAATGAGCCCCGGAGCATTTTCGTTAAACGATTAGCCAAAGTTGGCAATAATAGCCCCTCCGCCCGTATGTTTTGTTTCCCACCCTCACTTTTCAAGTTACATTTCCACCCCCTCTTCATTTTTTCATATATAAACCCTTTTTATTTATTTTTATTTCATTTTATACTTATAAAAACACACACATTTCACCTACACTCTTTCTCTTTCCCTCTACCCACCGGAATGTTCATATTTTCCGGCGATACACCAGCAGATTCCGGCGAACACCACCGGAATATTTTTCCGGCGAGCCCTTTTCTTCGCCGATTCGATAGATCGGTTAACCCACAACCCTTCTGGAGCTTTTGAGCTCACGGCTCCCACCACAACTCACCCACGCGCCACCACCGCCCTTGGTCACCTCCACCGAGACCCTACCACCACCCTCCGAGTGTCTTCTCGACGGTAACGAAGCCCCACGCGCCCCTTTTATTTAAATATTTTCGAAACCCTAACCCTAATTTTTATAAGTTTTAAATAATCCGATTTTTATATGAAACCTTTTATAAAAATGTTTTAAAAACCCTCAAACCGTGTGGATCTATTGTTTTTAGCCGCGACTCGGGCATGGACCAGTCAAACACAGTCAACCACCGAGTTTGCGTCCGAGACCACCACCACCACCTTCGAGACTACCACATATCGTTTTTTTCCTTTATATATATATATATATATATATATCGTAGATTTGTATATATATATATTATATTTGTATATATATTATATATATATTTATATTTTTTATAGATATTATATTTATATTTTTTTTTATTTAACAGTTTTTTTTTTTTTTTTTTTTTTTTTTTTTTTTTTTTTTTTTTTTTTTTTTTTTTTTTGCAGCTACTTATGTGGATGAGTGGATCTGGTTGCATCTGTCGTCCTTGTTCTGTGTTTCTGGCTTCAAATCTTGAATGTTACTCCGTATTTATTTATTTTCTTCTTTTTGAAACAAAAAACATATTTATATGAATTTGTTTGTTTATTTTGTTATGTAAGTTTGTTTATATGTATTTTTCAGGTGTCGCCGTTTTATTTTCCGGAATACTGCTCGCAGATTCAAGCATCCCAAATTGCAACGTTTTGAAACTTATTTTGTTGATTGAGATGGTTTTTTTGTTTTTTTTTTGCTATATCTGTTATGTACAACTTTCAAGCACATGTTACTGTGCGAAGCACTGTTTCGTACATGTGTGTGAAGCAGCCCAAATACCCATCTTTAGTATATAGTATAATATTTTTGTTATGTAATGTTTTTATCAAAATATTAAGAATTTGATAAGCTATTTTCATGTTGCTTATTGTAGACTTTTAAGCTTATTTTTTTTGCTAAATACTTGTTGTTACCTACTAACATTATGAGGTATCACCAGTGATACAAAATAAATTATTAGGTATCACATGTGATACAAAATAACTTATTGGGTATCATCTGTGATACAAAATAACATATTAGGTATCACCTGTGATACTTAGACTGTAGTTAGCTACTTGTTTGTTTAGTATAGGTATGTGTTTATGTTGTTAAAAGTTGCCCGGTGTACTAACTTTTGAATCAATGAAGTGAATTTGCTTATATAATATGGGCAATTCTAAGTTCCGGATTCGTAATTTTTATTCACTCATATTTGGTTATCTTGAATGCAGGGGCTAATAGGTAGTTGAACAAGACACCATAGCTGGTGTCACAAATGTAGCTCAAAACACATGGTAGGTCTATTTGCCTAATATCTTATTTTGTATCATAGGTGATACCTAATATCTTATTTTGTATCACAGGTGATACCTAATAAGTTATTTTGTATCACTGGTGATACCTAATATCTTATTTTGAATCACAGGTGATACCTAATATTTGGTATGTATCACAGGTGATACCTAATATCTTATTTTGTATCACAGGTGATACCTAATAACTTAGCCAAAACAAAATAACTTATTAGGTATCACCTGTGATACAAAAAAACTTATTAGGTATCACCTGTGATACAAAATAACTTATTATGTATCACATGTGATACAAAATAACATATTAGGTATCACCTGTGATAGTTAGACTGTAGTTAGCTACTTGTTTTTAGGTATCACCTGTGATAGACTGTAGTTAGCTACTTATTTTTAGGTATCACCTGTGATACAAAATAACTTATTAGGTATCACCTGTGATACAAAATAAGTAAGTAAAGCACAAATAAGCAAAAAAGCAAATTAAACTGAAAAACGAGCTCTTACGACAATTAAACGAGTCTAAGAAAATTTAAAAATCAAAAATTACCCCTAGATGTGTAAATTTGCTTTTTATTTTATTTTTAATGAATTAAAAACACTTTTGGACTAAAAATAATATTAAAAATACTAAATTAATACGAAAAGATTATGAAAAATTCTAGAAAACTACTTTAAGCTCTAAGGATCTTAGGAAAAATAAAAAGGAATCGACAGCTTATTTGAATAAGTTGTGAATAAGCAAAAAGGGATGTTAAGCTAAAAGGAAAAAACTTGATTAAGTGAATTAAAGGTACAAGCTATAATGAAGAAGACCCAAGGGCAGAGTTGATTGTTGTGTGTTAAACTGGTTGAGGATGGTAGAGGTCTGGGGTTCGAGCCTAGGCTCACCCTGGGCTTCCCAACTTTCTAGTTTTTATTTTGCAAATTTTTTTTATGAAACTTATTAATAAGCTAAAAATGAACAACTTTTGTGAAAAAAAAATTTTATAACTTGAGAATTAAGCTGGAAAAGGCAAAATAAACAAACAGTTAACATATTTGGTATCACCTGTGATACAAAACAACTTATTAGGTATCACCTGTGATACAAAATAAGATATTACTAGAGCTCAAGTTACAAAAGTCAACTCTTACTAGAGCTTCAAGCTTAATCTCAATCAAAAATCAAATCAAGTTTGAGGCCGGGTTTTAATAGTTGAGTCGAGCTCGAGCTTGGCAATATTAGACATAGACTCAGCTCAATTACAACCCTACTCATCTGGGGGCTTAACCTAAGGCTAGACGCCCTTTGTGACAAGTGTGTATTTGCTTGAACCACACATTCTACTTAAACAACCAATCTGTATGAAAAATTACCTAAGAAATATTAATTTGAATAGAACACATATTCAATAACCAACCAAAAATCCTTCATCTTGTGCTTAAAACAACGCACAGGGCACTAATCACCATTATGAATTGCACCAACAATACAACCACATAATAAAAAAGGTTCGGTGCATAGCCCCTCTTTATGGCTACGCTTTATTACATATCATACCAAGAACGATAAAACACAACATGATTGATGAGTAGACGACTATTTGCTTCTATGGCCACTAAAATATTAATAAGCAATAATCTCAACTTGTTCACGACTCAGCTTGCATTGTTTCACACTCTTCCCGGATTGACTGGAAAAGAATAGTCGACAAGTATCGCTCACCAAAGCTAGGAAACACAACCTGCAACCATTTTAACAATCAATATGCAAATTAATCATCCAGCATCATTATCTACTCTGGTTGGTTTTTTCAACACAACCTGCATACTATGTGGTTATATGTGTGCGCTCGACTTATGTATGCGTGTGCTGTAAGACAGTGAAACATACCGCAATAAGTTTTCCTGCATTCTCAGGTCTCTTTCCAACCTTGATAGCAGCAGCAGCTGCCGCTCCAGAGGATATGCCCACCTTTTCAAAATCAATATAAGCATGTCAGCACATCACATGTAGTAGGAACATAACATGTGTACAACATACTGTATGATACTACCAACAATTCAACATAACTTAAAGAATGATGATGAGCTACACCTTCCCATATGCTACAACAAATTAATCCACTGCCTTCTTGTAACACCCCAACCCGACAAGGGTAGAAGTGTCACGCAAATGGTGACATATCAAAGGCAAGCATAACATACGACTTAAATAATACAATAGAAATTCAAAGGTTACAAATGATATACTGAAGCTACAAGGTTACAAATAAGAAACAAAACTAAATACTATGTCTATCAACGCAAATCCTTCTAAAAGCTTCTACTTCCGAAAAACTATCAAGGTCTTCTAAGTCCAAAGGTCTCTTCACTCATACCCAGCTTCCAACTAAAACCTGCCGCACACGGAAAGAAAACGTGCGGCTGAGCTTAAAAAGCCCAGTGAACAGATATATATAATAAACGGAAACGAACAAATGAAACATAATGAAAGAGATATAAATAAGGTACAAGAGTAAAGGTTAGGACAGTCATCCACCACGAGCCCAAACAAATCAAATCATATCATATCGTAACCATAATCTTCAAATCATATAGAGGGGAGACCTCTCAGATAATCAGATAATATGAGGGGTGTCCTCATTCTTCAAATGGAGTAGCTAGCTCCCAAATTTTGTGAAAGACGTGGATTGCACCCATCATCAGTCACCAAATCAAATCATATCATATCATATACAAAGCAAATCTAGGATGCATCCATACGCCCCCCACATATCACATTGGCCATAATAATAATAATAATCGCATGCATTTCACAAATCACAATGGGGACGGTGTGGTTAATCACTCTGACCACACAAGAGTCATGTCAGTGGTGCATCACAGACACGGCCATGTTACCTTCATGGCTAGGAAACACATTTGGCTCGTAGTATCAAACTGGGGTCAAATATCACAGGTTCAAATATCAAAGGTTCATATCACAGTGTAGGGAACATAGCAATGGCTTAGGGAACCCTAATACGAATCAAAATAGAGACCGAAGGCTCCTCATCCAAAGAGCAGAATATCTGTACCTTATTCCAAAAGCAAAGCACAAACCAAAATGAATAAGATAGGATCAGGTCCTCTCCTTCTTCACACCTAGAGGGGTAGAAAAGAATTACAACCTTTCCATTTTAAGTAACTTTCCATTTTAAGTAACTTTCCATTTTTAGTAGGTTTCCATATTTAGTAAGTTTCTATTTTTAGAAAGTTCCCATAATTAGAAAGTTTCCATAATTAGTAAGATTTCCATATTCTCATTTAGGTTAAGTCATTATTGAATCATATTATGGTTTTAGGGTGTATTTTAACAAGTCACAAAAGTTTAGGGTTACTTATGACAACTTTACATAAATTAGGGTTTTAAGTGTAATTATATCAAAGATAAGGTTCAAATATGAAAATATCCCAAATAATCTGTTTTGAATCCATATTTATCAAGTTAACAAATTCAGCCCCTCAAGTTTCCCAATTTTACACTTTACACCCTTAAGTTACATAATTTACATTTTAAACCTTATAATATCCATAATTAGACATTAGACCCTTAGTTTATCAAAATTACACAATGATCATTTATTTTATCATATTATACGAATCTACCCTTAAGTCTTCATAATTTACACATCAAGTCCCTCAAGTTATCAAAGTTACATATTTAACCCTTAATTTACATTTTCAATCTTTAATTATCAATAATTACATATTAAGCCATTAATTACCAAAATAGCACATAACCCCCTGAATATAATTAATTACTCAAATCAATCTTAAGTTTCCAGAAATTACATATTTAGTCCCTCTATTTTAATTATTTTCAAAATCGATTTATACTTTATCAAATAAACATTTTAACCCTTTTAAATATAAAAATTACACATGGGGCCCTCAACTTTTATTTTATTCGAAATATTCACAGCCCAAAATAAGTTCTAAAATTAACCCTTGAGTTTTAAAAGTTACAAAACACCCCCTAACATTTTAAATCAAATCGTATAACACTTTATATAATCAAACCCTAACCCTAAAAATACAAATAATTACCCAATCATTATTTCATCATTACAACATCATTTATTAACCAAGAACAAACCCTAAAATCCAAACCCTAACCGAATTACATGTTATTTCTTTTTCTTCTTTATTTTCTTTAAATCCGGTAAATACATAATTCCAAAAATAATTGTTCTTGGCCTCAAAATTTCGAAGTATCATTTTTCCAGGTCTAATATGATTGTATAGAGTCCAAATAAAATAAATATGAAGCCTCACAAATTCGGATTGAATTATTTAGGGTTTATGCATGTTTTTAAGATTTAATTTACAAATATTGTATAAAGCATGCATGGATCAACTTATACATTTTATTTGGTGTTCATATGACATATAGGATCTGAGAAAATTACCAAACCAAAGATCGAACGTGTAGAATGGGCTGTACCAATTCGATGATACGCGTACGAACAAAATGAACCAATATTCCAAAATGACTCCAAAAGCTTCTCCACAACCTTTCCAACATTTTTCCCAGAGTATATTCGACATAAGGATTGTGAGAAAAATCATGAACGAATTTTATATGGCTTGATCGAATTTATTTAGAAAATACCTTAAAAATAGGCGCGATAAGAACAATAATCCACAAAACTCGAATTCAGCCAAGAACAGCCTCAAATCTATTTTTCATGGATCACATATGATACAAGGAACATGAGAAAAATAAGAAACGAATTTTTAGAAGGTCGCATGAATTATTTCGGATCATACCTTTTTTACACCTAGCGACAAAGAAAGAATTCACCAAGATCGAATCGAGCTTCAAATAATTCGAAGGGTATTTTTCCTAGCTCCTTTAGATGATGATCAATCACATAAAAATGCTCTAGGGATTTAAGAGTGTCGAATGGAGGCTATAGAATTTGTGTGTGTGTTTTAATTCCAATCGGCAATTAGGGTTTACAAGAAATAAGGTGTTTATTGATTTTAAAATGATTTGGCCGAGTTTAGGGGAGGGTTGGACCAAAAATACCGGCCTTAATTATGGCCCAATCAATTTTACCATTTTTACTTTATTTTCCTTAATTTAAATTGTATTTACAAGGTATTTAATTAATAATAATTATGCATTTAAATTTTTGGTACACACAAGGGTATTTTGGTCATTTCACAACTTGTATAAATATTAATTGAAGCTGTCAAAATTATTTTGTATCATATCTTGCTCGTTTCCAGAAGTTTGGGATCGATTCGGAACTTTAATTAAGCCTTAATTAAATTTTAAAATTTCAGGGGCATTTTGGTAATTTTTGCATGTTTTAGATTTTCGGGTTTTACAACTCTTCCCCTCTAACAGAAAAATTTCGTCCTCGAAATTTGCAAAGAATCAGAAGTGAAAGGATCGAAAACAAAATAAGGACGTACTAGATCAGAATGCGGATAACTAGCTCGTATTGATTCCTCGGTTTTTCCAGGTAGCTTCCCGCTCTGGGTGGTTCTTCCAAAGAATCTTTGCGAACGGAAATGAAACGAAACAGAAGACACAACGGACAGCGAACGAAAATGTAAAAAGACTTGTTTCTCATGATTCTTCATTGCCGATCCAAAAGTAACTTCAGTCCCTAGAATTGACATATCATACGGAATTCAGATTGCAAGGATCATATTCAAACATGACGAATGGTTATCATATTCTCTCAGAAGAGATACAAGGATACGCAAGATTGCGACGGATATGCCGTCCATAGCATTCGATTAGACAAATCAGATGAGATCGTACAGAAAATAATTTGTAGGTGATATCAAATGGAAGAACTTATAGCAGAACTTAAGATTCTTATTGGAATTACAAAGGTCAACAACCGCGTACCGAGAATCCAAACGTATCAAATCGTATAACGGCGAAACAGATTAAGCGTATAGGTTGAACGAACCTAAATCTTACAAATGCGAAATTCCTCACATCTCTAATCAAAATTCTAAGGTTTCTAAAGTACTCCTCGAAATATCCTATGAACACAATGAGGGTACGTCATATGACGTAAGTATTATCACGTTCGCGAACCGTCATAATACCAGCATCATATGAGTATACCATCATGATGGTCATACTTTATCTCAAGTCGCGAACAGAACTACTTATCTTAACCACCTATCAGTCTTTCTACCTCCTAAGGTTGGTCCAAAACAAACATCACTACGGATTCTAAATCGGAGGAATTTGAACGTACAAATAGCGTAACGGAATGTGTACAACTCAAAATGAAACTCGTCGTCGAAACGTTAGGTCTTCCACAATTCATCATCCTTCTCAGAACGAAACCATCATCCAAACAATTGCATAACGAACACAGAACGGAATTTCTAATAGGGTAAAGCTCATTTAAAAGATCCTATCGAAAGGTAACGGAAACTTAAGTGGTCCAAGAGAAATGAATTACATCTTCAATATCTTCATCCTTTACAACAATCAAATCTTCCAAATCCCAAACGTTTACTACAAAATTTCATCTATCCAATTTCATGATCTTGAATCTTTTCAAATTCCAAGTAGTCGCTCTCTTGTCTAATCATACGATCATAGGGTGAAAAGGAAATCATAAACTTGAGTCTGGTTCCTCAAGTCTTCGACACTTCTTCTTGACACTTCGGTATTGTAGCGTGAATCTCTGACGTGATCACCGTGCATTCCTCCATTTGCGAGTCTGCTTCAGCTCTCAATTCATCTTAGTACAACTAAAATGAATAGAGAACTAAGGTTGCGTGTCTCCTACAGTTCTTCTAGCATGATTCAAAATCCACTAACTCAATCTGCTGTGGCCTTCCTGGGTTATGTGCTGAAAGCTCATCTTCTACGGTCTGGTTGTCCTGATGCCCAACTGAAGTCTCCACGTGCTGCTTGAGGTATAATCGAGTCTCATCTCAGTCTGTCTTCTCCTCTCCTGCTTCTCTTTTGGTAATGCCGGTCACGAACATCTTCTACCAATCTTCTACAAGGTTTCTAACTCTAACCATGGTCTTCAGTCTTGGTCCTTTCTGTGGAAGCTCTGTCGTCATCGGATACCTGGGTGTTGTCTGCTACAATCTCTGTTCGCAAATCAAAACTATTCTTCCAGAACAAAGGGTCGGTTCACAAAATACAAACAAATGGTCTACGAGTTCCTCGTTCGTCTCTGAGCATAAACACACTGTCATACTATGACAATTGCCCAGCTACTTGCGAAAATATGCTTCTTCCAGCCAATACAATTGACATTATTCAAACTCATAGTGGTCAACACGAGTACTAAAACAGCTTCAAGAAATATTTTTAGGAAAAACGCTTCATATCACAAATCTTCCTCTTCACAAATATGGAACAAATCGAATCAAATACTGATACGCGGAAATGAATAATGATTACGGTTAAAATTCACAATAGTCGGTGCGCCGCCGCATACTTCTCTCTTTCTTCTTCATAAACGAACAGGAGCATTCAAAGAGATTACTGAAGTGAACAAACTCATATTCCATCAGTTCCTACAATCTCTTAACTCCTTCAGGTCGATGCAAACTTCACTTTCCAATGGATCTCAAAAAGGTTTATCGGAACACCAGAAATTCGTACAACAAACTTTCAAGTGTCGGAGCTTTCCAAGAGTGGATACTAACAGACGTTAGGAGAAAATTGGAAATCAAGGAGATCAGGGTATGTGCTTCATAGCAACAATAATCTTAACAGATTCAAATGATTGAGATTATCATAGTAAAATATGGTGAAGCAGATTGTTAAGGGTCGCATTTCAAAAACCATCAATCCATCATCAAGAGACCTCAAAGTCAAATACATCCAAAGGGAAACGGATTCTCGAAGCGAATGTGGTGGTCAAATCATCCGGATAGTTCACATATCAAATTTAGGTACATGGTTCATCAAAGTGTGGGATGGGAGAGTATTAGAATATATCAAGGTCAAATATATCAAATTGAAGGTTAGAATTGTGAACAGTTCAAAGGATTGGAATCTTGTTTATCTTTATAACATAGGAATGGTAGAATGTGCACCGATAGTAATACAAACATCGTTTAACAGTCAGAGTTGAGATGTATGGAATATCAGTTATTAGCATCAGCATGCTTAGATAACAATTCCGTACTGGACAAATATCAACATCAAATCCTTCTAAAGGAAATTGGTTAACATACAACGTTCATCATTCAAATGACGGAAGGTAAGACTTCCTCGTCTTCTGCGACAAACGTTCTTATAAGGCATGACTAAAGGCAAAGGCAAGATTCAGAGTGATGCGGAAGCAAATACTACTCACATGGATGTCCTAGACTACCCATTCCTCACCAGTTATGACTTATGTTCCTATGGGAAAATCCTACGCAACTTCGCAAAGGTTATCCTACGAGCGCCTACAGTGGAAACTTAGGGGTCCTAACTTACACAGGCCAAGGGTAGATGTACTACAAGTCGTGAACCTGTCTCTGATACCATAATTGTAACACCCCAACCCGACAAGGGTAGAAGTGTCACGCAAATGGTGACATATCAAAGGCAAGCATAACATACGACTTAAATAATACAATGGAAATTCAAAGGTTACAAATGATATACTGAAGCTACAAGGTTACAAATAAGAAACAAAACTAAATACTATGTCTGTCAACGCAAATTCTTCTAAAAACTTCTACTTCCGAAAACTATCAAGGTCTTCTAAGTCCAAAGGTCTCTTCACTCATACCCAGCTTCCAACTAAAACCTGCCGCACACGGAAAGAAAACGTGCGGCTGAGCTTAAAAAGCCCAGTGAACAGATATATATAATACACGGAAACGAACAGATGAAACATAATGAAAGAGATATAAATAAGGTACAAGAGTAAAGGTTAGGACAGTCATCCACCACGAGCCCAAACAAATCAAATCATATCATATCGTAACCATAATCTTCAAATCATATAGAGGGGAGACCTCTCAGATAATCAGATAATATGAGGGGTGTCCTCATTCTTCAAATGGAGTAGCTAGCTCCCAAATTTTGTGAAAGACGTGGATTGCACCCATCATCAGTCACCAAATCAAATCATATCATATCACATACAAAGCAAATCTAGGATGCATCCATACGCCCCCCACATATCACATTGGCCATAATAATAATAATAATCGCATGCATTTCACAAATCACAATGGGGACGGTGTGGTTAATCACTCTGACCACACAAGAGTCATGTCAGTGGTGCATCACAGACACGGCCATGTTACCTTCATGGCTAGGAAACACATTTGGCTCGTAGTATCAAACTGGGGTCAAAGATCACAGGTTCAAATATCAAAGGTTCATATCACAGTGTAGGGAACATAGCAATGGCTTAGGGAACCCTAATACGAATCAAAATAGAGACCGAAGGCTCCTCATCCAAAGAGCAGAATATCTGTACCTTATTCCAAAGCAAAGCACAAACCAAAATGAATAAGATAGGATCAGGTCCTCTCCTTCTTCACACCTAGAGGGGTAGAAAAGAATTACAACCTTTCCATTTTAAGTAACTTTCCATTTTAAGTAACTTTCCATTTTTAGTAGGTTTCCATATTTAGTAAGTTTCTATTTTTAGAAAGTTCCCATAATTAGAAAGTTTCCATAATTAGTAAGATTTCCATATTCTCATTTAGGTTAAGTCGTTATTGAATCATATTATGGTTTTAGGGTGTATTTTAACAAGTCACAAAAGTTTAGGGTTACTTATGACAACTTTACATAAATTAGGGTTTTAAGTGTAATTATATCAAAGATAAGGTTCAAATATGAAAATATCCCAAATAATCTGTTTTGAATCCATATTTATCAAGTTAACAAATTCAGCCCCTCAAGTTTCCCAATTTTACACTTTACACCCTTAAGTTACATAATTTACATTTTAAACCTTATAATATCCATAATTAGACATTAGACCCTTAGTTTATCAAAATTACACAATGATAATTTATTTTATCATATTATACGAATCTATCCTTAAGTCTTCATAATTTACACATCAAGTCCCTCAAGTTATCAAAGTTACATATTTAACCCTTAATTTACATTTTCAATCTTTAATTATCAATAATTACATATTAAGCCATTAATTACCAAAATAGCACATAACCCCCTGAATATAATTAATTACTCAAATCAATCTTAAGTTTCCAGAAATTACATATTTAGTCCCTCTATTTTAATTATTTTCAAAATCGATTTATACTTTATCAAATAAACATTTTAACCCTTTTAAATATAAAAATTACACATGGGGCCCTCAACTTTTATTTTATTCGAAATATTCACAGCCCAAAATAAGTTCTAAAATTAACCCTTGAGTTTTAAAAGTTACAAAACACCCCCTAACATTTTAAATCAAATCGTATAACACTTTATATAATCAAACCCTAACCCTAAAAATACAAATAATTACCCAATCATTATTTCATCATTACAACATCATTTATTAACCAAGAACAAACCCTAAAATCCAAACCCTAACCGAATTACATGTTATTTCTTTTTCTTCTTTATTTTCTTTAAATCCGGTAAATACATAATTCCAAAAATAATTGTTCTTGGCCTCAAAATTTCGAAGTATCATTTTTCCAGGTCTAATATGATTGTATAGAGTCCAAATAAAATAAATATGAAGCCTCACAAATTCGGATTGAATTATTTAGGGTTTATGCATGTTTTTAAGATTTAATTTACAAATATTGTATAAAGCATGCATGGATCAACTTATACATTTTATTTGGTGTTCATATGACATATAGGATCTGAGAAAATTACCAAACCAAAGATCGAACGTGTAGAATGGGCTGTACCAATTCGATGATACGCGTACGAACAAAACGAACCAATATTCCAAAATGACTCCAAAAGCTTCTCCACAACCTTTCCAACATTTTTCCCAGAGTATATTCGACATAAGGATTGTGAGAAAAATCATGAACGAATTTTATATGGCTTGATCGAATTTATTTAGAAAATACCTTAAAAATAGGCGCGATAAGAACAATAATCCACAAAACTCGAATTCAGCCAAGAACAGCCTCAAATCTATTTTTCATGGATCACATATGATACAAGGAACATGAGAAAAATAAGAAACAAATTTTTAGAAGGTCGCATTAATTATTTCGGATCATACCTTTTTTACACCTAGCGACAAAGAAAGAATTCACCAAGATCGAATCGAGCTTCAAATAATTCAAAGGGTATTTTTCCTAGCTCCTTTAGATGATGATCAATCACAAAAAAATGCTCTAGGGATTTAAGAGTGTCGAATGGAGGCTATAGAATTTGTGTGTGTGTTTTAATTCCAATCGGCAATTAGGGTTTACAAGAAATAAGGTGTTTATTGATTTTAAAATGATTTGGCCGAGTCTAGGGGAGGGTTGGACCAAAAATACCGGCCTTAATTATGGCCCAATCAATTTTACCATTTTTACTTTATTTTCCTTAATTTAAATTGTATTTACAAGGTATTTAATTAATAATAATTATGCATTTAAATTTTTGGTACACACAAGGGTATTTTGGTCATTTCACAACTTGTATAAATATTAATCGAAGTCGTCAAAATTATTTTGTATCATATCTTGCTCGTTTCCAGAAGTTTGGGATCGATTCGGAACTTTAATTAAGCCTTAATTAAATTTTAAAATTTCAGGGGCATTTTGGTAATTTTTGCATGTTTTAGATTTTCGGGTTTTACAAATTAATCCACTGCCTTCTTGGAGCATATGAAATCCAAGCAGACAAGTTTTTCATAGTTCATAATCAGTTATTTTGATAAACAACAAAAAACACTTACCAACAAGCCTTCTTGGAGTGCCAATTGCTTTGCAGCCTCAACAGCTTCATCACTGGAAATCTGGAAGTTAAAGTTCAATTAGGACATGATTGCAAATTTATATGGCAGATATGCCAAAATGATACTGTATTACAATTTAAGGAACACAAGTGTAGCTACCAGCCACATACATGCCAATTCCGATTAAATTGATTGAGAAATCACAAATACTGAATATCAGCGTTCTATGGCAAAGCTTCCTAGTGCAAATCACATTATTTATAACTTGCGTTCTATGGCCATACTTGTTATTTACAACCGCCGCATGTTATACTCAAGACACCAAAGCTGCTGTGTTGGTGACATTTACATAGAGCTCAATTCACCAATAAGCTGAATCTTTCAAACTCACATGCATGTCACCCTGAAGCTTATGAAGTAACGAGAAACGAAGTCAAGTTATAACACCCATAAGTTCCAAAAGGATGAGCTTATCAGCTTATCCCATAAAATATCAGCTTAGTTCATTCCTATCACTTCTAATTGAGGTGGTTGTATTGGTTTAGTAAAATTTGATAAGTCCAGCAAAGCTGACTTATTTGGACTCGCAAAGCTTATCGCTTTTGAGTTTATGGCCCTAAAAAAGCCACAAGCTCAAGTTAATAAGCTTAGGAGCCTCAAATAAATTAGTGTATTATAATTTCTGATAAAAATAATCGAAGACAAACACCCTCTAGCATATACTGTGTGTTTATAATGGTAAACCCTCTCACATAATGGTATCACTATGTTTAAACTAAACATCTAACAGTTACAACAAATCTACTATATTAACATCATTACGCTAAGATCACGTTATACTAAAATGAATAATAACAACAACAAAAAACTGAAGGAATATAGAATTATACCAGCAACTAGGGGTGTCAATAGGGTCGGGTTGACCCGAACCCGAACCCGATAAGGCTAATCGGGTCGGGTCTAATCGGGTCAAAAAATCTAGTCGGGTTGTTTTGACCGGAACCCGATAACCCGATAGTGTTATCGGGTCGGGTTCGGGTTAAATAAAAAATGTTATCGGGTTATCGGGTCAACCCGATAAGACCCGACAATCCTTTATTGCCTTTTTAATTATTACTTTTTAGGCCGGCCCAATGTGATATCTAGTATCAATTTCCTATGCAACCTTTGGTTACCCATGCCATTAGCTTATTATATATGCTTGGATGGAAAGGAATCTATAACACAGATGAAAAATAGAGTTAAGCTGAAGTATTCTTGGATGAGCAGGATAGAACAAGTCTCAGAAGTGCACTACGCGCTTGACATGACATGACATGATATGAGCTAGACGTGTGCTACACAGACTGACTTCTTTGAAAATGTTTCATAATGAAAGGATAGATCATAGATTAACATCAGGTGTACTCAGATTATAAAGGTTTGGCCGTCTTTGGGTACATGAAGATTTGACAGAAACAGCTTTGCTTGCTACTGATATCTATAACTTGGTATGCTTAGGCTAATCTTATCGGATAGACATATTTGCTCAGCAGAAAAGCCTCACTTCTATTAGTCAAGTGACAGCAACCTCTACAACTAGGCCGACGCAGCCGTAAGTTAAGCAATTTATCCACATTGGTTTGCTTATATACACTCAATACCTGTAACTACACTGAAAGCAACAACCACTACCCTTAAGAAGCACCTTCAAACCCCCTAACAAAAACAAAGCTCTCCTTAAATGTTGAACATGAAAAATCGTGAGTAAGAGATTCATAGTACCCGGTGAAAGGGCATATAGTTACAAACAAAAGAATAACTAGTTGTAGCAAAATACAAACTGTTACAAATGCAATCATTCAAATTCAAAATTAACCAATTGATCCCTTAAATTCTATAACACAAGCAAAAGAATTAGGAACATGGCATTTTCTTTGACATTAGTCAAATGCAAACGTTGTGTAAGATCTTGTAACAATTCTAGCTTCAAGACTAAGCTGACCGTAGTGCATGTTGCATAACTCAAAACATGAATGTGACTTGCATCAGTTTTGTAGTTGAGAACTATAAAGTAAATCAGCATGTTGAGAACACTAAAAAGTTGATGGTGGTTAAATATTAGCAGAACATCTTTCATATAGCTACAGTCTGTAAAAGCTAGTTCTTCTAGGTGGGATGGGCCATATTAAGTTTCTTTAGATCAATTCATATATGATACTACTGTAAAAGCTATGTTTATGACATTTACAGCAACATCCACAGTTGGAGCACTGATATCGTCACATTACAGCCACACTCAAATCCAACGTGGTCATGCCATGGGAAACAACTAGAATAAATTAACAAATAGATAATTCATAGTCAGTATCATACGACGCAAACTATAACACAATTAGTGAAAAACAGGCCGGACATAAATATTCCACAATTTAGTTAAAAGTATGACGGCATAGCAAGATGCACCATAAGCTGAAAGTTAATAAGCTAGTGGCAATGAAAACATGATCTTATCGGCTATTCGGCTTATCCGAAACACCAAACACCCTTTAAAATACTTTAGAATTCAATCCCAGCATTCGTATTTAGGGTGTTTGGATTAACTTATTGGGTAATTATCAGCTTACTTAGATTTAGAAAATCTAGTAAGCTCATTCCTCTGAGTTCCTAAGGTATTAACCTTAGTGCTTATGGACATTAAGAATCCTTAAATTCAAGTTAGTAAGCTCAGAAACACCAAAAGAAATGAGCTTATCAGATTATCCCACTGATTAAACTACTCCAAACTCCCATCTTATATATCTGCTACAATTTATTCCCGTCATTTCTATTTGGTAAGTTTATATTAGCTTATGCGCTTATCAGACAACTGAAAATTGAAAAAGGCATGTGTATGAGCAATCTTATGGCCATAAACAAGCCATAAGCTCAAGTAAACTGAATATGCGCCATTTCAACAGCATATTACTAGACGTCTCAATCTAATGTTGCACTCTAAAGCAAAACTATCGCTCCTACCAAACGTACAAAACATCGCTCCTACCAAATATCGCTATCATTAGACGTCTCAACCCAATGGAACAATATTATTTGACGTCTCAATTTTGCGCCTAAACTATTCTCAACGCCAAATGTACAATCTATCACTGCTGATATCACAATTCATATGCATATAAATTTGTCATAATTCAACTATCATACGTAACAGACACAATACAAGTTAAAGCGAGATTACATTATGCGAGCAAAAATTAACCTGTAATTTGATCAATCTGCTCAAATCAAATCATAGCAGATATATTAATTAAAATCATGACTAAAGCATGAGATTAAAGCAAATCTATTAAAAACGTAAATACCGGAGGAGTCGCGGTGGTGTCTCGGTATGTAGCGGTTGCTGTGATGGAGTTGCGGAGGTGTTGCGGTGGTGTTGCGGTAGAGTAGGGTGGTATTGCAGAGGTGTTAGGGTGGAGTGGCGTGTCCGTTTATCTTCTCCACCGAATTTGAATTTAGGGATTTGATAAGTGGATTTATGGAGGTTAGGTGATAGCAGTGAAATGAGAGGGGACTGCAGAGGAAAAACACACATTTTGTGTGTGTAAAAAATAGGGGAAGTTTTAAGATATGGTTTATATATTGACGAAAATGCCCTTGTAGTGTAAATATTGTGTTTAATCTTAGCCATTGGATCAATGAAGATGGAGGGTGAGGATTGGTCCCTTTGTATGTAAGCAATCTTTTGTCCTCAAATGATCTTAGATCTAAATATATATATATATATATAGAATAAAGTAAATAATACTACCCCCGTCCTAAAATAAGTGTCCAGTTTGACTTTTCAAAGACAAACTGGTCCAACTTTGACCTTAACTATTTTTGTGGGTGTTATATAATATTTGATGCAATATATATGAATGGATTGGGTTTTAAGTGTATTTTTCAATAGTATAATTTTTCATCAAATATTATATAACACAAACAAAATATTTAAGGTCAAAGTTGAACCAGTTTGACTCTGAAAAGTTAAACTGGACACTTATTTTGAGACGGAGGTAGTATAAACCAACGAGCATAAACTATTATTTGTTTATGATTGTTTGCTTAAGTTTTCCCTCTTTTACAGTAACAAAAAGATATGATAGAGATGTAACTTTTGAACGTAATTGAACAGATTACAAAACATGAACAAGTGTATCCGAGGGAACAAGCCCTAGATAAGTTTAAGATCTTAGGAAGAAGATTAGAAAACCTTCTTTATTACTCGATTGTTTCAATTCAAGCTAATCATGGTAGTAGATTTGAACATAGGGTGCAATTTGGGGACTTTTGCAAACAACATGGAATCTAACATAACTTCTCGGACATTAGCCCTCCTCAAATCAATGAGGTCGTTCAAAGGAAGGATAAGAAGTTACGAGAGATGTGTCATGCAATGTCAACTGAGCAATCCATTCCGCAAAAGTTTTGGTGTCATGCCTTAGATACCGCGTGTTACATTTATAATAGGGTCTACTCTAGGAAAACACTTAACAAAACGCCATATGAAATTCTTAAAGGTAGAAAACCATCACTAGAGTACTAGTTCGATTGTTTTTGTGTAAGAACTAAGAACTACAGTAGTTTTCTATATATATGTACTTTGCATTTGGAAATGAATAAGGAAGAAAATTGTTTCAAAGTCTAGTTTCTCTTTAGTTTTTTGGAGTCTTACTCGCTTAAAAGGCCTTATCATCTTGTTTCTTTATCTATTAATTAAGAGATTGACCATCTCAAATCGGTCTCTTAACAAAAATCCAGCTTTTTTCAATTAACTCAGACATGATTTTATTTCTTTATTTTACCACTGCCTTCCTAATCTTGCAATTCCTCTCTTAAATAAACTCGGAACTGCAGGTTAATTAATACTCCGTATTATCCGAGAAACAATGAAGAAAATCAGCATGCCATTTAATAACTTGTATAAAGTAACTAATGCAGTTTCTGCAAAGTATATCAAACAAGAAACAAAGATAAATGAGAAGATCTCTTTATCAGAGCTTAAAAGCTATATGATCTTGTCGCATGTTGACACCACACATACCTATAACGTAAACACACTTGCATGTTCATAAAAAATTGGCATTTATCATATCAATTATTGATCTTGAAGTAGAATTTATTCATCTTAACTACAGTTCTAATTAATCACCGCTTTTGTGCCACCGGGTGATGCGCTCCTCGTTATCTTTCATTTCACCCATTGTCTTTTCTTTCTTCCCTATTTCCCCTCTTTTTCATTTATGGTGTTGATTGATCATATCGCTGTTAGAATTTAAATATCTTGACATTCAAATAAATAAATAAACATAAACATCAAAGCACGTAATAGCGGAAGCAAGGATCTATTTAACACATAATAGAATTACCGAATATTAAATAAGAAACGTACCGTTATGATCTTAACAAAACAAATATCAAATCTTCTTTCTCCTTCACTTGAACAACCAAACGGATTAATGTGGAACCCCTTACCTTTTTGTTCCACAATCCAAGATAAATAGCAAAAGTATGTTATATCTGAGCTCTCGAACACACGTACTATTACTCGATCAAAGGTTGATGCTAGTGAATGAACACGATTATTAAACCAAAAATATTTTGTTTAATAAACCTTGAATCTATTATTAAACCAAAACTATTTTGTTTAATAAACCTTGAATCACTATTTTGTTTAATAAACCTTGAATCTATTATTCAAGAAGGAAGTAAATAATATATATACATACTATATGATGCACATGTATATTATTATCATCATGGTTTAGATTCGTACTACACATATCATACAAAGATATCGAACAGTACAAAGCATATCAACCAATCTAAAAAAAAAATACATAAAGTCAAAGAAATCAACTATATGTACTGTACGTAGCAGGAAGATGAATTCATAAACATAAAGTCGATTTGACTTTATTTTTGAGTATATTATTATGTGTCGTCCTATTAAGAACTTAAGGGTTTGTATATATAGGCTCCAAACTTGTTCTCCAAGTTTGAGTCTAATACATCCTCAAGTTTCAAAACTCGACACTCAACCCCCTCCTTTATTTACTAACAGTCATTAGTCAATTCTGTTAATTACTTTAACTTCCGTTAGTTATCATTTTGTGTCTAAATAATTAAAATATATAACAATTATACATATTAATTATTCCTTTGATCATTCATACGTAAAGTGTGCAATCCCTCAGTCCCGGGTTCGATTCTAGTCATACACGATTTAATATTTTTCCAAAACTCTAACAGCTCCCACTTGGAAATCTATTAAAAAGGTAATGACATTGGTTAGCGTCTAGCAACACGCCAATGCCCCTAGTACAACTCGGGTGGTGGTCTCCTGGAAAAACCACTTGATGATTAATCATCATACTTATCCTTTTGTTCTAATACTACATTAATAAAGATATTGATCTAAGTTATTCTTTATTAATAATTATGTTTCTCGTTGTTTATGATTGAGCAAGATTACCAAATCATCTGAACTATTCAGGGGAGATCTTGGGTGCGGCCGCACAAACATCTTGTCAACCCTACGAGGGGCCCAACAGTATTAAACTCCAAACAATTTGAAGGAACAAATTCTATCTTGACTACGAGCATAACACATGCACTTCGCAACGCTTCCCAAAACAATCCGTATAGCTACCCGTTACGTATAGCGTTAAATTGAATCAAAGAAATGCACTACATGCATGACAGTTATCTGGTATCTCAATTCTGAGGATAACTATATACTCATGACTTACTTGATGACAAGATCTATAAAGTAAACTCATGTGGCGGGATTAAGTCCTATATTCAAACAATTTGAATATCATGTGAAATCGGCATGACAACGCATCAATATACTTTAAGTATATTATACCAATACTCAGATTTACCTTAATTTAATGATATTCCCATATCATTAACTGGCAACGGACAGTTTAGAATATATAAATATATTCAAGGATATAAACATGCAAATATAGGATATATTATTAAGAAAATGATAAATAAACATAACCATTATTTTATTTCATTAAAATAATAACTGTTCAATAACATCCCATTATCTAAACACTAAAATAGATCAATGCATGATAATTCTAATTAATGAATTATGCCTCAAGTCATGTCAAACATACTTGTTGACAGGGCATAAATCAACTAATTTTAATCTATGTGAATTTTGAGAATACTTATTACAAGAATTCAATTAATGAAGTTCTTGTATGTGTGCTATCAATTATCTTGATAATGCCACATAATATTTCATAAAATACGTGACATCCTCAACCACGAATTTATGACAAGCAAACTATCAAACATTTTATAGTTTAAAGTACTCTTATTCTTTAATGTAAAATGCAACTATGCTTACAGTTAAGCATAACTAGTACACATGGCCATTAACTAGGATGAAATCCTACCATGACTAGTATTGAGTGTTATCTCAATCTTATCAGGATCATTGTATGCAAACAACAATATGCTCTTTAAAATCCCGTAAACTTTAATATCCAATTGTGTAATCGTTGATACCTTCAAATCTTTCCAGATTTGTCGGCTATATCAATTACGCAACAATTGCCATATGGTTCATATTTAGAATTTAGGAGCTATTCCAGGATGAGGATGTTAATTCTAAATCTAACCATATTCATTACACTTAGTTATCTAATAACTTTCAATTAGATATTAATGTTGTCAAATCATCTTTCATCAAACATGATACAACATACAACATGATGTACATGAAAATCCTTGCATTAAACTTAGATTTATTCATGTCATATCTTTCCAAAGATATGTATCTATCTAGACTTTCTAATAGTATAATCATGTTAATTAGAATCAATACTTTTACCGCTTATGTTTATCATAATAAACATATATTTCAAGGTTGTATTTTCTAAATCTTCACGTGAAGTTTCATTCCAAATTAAGATTTAACATTTAATGTTTATGGAATATTACTTCCTATATGTTTTGCAACATATATGAAATAAGAAAATAAATTTAACACTCCCACTAGCTTTTAGGAATATTAAGAAATTGCCTTATTTTAATTATAGATCAAAATATGGATTTAATAACTAAACATAAGTATATCCCCAGATGCATGCATTAATTCATTCATAAATGATTGCACTTTGTATACTTCCAAAGATTATTTGAATTCAAATACTCCTTTCAATTACTTATCGTCCTCGCACAAGTAATTACTCAAGAAAGAGTTTTGATATTCCATTGTTAATTTCATTTAAATGAAACTAAGAATGACAATCATAATCTTTATACATTTAATGTGCTTAGAAAGAATTTTAATCACAGTTAATTGCTTAAGTATGTTTGATAATCTTTTCATACATTAAATATGTACACAGAATTGTCCATTATGATTTCTACACAGGAATTTAAATCTCTAGGATTTTTATTCCTTTGTAGAAACTCATCATCATTCTATAGTGTAACTATAGAGTTCAAAATTAACTAAGTTTCCAAAACTAATTATCTTTATGGACTGCATCTAATCATTCATAGTATGAGTATCTTGCCAAATTCAATATTTGCAATTCTTCAACATGTTTACCATAATCCTGTAACTCATAATCCTCAACATATTATACAAATATTTGAGATATCCTTGCGGATCTATGAATGAGAATTCCTTCATCTTGAGATTTAACATTTACATGTTTAATTCTCAGCATGACATTTGCTAGTGTATTTTAGAAGATCATGTATCTTGTAATTTTACCTACTCAAGATAAAACTCTCACTTGTCTTCGGCAATTTATAGACTGTCTATAAATACTTTAGCAAGTAGAGCAACATAAAATTGTTCTCTTTTGGGACATTACAAATACATATTGACAGTTCCTTACATGAAGTTTGTTAATAACCTACTCAAAATAGTTTTAACAAATTCAGAACTTCAATTTTAAGACTTAATGTGATTCATCACATTCCATAATAAATGGTGTCTTATTAATCTTCTAGGTTGGAGTCTAATTGAGTATATACAATGCATACTCAATTTTCTAACCTTGATAACTTTAGGAAGAAATGAAGATATAGTTATCTTTAATCAAACAATATCACTAGAGTTTGATTTTCCTAACTGAACGTACCATAACCATTATGTATTTCATTAGGATTAATATTGTAAGACAATCTTACAATATGTAAGATAAATATATTTTGTTTTGGCTTACCTATTTACCAACTAAATCAAGTTAATGGTGAAATAGATTTTCCAAACCAATTTGCATGCTATATAACATAAGTACTTTTTGACCAAGTCACTTCATGTCTATGTCTTAACAAGAAGACATAAACTGTTATAATCCCAATCTACGTTATAAATCATTGATCAACTCAATGACTTCTTGTATATGTCTCAATTAAAATATAACAAGTTAACATCTTACTTTATTATAAGTCTTGTAACAATTAAAAGACTTCATATTTATATCTTTACAATAAAAATATAAATATGCATAACTAAAGTAATCATGAACACCACAATTTGGTTTCAATAGTATTTCAAGTTAATTTATTTACTTCATATATTTATGACATTCCGAGAATACATAAACATTCAAATTTGAAGTAGTATTAGATTACTTCATTTATTTATGTCATTTCAATAATACATAAATATTTAATTTTGAAGTAATCGCATTATCATATTGACACTTGTTCTAATAAAAATCTAATTAAGAACTTGCAAATTAACATAGTTTCATTACATCAGTTGATCTGCTAGTAATGAAAGTATGTAATTTACCTTGTCATTAATATCTATGTCAAGGTCTCACTTACGCTAGATATTAATTCCAAGTGTTCTATTTATTAGATGTGAATAAAAATCACATTAGAACATTTATTCTCTTACCTTGCAGTCAAGAGAATCTTTTAAATCATATTCCTTTGTGTTGTTGCTTGCACACAATTAAGATTTCTCCCACTTGTGCATGGAACAACACCATGTGTCAGATAAACAACATGACAATCGTTTGTTTATGTGATCAATATTATTGTGTCATAGATATTAGTAGATATAGAACCACCTTGTCTAATAAGGAAACGCACATGACTATCCTTAAACCCACAAGTGTCTACAATTGGAAAGTAATTATCTTAAGACATTCCAGAGATAATCCGGGTTACTACCAAGATAACAAGCTCGTAGCTCCCACTGAATTATAGATCATTACATTAATATATGTTATCCAGTAATTACAACACTATGCTCCCACTGGATTTGACAACATTATAAGTGTTTCATAACCAGTAAAAGCAAATAGTGTGCTATTTACTTTCCTACACCTTTGAGTAATCCCAAACGTAACAATTACTTAGGTACTAAAAGAATGTATTCTACTTTGTAAATGATGGACTATCCATCAATTCAATTAACTTGGAAATAATTGGGCATGCAATTTCTTTCTTAATTTGACTATCATCCCAACCATGGTATGTAGCATCTAAAAGTGGTCAAAGCACAACAACTAGACAAAGTGTGCTAGTTTGCCTTTTACCAATTTTGCGGTAACTAGTCTAGCTTCTAATTTAATAACTCATAAAATGTGCAATTTTCTTAACTATTAAAATTTTGCTATGAGTTATTTCTTAGAATTTAGACAATTCTAATTTTCCCATTATACCCTTCTCATACATGAAAAGGTATATGGTTTAAGTCTCACTCTTCTCAAAGAAAGTAGATTTGGTTTGTTCTTTTAGTAAAGTTGACTCTAACCAAAAACCCTACGGGTGTAGATCAATTTACCATTAAAAGAATGCCCCACGTTTACGGTTTTTAACGTTGCATTAATACATTAAAAGAATTTACAAAATTCAATATTAGTATTTTCGATAATAATTTTTCAAGAAAAGAAAATTACCCAGGAAATATAAAATAACCATTTAATTTTCTTGAAAACTAGGATCCAACTTTCCATAGTTTCACCACATCAGTTGATCTGCTAGCAGTGAAAGTACAAAAGATGGTAATTGTCGAACAATAATCGCGAAACAATTTTCTGACTCCTAAATTTATGGGAATTACATTTGCCAAACAATTTGCAATGTAAGCATGTTTCTTCCCATCTCATGCTTTAAGTCTCAAGGTCTCACTTATAACTTAATTAAGTCGTCTAATTTAGAAACATGTAAATTCACATAATTTTATTACACTCAGTTGATCTGCTGGCAATAAAAGCATGTAATTTACCTTGTCATTAATATTTGTGTCAAGGTCTCACTTACGCCAGATATTAACTTCAAGTGTCTCTTATAATTAGATAGCATTGACTTAAATTTTTTTATAGGGTATTTATTTTGATGTTATAATCAAAATATGTACAAAGATGCATGCACTCATCTTTGTATCATAGGTTTTCAAAACAATTTTAATTACCAATTAGCTAAGAGTTAAATCAACAAAGTTTTAATTGAGGCGTTGAGTAACTTACAACTTTGCCTTAAGATGCTTCGTACATATAATGGTGTACTTGGTAAGTCTAATTTGACGCACAGGCGAGCGGAGAGACAGAATGAAGTCTCTTTAAGGCCACAATTTAATGCGAAACCAACCTTATATCCACTTTATAGTTTGTCAAATTAGGTCCGCCGCTTCGACCATTTGTACAGTTACATCAATCAATTAAAAGTTTATGATTCTAAGTCTTATAAAATTATGTTGTAAATTATTAAATTGCTAGTCTCGCCTGGGAGCAAATTACCGTGCGAAGCGAACCACTATCGGCACATAAGACTTGGCAATAAATAATTTACCACATCATAAGGTTTCATAGTTATTAGGTCCATTTAATTTTTTTATACCAAAAATCACCCTCTTGTTTGCTTACAATTCAAGAATAATTTAAACAAATAAAACAAGTAATTTCAACAAAATTAAATAAACACAAATAACGCATATAATCTTAACAATTAAATCATATAGCCACATGCAAACCTTTTGATAAATCCTATTAATAATCTATATGTGTAATTATTATGTATATAATTAATAAAACTCCCATTGGTTTTCGAGCGCATTGTACCCAATGGACCACAGACGCCAACAATTGACCGCGTAAGTTTTAATAATAATATACCACGTTGCACATAACTGATTCATTAATTTAATAGATTAGGTCTTCCCTAATTTTAGATTTATCTAAACATGTAGCACATAAAACAAACCCAAATCCATGATTTCTTTGCATGAAAAAATCATGGATCATTCAGGAACGCAATCCTTATTCAAATAAACACATAAACATGTCCTAATTTAGGGTTACAAAACTAACTTTTTAACTAAGAAGGGTCGAAACCCCCACCCCCCCTAAATTATGGATCGAATTATTTTTTAGATATAGTATTAAAACCCTAAAAAAATTCGACTTGCATACATGTAAATCCAAATCAAGATTTGACTTTTATTATGTGTTTCGATAATAACAATTACATGTTAAATTGGCTCGTGATGCCACTGTTGGAATTTAAATATCTTGACATTCAAATAAATAAATAAACATAAACATCAAAGCACGTAATAGCGGAAACAAGGATCTATTTAACACATAATAGAATTACCGAATATTAAATAAGAAACGTACCGTTATGATCTTAGCAAAACAAAGATCAAATCTTCTTTCTCCTTCACTTGAACAACCAAACGGATTAATGTGGAACCCCTTACCTTTTTGTTCCACAATCCAAGATAAATAACAAAAGTATGTTATATCTGAGCTCTCGAACACACGTACTATTACTCGATCAAAGGTTGATGCTAGTGAATGAACACGATTATTAAACCAAAACTATTTTGTTTAATAAACCTTGAATCTATTATTCAAGAAGGAAGTAAATAATATATATACATACTATACGATGCACATGTATATTATTATCATCATGGTTTAGATTCGTACTACACATATCATACAAAGATATCGAACAGTACAAAGCATATCAACCAATCTAAAAAAAAATACATAAAGTCAAAGAAATCAACTATATGTACTGTACGTAGCAGGAAGATGAATTCATAAACATAAAGTCGATTTGACTTTATTTTTGAGTATATTATTATGTGTTGTCCTATTAAGAACTTAAGGGTTTGTATATATAGGCTCCAAACTTGTTCTCCAAGTTTGAATCTAATACATCCTCAAGTTTCAAAACTCGACACTTAACCCCCTTCTTTATTTACTAACAGTCATTAGTCAATTCTGTTAATTACTTTAACTTCCGTTAGTTATCATTTTGTGTCCAAATAATTAAAATATATAACAATTATACATATTAATTATTCCTTTGATCATTCATACGTAAAGTGTGTAATTCCTCAGTCCCGGATTCGATTCTAGTCACACACGATTTAATATTTTTCCAAAACTCTAACAATCCATACGTGTTTCTTCGTGCCTCTTCCAGCAAAATGAGCTAGAAAAAAAAACTACTACCTAACTCTTTCACACTAGAGTGTTCACTTGTAGATCTTTGAATATTATGTGCAAAAAGTGTCAAAGTTCTTCCTCTAGCTCGAATTCTTGATATGTAAAAATTACTCAGATGACTAAACTGGTGTTATATATATTTTTGTTTTTTTAAAAAAAAGTTGCAATGATGCTAAATTAATTTATCTTATTGGCTAAAAAGTGAACACCAACTCCTTTATAAGTAGACGAGTCCAATTTGTCTACACGTTATATCCTTCATACTGTATGTCAAAAATCTTAAGAAGTTATTGCACAATAAATAGCATTTTGCACGAGAGAGAGGTCACTTAAAATCGTGAGAAAGAGGGCAAAACAAGTGCAATATTCAACAATATTGATGGCTAAACTACGCTTTCAATCATAAAGGTGATGCCTCATTTAATATATGTGTTGGGGCTTACAGGTATTCATACGTTATCCACAATCTAGTTAGGCACAAAAAGGACAAGATAAGTGATCGAATATCAATATGATATTGGCACCGTTTCCTTTTAGACACACCTATTCCTAAACACGTAATGAGGAACCTATTGTTTCCGGTGAGATTTAAAAAAAAGTTTATATAGAATAGACAAGATTTAAGTAAAAATTCTAGTGGACCATAAACTTAAAATCAGGCTTGGCCAACTTATATCTAACATTCCAACCTATCGTCTAAGCAAGTGAGACATCCGGGTATGGTGAGACTAACTAGCCTGTTTTTCCTTGGAACCAAATAATCACAAGTCACTTATATAATACTAGGTGTACTAATCCGTTTACCCGTTGCATACGTAAGTGCCAAAGATGATTTGAACTCACACAATATATGTTGACCATGTCTATAACTGGATTTATTGTTAACGAGAAAACTAAAAGATTGATCATCGCGTGCAAATTTATCAGGTGTAAATAACTTCTATATTAATTATGATTTTATAGCTTCAAGTAAACTATTAGAGTTTTTTTAGGAATTTTAAGGAAAAGGTTTAGTTTTTCCATTTAGTCATATAAGTGTAGAGGCGTGTGGCTTGGTTGTTAGCACAATGTTTACATAACGTAAGTTATGCTATGCATTGATCGATGTTGGAGAAAATTGAATATTGGATGCAAATACAATATGTAGTGTGTTGCAGTATTATATGTTGATTCTTCACTAAAAACAAACATGTGACAAAAGATATGGTCATTCTTATTCTTATTTTAAACCATTGTTGTTATCAATCAAAATATGTTAAACCATTGTTTGACGGTGGGCCCGTTAGTTATCAAAAGTTACAAACGTTAAAAATGTACCGCCTTGGAGTGCAGTAAGATAAGGCAGTTGAGTGTGACCAATAAGGCGAATATTAGCAAGAAGACGGAGGTGATGTACTTCTAACACATGTATTTCTTTGGACTTATAAATATACTAATTGGTTGAAAGACATCAATTAAATGGCGCCGCTGCCGGGTAAGGCTTGAGAAGAGTTTATTAATTTTGATCGTTGATTCGTGTTTTAAAGACCCTTCCCTCGAAAGTTACTTGTTTTTGTTAAAAAAAAGAAAATACAAAAAGAAAATAAATAAAACACTTTGTCTAAAGTGTTTTCAAAAATACAAAAATAATACATCTTCACTTTATTGAAAGTGTTGTAAACCATTCCAATAAACAACAAAAGAGATCGTTAAGTTGAACGTTACTCGGATTATTTCTTTACTACAACCTATACACGGGGTTCTAGTTAGGCTTTGACATTAAATTGCAAGCCGAAAAGAGATCCATTCTTCTCTTACGCCACGCTGCGCGTAGTTTTGAAAGAAAAGAGTACGGTTGATCAAACGATCACCAAAAAGATTGTAATTTCAAGTTTTCTTTAAATATAAAAAACCAAAAATATTTTCCTTCTTCCTTAAATTTTCAAAAACCCAAAAAGATTTTCTAATTTGTTTTTCTTTTTAAATTTTGTGTTGTTTTAGTGCATGTGCACTCGTTCTTCGTCTTCTCCCAATCTTAATTCTCCTATATCAAACCCCGAGAGGTTATTACGTCAAAGTAATCGTCGTCACCCATCACTTTTCACTATGGATGATCACAACCAAGATGAGGGGCCACCCCCTCAAAATTTGGATAATCCGGCTCCCGATCTCCGACCAATGGAAGAATTACTCCAATCACTTTTCAATGGTGTTGGCAAAGCAATCGTGATACCCAATATGTTTGCAAATCAATTTGAAATTAAAACTGGGTTACTTAATCTTATCACCGGTATTTCCTTTCACGGTTTTGAAAATGAAGATCCTCATTCCCATGTCCAGAAATTCATCGACATCACTGAAACGCTTAACTTCAATCACGTTCCTCATAATGTGCTTAAATTGAAGTTATTCCCTTTTTCTCTCGTAGGAGCAGCCCGGACTTGGCTTGACAAGGAACCTCCTAATTCGATTTTTACTTGGGATGACTTAGCCTCCAAGTTCGTGAACTACTTTTATCCTCCTTCTAAAACATCGAATCTCAGAAATCAAATCACTCGATTTCAGCAAGCTTTCGATGAATCATTCAACGAAGCTTGGGATAGATTCAAAGAGTTGTTAAAGAAGTGTCCTAATCACGGATTTTCAACCTTGCTCCAAATTGATACTTTCTACAATTCTGCTGCGGGTGGAAATTTTCTGACTAGAAATACTCAAGAAGCTTGCCAGAGTGAGGAGTTCTAGAACCAAAGCTCAAGTTTCAAATATGAGTAACAAATCAGATGATGTTTTGACCCGAGCTTTTAGCAAAACAGAAGAGAATCTAGCCGCTCTCACTAAACAAATTGGGCTTCTAATTAAAGAAAGACCTTCTCAGCCCGTCAATGTTGTGAATCAAAAATGTGAGATTTGTGGTGGTCCACATCCTTATTATGATTGTCAAGCCTCCGGTGGCTAAGGTTTGAATGCTACCGTAGCATCAGCAACCTACAATCAGATTCAAGGATTCCGTCCTCAAGGTGCTAATAACCAAATGGGACCACCCAGTTTTTCTTCATTCCAAAACAATCAAAACCATTTCCCTCAAAATTACAATCATCAAGTCAATGTTGTAAACCAAAGTTGTGAAACTTGTGGTGGTCCACATCCGTATTTCGAGTGCCCAGCCGCCGGTGGCTACACTCAAGAGAGCGTTTATGCTGCTTCGGGATCCTATAGTCAGGGAGGTAACGGTTACCAACCACAAGGAGACCGTAATCTTCTCAGCTACCGTTCTAACAATTTTCTCGAACCACCCGGTTTTAATGCAAATCAAAATCAAAATGTGCCAAATAGAAATAATCAAAATCAAAATCGGGTGAATCATGGTAACCAAAACCAAGGAAATTACAATCGAGGCCCGAATCAAGGAAATCTTAACCAAGGAAATTTTCAAAACCAGGGAACTTTTAATCAGGGAAATTTTCAAAATAACAACCAGGGTTTTAATCAAAACAACCGAGGGCCAAATCTTAACAATAATCAAAATCAAGGATTTGTGCAAAACCAATCGCCCTCGGATGAGTTGTTGAAACAACTAATTCTTCAACAAAAATCCCAAGAAGAGACAACTAGGTTTTTGATTAAGGAAATGACTGAGATGAAGAAATCTTTAAATGATCGACCCTCGGGCTCTAGAACTCTTCCAAGCAATACGATCGCTAACCCGAGGGGCGATGTTAAGGCGATCGCTACAAGGAGTGGTGTATCATATGATGGACCCATGGCTCCGACTACCTCTTCTTCTCTACCTCCCAAGGTAGTCATCCGTGAGACCGAGGTGACAAAGGACACGGAACTTCCTACTAAGAACGGAAGGACCGAAGACGTCCAACCTCCGGTTGTCCAACCATCTAAACCAAAGGTTGTGCTTGAGCCCGAAGAAGCTCCCGTAAAAGCCAAACTTCCTTATCCTTCAAGATTGAATGATTAAAAGCTCCGCGAAAAAGCTTCAAATCAAATGGAGAAATTCTTCCAAATCTTCCAAGATTTGCATTTTGATATAAGCTTCGCGGATGCTTTTCTTTTGATGCCTAAGTTTGCTTCTACAATCAAAGGATTATTGAGTAACAAGGAAAAATTATTTGAACTGGTAAAAACTCCTCTGAATGAAAACTGCTCAGCGGTTCTCCTAAAAAAGCTTCCGGAAAAGCTTGGAGATCCCGGAAGATTTCTCATCCCATGTGATTTTCCAGGGATGGTTAAATGCTACGCCTTGGCCGATCTTGGTGCAAGCATCAACCTAATGCCGCTTTCCGTCTGGAACAAGCTTTCTCTACCGGGACTCACTCCTACTTGCATGACCCTCGAGCTTGCGGACCGTTCCATAACCCATCCTAAGGGTGTAGCCGAGGATGTCTTTGTCAAGGTAGGGAAATTCCATTTCCCCGCCGATTTTGTGGCTGTAGATTTTGATGCTGATCCCCGGGTTCCTCTAATTCTTGGAAGATCATTCCTGAGGACCGGGCGTGCTTTGATTGACGTTGAGGCGTGGTTTTGCGACCTTACAACAGGTTTTATCTCTCGAGGGATCTCAAGAGGCTTGCAATTCCCACCAGGCAGTGTACCTGACCGATGTAGTATAGTGAAGTGGCAAGTACCGGGGGATTGATCGTTCTCTAGGGGAATAGTGTCGTTAGGATTGAAAAACTATTCTAATAGGTCTAAGGGTGAGGGAAGATTCTTTTTGTATTTTTATATTTTATGAAAGCAAGTAAAATCTCGGGTTTGAAGGAGTGGGCGGAATTAGTTGCTAATCAACTAACCCAAATTACTACAAATGCAAATAAAATAAAATAACTGAAAATGAAAAGGTTGTGAAACTTATGTGGAGAGAAATGTGTTTACTTAGATTTCCTTACTCCCTAACTATTTTTTACCGGTTGATTAGTGTGTATTAATTGCGTGGATGACGGGTGTATTCCTTAATACCAATCGTGGGGTGGCGTACGTACTTCCCCAACTCTACAAGCTCCTACTTCACTCCTATGTCGAGCCGGCTAGGAAGCTCCTAACATGGGATCACTAGAATTCGCTCATACATTAAATACAACCATAAAAACCTTAGTACGCATTGGTTCATGTTTCTTAAGACGTTCAAGCAAGTTACCGTATAGGAAGTTAGCCAGTTTTCTTAAGCCTAACATCGATAAACAATCATCCAATACAATTAATAACACACTAATAACCGATAATCAATAGTTAGGTTTCATTAGATCTAAGCAAACACAAAATAAATCTAGCCTAGCATGTTAATTAAAAGACAAGAACAAGATATAATCAAACAACACATAGACATATTGATTGATTAAATGATTACTTATCTTCAATTAAACATGGGAGATCCAAGGGTATAAAAACCCGTTAAAAATGGCAGAAATTCGTCTTAGGGTTTCTCCTCACAAAGTTGCACACTAATGACAAAAAATTGCAAAACTATATATAGAACTTAGTGGCTGACGGCGTCACGTTATAGATCTTGACGCCGTCACCTCGCCGTGTCTAGGGTTCCCGGATGGTCTTCCTGACGCCGTCCCTCTTTAGTCCTCCAAAATCCTCCCTGGCTTATCAAGGCTTGACGCCGTCAGAATAAAGCTTGACGCCGTCTCTCTTTAGCTTAAACCGTGACGACCTTGATCACTTCAAAGGGTGACGCCGTCAGATTTCCTTTGTAAAACTCCCTGGCTTATCATGTGTATTTTTCATATCCACCTTTTTTGCCAAGCCGTGACGCCGTCAAGAGCAATACTTGACGCCGTCAAGTGTACTTTTCCAGCAGCTTTGGAGACTTTGTCGTTTTCTTCACTTTTATGCTCCAAAAACGTCCAAAATGCTTCCTTTTCCAGATTTCTTCTCCAAAGTACCTAAAATGACAAAAGGAACGATTTAGGGCAATATTTGATCAAATAAATACGATTTAGGGCTTAAATGACCCCCTAAAAGCGGTACACTTTTCGCTTCATCAAATACCCTTACACTTGAGATTTGCTTGTCCTCAAGCAAATGCGCTTTTATTCTAATCAAAATACAAGTTAGGGGTCATTTAATGCTAATATAAAAGTAATTACAACAAATAGTCGTTCCACTTTAATCATAATAAGCACGGAGATTACAAACTAGCACCTCACAAGTAGTGTTTAGATACTCACATCTCTCAGGTGTCATCAAAATAAATCTCATAAATGAAAACGGATAATATCTCTCACTACCTGTCATAGCAAATAGATTACCATAGGCTTGGGAAAGGATCAAAAACCTTCTCCACTAGGCGTAAGCACCTAAGATAAACTATCAAAGAGGGCTTTTAAACGGGTTATAACGTTAGGTGTAGGGATATGATAAACACGGTTTTGTTGGATAAAGGATATTTTACTGGTGGCGAGTTAAAGATCTTGATTAATTACATGTACAATATGGCGTTGCTAAGCCAAGACTAGACTCGACTTAAGCTGAAAACAAAATAACAGAAACATAAAATAAACATAAAATGAAACGGGATGGTAGTCCGTATGTTTTTTCTACTTTTCTTTTTCTCATTTTTTTGTATTTTTCTTGATTTTTTCGATTTTTTTTTTTTTTTTTTTTTTTTTTTTTTTCATACACTCTTGCCCTACCATCCAAAATAATACATCATAGGGGCGTTGCATCCCCTTACACTTGAACTTTTACATAACTTTACAAGTAACTATTCTAATGACTCGAATTAAGATAATCGAAACACTTGGAGTACTTTTTTAAAATATTTAGCACATATGGGGGTAATAATGTTGTTCTTCCCCATTACTCCATTACACTAGTACTTTACCCATGAGTCCCAATCGTCCCAAAACAATATGTACAAGGATATGACTCGACTTAGCAACCATGTAATCAATTAGATAATTAACTTGGGGTTTAAACAAATGTTGTCACAATAATGCACTAAAAATGAGTGCATACAAGGTAGGCTAAGGCGATTTGGGTGTACATTTAAGTGGGGTGTAACAAATTCTTCCTTTAAGTAAAATGCTTAAAGGTCGAAACGAAAAGATAGGCTCTGAGGGGTGTACTAGGGGTATCGTGTACTAAAAATGAGTACAACGCAAAGGGTGTGGGAGAATTACTTGACCAATGTAGCCAATGTAATTATAACAAAAACACAGGTGTAAAACAATGGGTTAATCCTAATACCTCTTATCATGTAGTAAATCTAACTACACGAATGTAGTCTCACTTGTGGCCTCGGAATGGTCCTAACGCAAGTTCTAGAATCTAAGTGCTACCGGTACACACATCATAGCATAAATGCTTTTCCTACCAATTCTAGGGGCGAACCTCACATATTTGGGGGTGGAAATTTTTTTTAGTGGTACGGTTTTGTGCTAGTCATATAACTCCTATCCATGAGACGCTTATTAAGATCAAAGTTTCACTCCTATATATTGTAAAAAATTTTAAATTTGGCACTAAAATTGCCCTAACAGGTATTTCTCTCAGTTTTATTACACATCTACCATCAAACAAACGAAAAATCAAGCGTAATAGCATTCTCTAAAGTATCGTACTTTACCCCCCCTTACACTTAAGATGAACATTGTCCCCAATGTTCAAATAACAAGATGTAAAAGTAAATAAGGTAAAAGAATGAAATCAAATACTCCCCTGATTCGTTTGGTGGATAAAGAGGTGACATGGTTAGATCTTCTTCCAAGAGAAAGTAGAAGCTCCAAGACTAGTGCATTGCCATAAGCTTGATTCCCCATACATCTCCTTGTCCAAAATAACCTGTTAAACCTGAGAAAACAAACACGAAAACCTGCATAACATCGGCGGGATAAATTCTATATAAGGATATAATGCTTGTGGAATGATTATTTTGCAGATTCCTGGAGTTTATAAGTTAGAGATTTAATAAAAACTTTTTATGAAAACAAAACTTTCAAAATTTTCAGAAAATTAAAACCTGACGCCGTCAGGTTGTAAAGCCTGACGCCGTCAGAAATGATCTAACAGAATTCTCATGTTAAGTTTTCGGAAAATTTCTGGAAAAACCTTTACCTTACTTCCTGGAATTCCTGCAAAACATCATTATGACTCGATACAAGCATTTGACTCAAACCAATACGAATATGTATGTTAATTTATTATTATTACGATTCATGTTCATTTGTTCTAATAAACCGATTTGGATTTCCCTTACACTTAATTTTTGCAAAATACCTTTATATGTAGTTAAGACGAAGTTAAAAACAAGATAAAGCATTTTCACAATTTAGTTTTGAACATGAATCAATAATAATAAAAATTAAACATACATACGGAAACAAATAAAATCAAACAACCAAATAAATAAACACACAAAGCAAATAAAGCTTGGGTTGCCTCCCAAGAAGCGCTTTTCTTTATTAACGAGTCTTGTAGCTAGACTCAAAGTCACGTACATTACGTGATTCCATCATTGGTCACGGTTCCTAGGCCATTCTCCTTTGATTCTCTATCAGAATCACTTTCATAGTAAAGGTATTTCGGGTCCTCGAGATCAAAAAGATTGTTTTGATATTTAGAACTAAGCTCCTTATCATGCTTAAAGAATCTACTTGACAGGTCAAAAGTGTCCTTACATCCCCGTCTCACATCATCGTCACATAACACGAGTTGGGAACTTAACCCATCGAGCCCTCCATAATCAATCTCCTTGAATTCTCTCATCTTGTAAGGCGTTTGGTATGAGATTTCCCTAATCCCATCGGTGAAAGTCAGGATCCCATTAAGCTCGTCCACAACCAAGCTTGTGGCCTTGCAAAAAGGTGCCCCAAAAACAACTTGTGATAACCTGGGATCGATGTACTTTTCGATATTATCGACGATTGCGAAGCTCATAGTGAATGTCATATTTCCTACAAACACCTGTACATCATCATCTATGCCAATGTCATCCTTCCCTTTATGAATCATTCCACATCTGCAAATGTTGTTATAATGAAACAAGGACATCACATTTTTGGGTAAACATGTGTTAATGTAGACATTATAAAAATGCTTGTGACCAATCATGCAAGGTATTTTGAGATTATTTGGATCACGTCGCTTAATTCGGCCAGGCCTTCTACCGTGTAGCCCCCATGTGTTGAAAATTGCTGATGGTCGATACTCATACACTTCTTCACAGCCATCCCGAAAAATCACTTTCCTGACACCATCGGTAAATAATGCACTACGATCATCCTCATCGAGTATTACTCCCGTTGCTTTTATGAAAGGTTTGCCTAGAACAAGGCTAGTTAAGGATGGGTTGATGACAGAGTTCATGTTATTAAATACAGTTAGCTCGATATGAAAGAGGAACTTTTCTATCACAATTGGTACCCTTTTTATTACCCCGATGATATTAAACCCTTCATATTTGACCTGTTTGGTGAAGGCTTCGTTATATAGAGAAAGGGATATTGCATTCATAGAAGAGTTGGGGTTTATGTAGGCATCTTTTATAAACTTTTTCCTAGTGGTGCAAGATATCTTAAAGACTCTGGGAGCGCCATCCTCTATTCTCTCTCCAAATCCCATAGGCAACTTTGCTGTGCCCCTCTCAAGTTCCTCCATCAGGGGGCGGTCTAGCAGTCCTGGGAGCCCATGAGGCATTTCAGATTTCTCTTCCGAGCCCTCCTCATCACTCACCTCTCTTGTACTCGAGTTCTTTGGTGAGTCTAGATAGTCGCGGGCGCCTCGGGGTTCTTTTCGGGAACTTCACCCTCCATTTCATTGTCCACGTTCTCGGTTGATTGTTGGTCCAGATTGGGTTTAGGAACAGGTATTGTTGTAATGGTGTTCACGAAGTGGAGTGGTTTCGAAGGGGTATGAGTATCTCCAGTTTCTTTTCCGTTTTGTGATATGTGTTTGAAGAGTTTACTAGGGTGCTTGATTTTTACAGGAGGGGGTGTTTGGTGAGTCACCGTGACAGATTTGATCTCATTAACTCGTGCCAACTCACAAGTTGACCTGCCAGCAATGCGATCGTTGATAACCCTTAACAGGTTATCAACCTTGTTGTTCATATCAACTTGCTGTTGTCTGAATTGATTCTCAAGTTTGGAGAGCTGTGTTTCTTGAGAGAGAATAAATTTTTGCAGTGATTCCTCGCGATTTTGTTGTTTATGCGTATGCTGATGAGGATAATGTTCAGACCAGGTGAGTGGGGGAGAGTCATTGAATGATACGCTTCGAGTTTGGTTCCAACTAAAATTTGGCTTACTCTTCCATGCCTCATACCTATCTTCGGAATTCTTGGGTCCATAATTAGTGGTGAGCCACTTGTCTCCCGCCTTATCGATTCGCGAGGATGCGAATTCTTGGAAAGCCTGTTTGGGGAGTTCCATGCAATCATGAGTGTCGTGGGGACCACTACATAATTCACATGAAGAAGCGATTTTGTTCACTTGGCTTGAAGGTTTAGGAGCCTCGTAGGATTTCATAAGAAACTTGACTTGGTCTTCAAGTTCTATGATCCTACGGTCGGAAGTGCTTGAATTGTTCGAAGGCAAAGATATTGCCTTGACCGTTTTATTCAAATCACGGGGATCACTCCAACTTTCGTTGTCATAAAGAGCAAGATCTTCTAGGAGAGCCCATGATTGTTCCGCACTTAGATCACGCAGCTTACCACCGGCCGATTGGTCAATGGTTTGCCTCATGGAGAGATTGATATGGTCATAGAAGATTTGGACTTGGAGCCAAAGTTCTATGCCATGGTGAGGGACTTTTTGGAGTAAGTCCTTGAATCGAGTCCATGCCTCGTAGAGGGTTTCGCCTTGACGTTGTTGGAACATCAAGATATCATTCCTTAGCTTGGTAGTTCTTCCTGGTGGGAAAAACTGAGCGAGGAAACGAGTGGTGAGATCATCCCAAGAGGTGATGGATCCTGCGGGTAGACGCTCTAGCCATTGACTAGCTTGGTCCCGCAGAGAGAATTGAAAGAGACGCAGTCGGGTCAGTCTCTCGAGTGGCAACATCAAGGTCTATGGAATCAACGATTTTGAGAAAGTCCTTGAGATGTTGATTAGGATCTTCGGAACGAAGTCCATGGAATGTGCATCCGCTTTGCACCAACCGGATGGTGTCGGATCGCAAGGGAGTGACATTGGCTCCTAGAGTGAGCTCAATGGTGTTTCGATAGCCATGGTGGCTAGGACGGGAGTAGTCTCCTAAGGTACGGGCTCTAGGAGGTGGGTGTTGTTGTGGTGGTGGGTTGTTGGGATCAAGGATATTACCACCTTCCATGATGTCGGATGGTAATGGTTACGAACAAAGAAACGAAGAAAAAAGATAGACTAAAGAAATCCTAGAAAAATAAAATAAAAATCTCACTAGAAAGGAATCTAGTGAGTAGACCTAATAAAATAAAAATTCAACCTAAACAATAACTATTCCCCGGCAGCGGCGCCAAAAACTTGATGCGTGGTTTTGCGACCTTACAACAGGTTTTAACTCTCGAGGGATCTCAAGAGGCTTGCAATCCCCACCAGGCAGTGTACCTGACCGATGTAGTATAGTGAAGTGGCAAGTACCGGGGGATTGATCGTTCTCTAGGGGAAAAGTGTCGTTAGGATTGAAAAACTATTCTAATAGGTCTAAGGGTGAGGGAAGATTCTTTTTTGTATTTTTATATTTTATGAAAGCAAGTAAAATCTCGGGTTTGAAGGAGTGGGCGGAATTAGTTGCTAATCAACTAACCCAAATTACTACAAATGCAAATAAAATAAAATAACTGAAAATGAAAAGGTTGTGAAACTTATGTGGAGAGAAATGTGTTTACTTAGATTTCCTTACTCCCTAACTATCTTTTACCGTTTGATTAGTGTGTATTAATTGCGTGGATGACGGGTGTATTCCTTAATACCAATCGTGGGGTGGCGTATGTACTTCCCCAACTCTACAAGCTCCTACTTCACTCCTATGTCGAGCCGGCTAGGAAGCTCCTAACATGGGATCACTAGAATTCGCTCATGCATTAAATACAACCATAAAAACCTTAGTACGCATTGGTTCATGTTTCTTAAGACGTTCAAGCAAGTTACCGTATAGGAAGTTAGCCAGTTTTCTTAAGCCTAACATCGATAAACAATCATCCAATACAATTAATAACACACTAATAACCGATAATCAATAGTTAGGTTTCATTAGATCTAAGCAAACACAAGATAAATCTAGCCTAGCATGTTAATTAAAAGACAAGAACAAGATATAATCAAACAACACATAGACATATTGATTGATTAAATGATTACTTATCTTCAATTAAACATGGGAGATCCAAAGGTATAAAAACCCTTAAAAATGGCAGAAATTCGTCTTAGGGTTTCTCCTCACAAAGTTGCACACTAATGACAAAAAATTGCAAAACTATATATAGAACTTAGTGGCTGACGGCGTCACGTTATAGATCTTGACGCCGTCACCTCGCCGTGTCTAGGGTTCCCGGATGGTCTTCCTGACGCCGTCCCTCTTTAGTCCTCCAAAATCCTCCCTGGCTTATCAAGGCTTGACGCCGTCAGAATAAAGCTTGACGCCGTCTCTCTTTAGCTTAAACCGTGACGACCTTGATCACTTCAAAGGGTGACGCCGTCAGATTTCCTTTGTAAAACTCCCTGGCTTATCATGTGTATTTTTCATATCCACCTTTTTTGCCAAGCCGTGACGCCGTCAAGAGCAATACTTGACGCCGTCAAGTGTACTTTTCCAGCAGCTTTGGAGACTTTGTCGTTTTCTTCACTTTTATGCTCCAAAAACGTCCAAAATGCTTCCTTTTCTAGATTTCTTCTCCAAAGTACCTAAAATGACAAAAGGAACGATTTAGGGCAATATTTGATCAAATAAATACGATTTAGGGCTTAAATGACCACCTAAAAGCGGTACACTTTTCGCTTCATCAGACGTATATGGTGAAGAAATCACATGAAGGGTGGATAATGAGGCCGTAACTTTTAACCTCGACCGAACTTTCAAATACTCCTCCAATCACGATTCCGTCTCGATTAATCGAATTGATGTGATTGATGTTGCCTCGGAGGAGTATTCTCAAGAAGTTTTTGGATTTTCCGATAAATCCTCGAGTGGAAATCCCACTCCTTCTTCTCATCCTATTCTTTCCGACTCTTCCCCTTCCCTCACTCCGTTTGAGGGAAGTGATTTCATTTTGGAAGAGATCGAGGCTTGTCTTAAGAATGAATCAGTTTCACCGGAAATTGATGATTCAGACTTTGACCCGGAGGAAGACCTTCTCCTCCTTGAGAAGTTACTAAATGATGATCCGTCATCTTCTCTCCCTCCGGAAGAAATTCAAAAAGAAGAAATTAAAGAAGTAAAGCCGTCTACTGAGAATCCTCCGGAGCTCGAGCTCAAGGATTTACCTCCTCATCTCGAATATGCTTTCTTAGAAGAAACCGAAAAATATCCCGTCATCATTTCTAAAAACCTTAAAGATGAGGAGAAGACTCAACTCTTAGACGTGCTTAAAAAGCATAAGAGTGCCATCGCTTGGCAGATCTCCAACATAAAGGGCATAGACCCTCGGTTATGTACTCACAAGATCTTACTGGAAGATAATTTTAAACCCGCCGTCCAGCAACAGAGACGGGATAACCCAAAAATCCATGATGTCATCAAAAAGGAAGTTATTAAACTCCTTGACGCTGGGATGATTTATCCAATTTCTGATAGCTCATGGGTTAGCCCGGTCCACTGTGTGCCGAAAAAGGGTGGAATGACTGTTGTGACAAACGAAGAAAATGAGTTAATCCCCACACGTCTCGTCACCGGATGGAGAGTGTGTATCGATTACCGAAAACTCAATGATGCTACCCGTAAAGACCATTTCCCTCTACCGTTTATGGACCAAATGCTTGAGCGTTTGGCGGGAAATGAGTTCTATTGTTTCCTCGATGGCTTTTCCGGGTATTTTCAAATACCAATTGATCCCCAAGATCAGGAAAAGACCACCTTCACATGTCCTTATGGAACATTTGCCTACCGACGCATGCCTTTTGGCTTATGCAATGCTCCGGGCACGTTTCAGAGGTGCATGATGGCCATATTTCACGATATGATCGAGAAGACAATGGAGGTCTTTATGGATGATTTCTCTGTGTATGGAAATTCTTTCTCCTCGTGCCTCTCCCATTTAGACAAAATGCTGCAAAGGTGCAAAGACACCAATCTTGTGCTAAATTGGGAGAAGTGCCATTTCATGGTTAAAGAGGGCATTGTCCTCGGCCATAAAATATCAAAAGTCGGGAGTGAGGTAGATCGTACCAAAGTCGATGTGATCGCAAAACTACCTCATCCCACCACTGTAAAAGGAATCCGAAGTTTCCTTGGTCATGCCGGTTTCTACAGACGATTTATTCAAGACTTCTCTAAAATCGCCCGGCCTCTGACCCATCTTCTTGAAAAAGATGCTCCGTTCTTCTTCTCTCCCGAATGCATCGAAGCATTCGAGGTTCTTAAAAAGAAATTGACTGAAGCTCCGATAATGGTTGCCCTCGATTGGGACTTGCCCTTTGAGCTAATGTGTGATGCGAGTGATTATGATATTGGTGCAGTCCTGGGGCAACGCAAATCAAAATACTTTCAGCCGATACACTATGCTAGCAAGACAATGATCGTAGCTCAATCTCACTATACTACTACCGAGAAAGAGTTGTTGGCCGTTGTCTACGCTTTTGAGAAATTTAGACCATATCTTTTCTTATCCAAAAGCATAGTGTATACGGACCATTCTGCTCTCAAGTATCTCTTAGCGAAGCAAGATGCTAAGCCGAGATTACTTCGGTGGATTCTTCTGCTCCAGGAATTTGATATTATCATTCGTGATAAAAAAAGGAGCAGAGAATCTGGCCGCTGATCACTTATCCAGACTTGAAAATCCCCATCAAAATGATCTTGAGAAAAAGGAAATCACCGAAACATTTCCTCTCGAGACACTTGGGATGGTATCTTTAAAAGATGATCCGAGTACCCCATGGTTTGCCGACTATGCAAATTACCATGCGGGGAATTTTGTGGTAAAAGGGATGTCATCCCAGCAGAAAAAGAAGTTTTTCAAATATGTAAAACATTATTTTTGGGACAACCCCTATTTGTTCAGAATATGTGCAGATCAAGTGATAAGACGGTGTGTACATGGCCAAGAAGCCGTTGACATCCTCACGGCTTGCCATAATGGACCCACGGGGGGACATCATGGTGCCAGCTACACCGCTAAAAAAGTCTTTGATTCTGGGTTCTATTGGCCAACAATCTACCGCGATGCCCACGACTTGGTAAAGTCATGTGACTCTTGCCAACGTCAAGGAGAAATCTCACAAAAAGAAGAAATGCCTCAAAATGCAATTCAAGTCTGCGAGATCTTTGACGTGTGGGGCATCAATTTTATAGGGCCATTGCCGTCTTCACGAGGGAATAAGTATATCCTCGTGGCCGTCGACTACTTATCAAAATGGGTTGAAGCAAAAGCGCTCCCCACCAATGACGCCCGAGTTGTTGTTAAGTTCTTGAAAAATCTCTTCTCCCGATTCGGAACTCCTCGAGCTATAATCAGTGATCGCGGTACTCACTTCTGCAACGATCAATTTGCAAAAGTTATTCTCAAGTATGGTGTCACCCATCGACTTTCTACCGTGTATCACCCGCAAACAAGCGGTCAAGTCGAGGTTTCGAATCGTGGATTGAAACGTATCCTTGAAAGAACCGTTGGTGAAAACCGAGCCTCGTAGGCCGACAAATTAGATGATGCTTTATGGGCTTTCCGAACAGCCTACAAGACACCCATCGGGTGTACTCCATACAAGCTGGTTTACGGAAAAGCCTGCCATCTGCCCATCGAGCTCGAGCATAAGGCATACTGGGCCTTAAAACATGCCAATTTCGATCTCAAGACCGCGGGTGATCACCGTAAGCTCCAAATTAATGAATTAAATGAGCTTCGGGATCAAGCCTACGAGAATTCTTTGATCTATAAGGAGAAAACAAAGAGGATTCATGACTCTAAAATTAAAAACCGCATCTTTAATGTTGGTGATCGAGTCCTCCTCTTCAATTCTCGATTAAAGATTTTCTCGGGCAAACTCAAAACCCGCTGGTCTGGGCTGTTCACCATCACTCAAGTTTTTCCATATGGAATCGTCGAGTTAGCTCAACCCGACGGTCCAAACTTCAAGGTGAACGGTTATAGGTTGAAGTACTATTTTGGAGGGGACATACCATCCATGGTTGTCCCGGATCTCCAAACTTTCCCCATGGACAACTAAATTCGGGGACGAGTCAAGCTACGTGACTCGTTAATAAACAAAGCACTTCGTGGGAGGCACCCCATGCTTATCCATCTATCTTTTTTCTATTTTCTTAATAAAAGTGAGGAGGGGCACCTTTTCCATATTTTGTGTTTTGTGGTTTCTTGTGATATGTCCAGGATTTGCCCGAATTATGAAGACTCTCGTGCTCGTGGTTTACTTCTCTCCACTCGAGTTTCATCATTCGTTGCTTATCCGATATCCTTAATCTTATCATTTTACGTTTATCTTTGGCATAATTAATAAACGGCCTTAGGTTTATGTAGGAGAACCCTTACCTTTAAGACATTGAGGACAATGTCTCGTTTTAGTCTTGGGGGGAGGGGGGTGATCTTTCGATTTGATTTATGCCTTGCATTTTTTGTCGTTTACTCATGCAACCCCGTTTTTCCTCCAAAATTGAAAAAAATCCAAAAAAATGAGAAAAATTAAAAATTTTTTTGCAAAAATAGAATAAATTTTAACATTTTGTTGACTTTCCGCTGGTGAGAGTAGGAATAAAATTCTGACTTGATCGGGCGTGTTGAGCCCTAGCTTGTCCCCTTAACAATTCGGCTAAGCATTGATTTGTCGTTTTAAGTATGTTTATATTTTCCAAAGGAATACAACGGATGTATTTCCCCGGGTCGTAGTCCCAACGAAGGTTGAAGTCGAGTTGTCGGTAACGGTGTCGAATGTGTAGTGAAATGTGAAATAAGAGTGATATTTTGGGGTTTTACACTACGAATATGAAATAACTAATAAAAACAAGTTATTAAGCTAAGAAAACAATCAAAGAAAGCACACGATTCCTAAAACGCAATTTAAGTTTAAAAACGAACGTTATGAATTCTAAAAACGCAACTAAATAATGAAATTCTAAATTATAAGTCCTAAAATATAAAAATAATTTTCCTAAGTGCTAAATACTAAAATAGAATTTTAGAAAAAAGAAATATATTTTTTTGATTTTTAATTAATTATTTATGAATTAAAAACTATTTTAAACTAATTAAATGTTTAAAAATACTAAAAATAATGAGAAAAATCTGAAAATTTTAATAAAACTACTAAATGATAAAAGGGATTTAGGAGATTTAGGAAATAAAACTCAGTAAAAAGCTTGTTAGGATAAACTGTTATAAGCTTAGTCAGTTAAATAAGCCAAAGAGTTAGAAATTGGTTAAAAGAAAAATGATGTGAAGTTATAACTGAAGAAGTCCCTAGGGCAGTTGGTGTTAGGTGTGAGTGGTGTGCTGGGTGGCCAGGGTTCGAATCCCAGCAATGACTTTTTAACTAACTATTATTTTTTTTTAATTTTCTTTTAAAATCTGATCAAGCAACCAAAGATAAGCACTTTTTGGAAAAGGAAAATTTTTTGAAAACTTATATTAAGCTCAGAAAAGGCTAATCTAAACTGATCAGTGGGCGTATTAAGTTAACAAAGGCAAAACCAAAAGTGCTTTAATGAAAACCAACTAATAAGCTCACAGAGATTATAATTAAGCTAATTCAGATTAAATGAGGTCCTAATAAGCTAGCGATGACAAGAATAAGCTATGAGTAACAGCAGATAAGCAAAAATAATCCCAAAAAGCAAATTCACAATTGATGTATGCTAAACTAAACAGTCCTAAATAGGCAACTTGCAGACCAGATCTAAGCTTATGAATAAGCTGAAAGATGAAATCCGAGCTCCGAAACCTAAAGCCTATACTACAAGCTATCTATATACAAAAAATCAGGCAAAAAGAACAATTGAATAAGCAGATATAGATCAAGCAATAAGCTGAGATGAGCCAAACTGATGGTGTAGGGCTGCATATAGCATTCTGATGCAGCAGTTGGGGTAAATTGAACTTAAATCTTTCAAAACTCGATGGAACAGTACCTATCCTTGTAACTTCACTTAAAACACTGAATTACACCTAAAAATTCCAAAAGTTACCACCAGATCAAGCTCAGCTTATTGGGGGCTTATAAAGGCAGTTACAACTTCTAATTTTGCACTTATAAACTCAAATCCTCAAAAGTACTCGATACAACTTAAAACCTGACAACTACAGCTTATCTAACCTAAATTAAGCTCAATTAAACTTCAGCTAATGGTACATGAACAGTAGTGAGAGTTTTTGACCACAAACAGATCATATCCCAAACACCCTTTTAAGAAGCTTATTTGAAACTTAACACTACTAACCACTGATTTAAGCCTTAATTCTGCTTAACTACTGATTACCTAACCTATATATCAACTAATGAGCAACTCCAAATTAGGAAATAAGCACTTCATTAAGCTAATCCCTATGTGACTGATTTTGCTATATAATGACTTTTAAGATCAAAATGAAATCTAACCTAATCAACTACTGAAATATAAGCTCAATTAAGATCAATTAACTATAATAACTCAAATTAAGCACTAAGTAACTAGAAATAAGCAGTAGATCAATATTAAGCCATGAATTCTTAAATGAACATGGAACTTACAAGACCTTTAAGCTGAAACAGTAATGAACCATTACTCACATATCCCAGGCTTGTTAAACACAAGCCAAATATACCCCAATAAGCTCTTCCAGAACAGCTTATTCTTCAACAACTTATTTGAATAGTACCTTTGACTTTTGTTGAGATTTTGTTTTTGAATCAGTTTAATCCTATACTAATACTCACATTAAGCTATAAAAGCTTAGATGAGCTTATATTGATGAAAAGAGCTTCTTGCAAGCTGAATTTAAGATATTTTTGTGTTGTGGAGAATTTTTCTATATTTTTCTTGGATTTTTGTATTTGAATTTGAAATAGACTAAATAACTTTATAAAAGCTTTTAATAGAATATAAGGAGCTTATGAAACAGTAACTTAACTTTTAACAACTACTAGTTAACTAAATTGAGGATTTAAATAAAATGAATGAACTCGAATTAAAAGTAAACTAATATTTCATTAACTGAAATTCAAATTACAATATTGAAAACTGAATTACAAACTAAGCTAATAAAACTTAAACTAACAGCATAACGACCCTAAGAAATTGTACACCAAATGAGGAAGAGGAGGGGGTATTTATAGCTGAGCTTGGGTCTTGATTAGGGTTTCTGGGAAGCTCCTATACGTCCAATCACAGCCCTTGATCATCCATCTTGTCATCAATCATCAGCTCAGCCCTTGGATCCTTTTTCCAACGAATTTCCACCAATCAGAAGGTAAGAAGCACACGGATTGCTAACATGTCATTCCTAACATGTCAGACCTTTCTAGAAATGCGTGTGAAGTACCATTGTACCCTTAATTGCGGTTAATTTAGAACGGGGTAATTTAGGGTTCTTGATTCTGGGTAAAAGGGGAAAAAGGGTGGCGGGTAAATATTTTTATTATTTGTTTGACTGAAATTTATTACGGGTTGACCGGGTGTGGGTTGGTTCGGGTTGTGATAAAAAGATTTTGGGTTGTGGGTTTCTTGTTGGGCTGTGGGTTATTTTAAATGAATGGATTGGATATTAGAGTCCGGATTTAGAGTTTAGGTTTGTGTTTTTAGTTTTTGGTTTATCAATCAAGTTCAAGGACCAATTTTGTAGTTTCTGAAACTCCAAGGACTAATTCTGCCATTCTTCAAATTTATTTTGCTTTGATGATTTCTTCCCCGGTTCCGGCTATAAATATCCTTTCCAAATCTAGTGCTCGTGTTTTCTGGGTTTTTCTTGATTTTTGTCCATATTTCATGATATCCGTACCTGCATAGAAACAAACACAAAAACACAGTATCTTTGGCATTTATGGTTAGTTTTTGGTCGTTTTGGTCTTAATTTGGCAAATAAAAGGTATGTGAATAAGCACATACCAAGCATTCGCGGATCTTATTATTTAAGATTTTAAGTTTGCGAAGAACGAGAAATGATAGAGTTTATTTAGAAGTTAGATGCTAAGCGTAGAGTAGTTGGTTCTCTTTAGAGCTCATCGAAGTTACTTGTGGCCTTTTGCTCCCACAAAATTGTTTCACCATATATAACTGTATGAATAATTAAAGATGTTAGGTTTTGCCGATGATTAGTTCTTGGTCTTCTTAAAAGAATCATTGCTTTAAAAATGGGGTACACATCAAGGTTACTTAATAAATACGTTTAATAATAATAAGTTAAGTGCTCTAAGCTACGGATTCGAGATCGGGCCTTGGATCCTTATTTCCGGAAGGCGTTTAGGTATTGGCTACCCTCTTGCACCGGCCCTTGGACCTCTAGTTCAGGAATGTGTGAGGTCTTGGTCTAACCACCTTGGATCCTCATTTCAAGAATGACTAGAGTCTTGGAACACTCCGTTGTAACGGCCCTTGGATCCTTTATTCCGGAAGGTGTAAGGTCTTGGAACTAAACCGTGAAGCTCCGTCGTTTAGGGTACGCAAGTGAAAAGTTAGTGAAAAAAAAAATGATGATAAATGAAAAATAGAAAAATGCAAAATATAAATAAAAAAAACCTTGATGTGGACCTCATTTTCAAAGCAACGGTTCTCGAGAGAATATTGAAAACTACTTAGCGTCTTAATTTAGTATCTTTATCGGACTAAAAAACCTATCGAAACGAGAAAATATGATGCAATTCATTTCTCACCAAAAATAAAATAAATAGAGGCAAATTAGAAAAATGGGAGCAAGAGGTAATTACACAAGTAACTTCCATGGGTAGTGTTGGCATCTGACTTGTAAATAGACAATGATTTCGTTTTTAAGCTTAGTTTGGGGACTCATGAAAAATCAGGAACGACGAATTTTATCCGTATGGTCACTTCTTTATGAGTCGTGTTTCCTACTCGTTGACCCTAAAAATTATTGATAGATAATGATTGTCAACAAAACCGTCACATGATTATGAGAAAAATACAAAAATAGAATAAAAGGGAAAATCGGGGAGTTTTTAGAACTTAAGATTTCTTAATCTCTTTTGAAAATTTTGCTACTTCTCAAAGTTAGTAAAAAGAGGTTAGAAATTTTTGGATTTAAAAACGTGTTTTTATAACATTGAGTGAGGACACTGCAATATCTTAGTCTGGGGGATTTTGGTATGTACTTATTCACATACCTTTTATTTGCCAAATTAAGACCAAAACGACCAAAAACTAACCAAAAACTAACCATAAATGCCAAAGATATTGTGTTTTTGTGATTGTTTATATGCAGGTACGGATATTTAGAAATATGGACAAAATCAAGCAAAAACCGAGAAAACACGAGCACGAGATTTGGAAAAGATATTTAAAGAGCCGAAGCCGGGGAAGTAATCATCAAAGATAATATTTTACAAGACAAGCCCTTGAATCACATTATTGAAGTTTGGCAGAAAAGGTCCCTGGAATTTCAGAATTTACACTTTTGGTCCTTACCAAATTTATTTCTAAAAATCCTAACTTCTATAAACCAAACCGGACCCTTTTCTATTATAAACCCCAAGCCCAACCCCCAATAATAAACCCGAGCCCACTACCCTTTCTATTATAAACCCACATCCAACCCGGATCCCACACCCGATCCACAAAATGATACCCGGTCAACCCACCATAATTACCAGTCAAACCATAAAACACTTACCCGAGCCTTTCTTTTCCCCAATATTTACTATTCCTAGAACCCTAATTACCCATCCCCTAAAATTACCACAATTAAGGGCAATTCTGTACTTCACACATGTTTCTAGAAGGATTCTGACATGTCAGGACTGACATGTCAGCAATCCCAAGAGAATTCAAGGCTTGCGATTGGTTGGTGGTGCGTGGCATTGTGATCCAAGGGCTGAGGTTGATGGAGTGATGACCAAGAGATAATCCAAAGGCTGATATCAACATGAAGAAGCATAAAGAAGGTATGGATCGATGACATGGACATCCTAGAAGCTTCACAAACCGGCTATAAATAGAAACCTCATCTTCTTCAATTGGAAGTAGTTTTTAGTAGTGTTATGCTGTAGTTTTGATTACTGAATTGTAATCTCAAAGTTTTCATAGTGTAATCAAGCTTTTATTAATGATTCTAGTTTTACTTTTTAATCCAATTTGCTTATTTACTCTCAAATTTCATTTAAGTTATTTGTTAAGCTCTTCTACTGTTACATAAGCTATTAGATAAGTTAGGATAAGCTCTTTAATAATCTATTTTCATTATTCATGTTTTAAATCCCAAAAATCTAAAAATTAGAAAAATCAATAAAAAAAATATTAAAAAAAAAAATATGTTCAAATCTTACTTCAAGCTTCAATAAGCTAAATTCTCAGTAGCTTAGACTTATTTCAGCTCTCTATAGCTTTTGTGAGTTTTTTTTTTAGATCAAATCAGTTCAAATATTCAAATTCTATTCCTATGCATATTTGTGAAAAGCTTTTTGGAAGTTGCCTGCAATGGAGGGGCAAGGAGGACTTAACTAGCTTATTCTCTGAATAAGCTAGAGCTTGTAGCTGCCATAATTGGTGCCTCTTTTAAGCTGAGGTCCCAAGTGAGTTTTAAAGTTCTATTTTTAGCTTATTTTAGCATAATCATTTTCAGTTGGATTTAGTGCTTATTTGTTGTTGAGAATTGCTTATTAGTTGATAATTTACCTAGGTAGTTATAGATAAGTCAGCATCTTAGCTTAAATCAGTAAGTCCTAGTTAAAATTAGCAATTTCAGATTTATATAGGGGTGTTTGGATCTAGTTGGTTTATGGTCAAAGTCTAGCTTATACTGTTCATATGCAATTGACTTAGTTTTGTTTGAGCTTATTGATAGATATACAAGCAGTATTCATTAGATCTTAAGCATTTTGGATTGATTTGAAGATTTTGAATCAATAGGTGCAACATTAGAAGTAGACTGCTCATTTAAGCTTTCATATAAGCTGAGCTTATTTGGTGAGAGTTTCTGGCCTTTTCATGTTCAATTCAGTGGTTAGAGTTAGAGTACAAGTTTTGGTATAAATTCATTAAGATTTGAACAATTTGAGGGTCATAAACCTCAGCTGCAACATCAGACTGCACTTGCAGTTCATTTTGGGTAAAATAGCTTGTTTGTTGAATTTTGAATTCCTTCAATATTAGTCCAATTAAGCTGGTAATTAAGACAGATACAGTTCAGTGGCTTGTTAAGTTGAAAATAATTTTGTTGGAATTTTTGGAGTGCTTATTAAGTGCTTTTGAGGGGCTACAAAACCACCTCAGAAGCAACTGATTGCCTGCATCAGATTTTGGCTCCATGATCATCTGTATTTGGGCAAAATTGAATGAGCAATTGATAATATAATTTGGGCATTTTCAGTTCATAAGTAGCCTCTAGTGTAAGCTTTCAGAATAAGCTTTTAGTTTTCCCTAAGAAGCTTTTGCCTAGCTTCTAGAGCAGCTTAAAGTAGTGTAACTGACCACTTGCTTTTGTCCTAAATTGGCTACTGCATGTGTGCTTATTGGCTTATTCTGAGTGCTAATTTGGCCTTAATAAGTTGTTTCAAGCTTTTATAAGTTAGTTCATCTGTCTTTGAGCTTTTTGTGAATTTTGGTACTGTAGAGCTTATTTCAAGAGCTTATTAGAAACTGCTTATTACCCAAACTGCTTACTAGGGTTTAGTAGAGTTCTATTTTCATTTTTTTCAGCTTCTTCATATAATTTTAGACTTTTCTGCAAAATTTCATAGTTTTCCAAATCATTTTGCTATTTTTAATCATTTAATTACTTCCTTTTAGTTTTTAATTCATAATAAAAAAAATATATATATAATTCTTTTTCCCAAAATTTTCTTTTAATATTTATCATTTAGGAAAATTATTTTTATAATTTTAGGGTTTATAATTTAGGATTTCACAATTTAGGTGCGTTTTTAGATTTCGTAACGTACGTTTTGAAGTTTAATTTTCGTTTTAAGAATCGTGTGCTTAAATTGCTTGTACTCTTAGCTTGAGTACTTGTTTTTTGTTTATTATTTCATAATCTTTAGTGTAAAACTTCAAAATATCACTCTTATTTCACCATTCACTTCACAATTCGACACCGTTACCGACAACTCGACTTCAACCTTCGTTGGGACTACGACCCGGGGAAATACATCCGTTGTATTCCTTTGGACTTATAAATATACTAATTGGCTGAAAGACATCAATTAGTGGTAACGCAGATTATTGGGAGATTATGGGGGCTACAGCTTTTTTTTCACAAAATAATCTATTGTCCAAAAAGTAGTATCGTTTGGCTGCAAAGATTAAGAAAGATTATAGGAAAAATAATCTCTAAAATTAAAAGTTCATCCAACCAGCTTTTTAGAAGGGGCTAGAGATTATTTTTTGTATAATTACCATTTTAACCTTCAAAAAACCCACATTTATTATTTGTATGTCTAGTTACGTCATTTTACACTTTTAATCTACAATTACTGCTAGTTTGCCAAACACTACTACAAAAAAAAAAGCTACATTATTATTCTTTTTCAGCACCAGCATCAGCACCAGCACCAGCACTATTATTCTTTTTCAGCACCAGCATCAGCGCCAGCATCAGCACCAACATCAGCACCAGCGCCAGCACCAGCACCAACATCAGCACCAGCACCAGCACCAACAATTTTGCCAAACACACCCTTTAGTAGTAAAAGATTAGGCATTATTTGCCAATATAGGGTTTTTTGGTTAAACATCTCATATTTCAAGGACACATTTTTAGTTTGTTGAAAAGGACGAGAGCTATTGCTACTTCTTATCATTGCTTTCTTGCGTGCAAGTGCGATTTCATCTACGACACTATTGAGTCAATTGTAACACTATTGAGTCAGTTGTAATTGATAATACAGAATTTAGCCGTACAACTTGCACTACGCAATTGACGTTAAAATGCCTCTTGTTTCTTGAGAAGGATTTGGACACACGCAGATGATCCTGCTAAGAAAAGGCACCGTTAGTCTCACCGTGGGAGGGATTCCCACGATCAACTTCGAGTGTGAGAGTAAATATATGTTTTGAGAGGATTTAGAGTTAAGAGGAATAGCGATAGTGTGGTTAAGTGTGTGTAAAAACCTGAGTTCCAAATGGCTAAGTACTTGATACTTTGATAGGGCAAGGGTTTTATCGTTTTCCTCGGATCGCGGAGACGGTACATGCTTTATTACCTGCTGGTAATAGCATGCTTGTCCTCCATTGAGATTGACGCCTCATTTCTTGTTTTTTGTCCTACACAAGACTTCACACTCTTTGGGATCTGTGTCGTCACGTGCTTCCCTGTTATGCTGTCTTGAAAGGCCTTGGTCAACCTACTCCAAGTCATCTCTTTCGTTTTGGATGATCGTGATTTTGACTTGGATCGCATCGTAAGTGTAACTTGTTCAGGAAGCATTAACTTGTATATGCTCCATTGTAAGCGCAATTTTTCCTGCTCCTTCCTTAATCGGTGTCCGATCGGACTCTCGCTAGCGACGGAAAGTTGTCTTTAAAGCGCTTCCACTCTTGGAGTCGAAATTTGCGTTAACAGGCGATCCGCGTAACGTATCATGTCCCCTAGTAGTTTGACTATGTAAACCAGAAAATAGTCGATTAGAAAAACTTTTCTCAGTTTATTCCTTATGCCCCACTTCGCAGCTTGATAAGGAGTCTTTGACACGCAAAAGCTGACTGATGGACTTGTTTTTTTGATTTTTGACCCAATGTCTGACATATTTTAACATAATTGCTAATCAAGTAATCTTTGATATAAGTCACGAAAACAACACTTACTAATAAGGATAAAGTAGTATCTTTGTGGAAATCAAAGACTTAGTCTCTGTGTTATCAAAAGGTTATCCTATGGTTACAGAGAGTACACCTGATGATGTGAGTGATAGTGCTCATAAAGACATCAGTGGAATACTCATGATATAAGAAATCATGAGGTTGTATAAATTCAACAACTGCCAAGCTCAGGAAGTCGAGACCAATGAAAAACACTTTGTATAACTGATGCGTTTAGGAGCAAGTTTTCAAGGAGCTAAGCAACACCAGTGGGATGAGACTGACAAATGCCTTATTACCCCGAGACTTATCTCTAAAGGGACTATATCTAGAATGGCGGAAACCGTGGGAAGATAAGCGAAAGTCTTATCAAAGGACGAAAAGAAAATCTGGGTACAAAAGTTGTCAGCATTTGAAAACCAAACGCACGCTCCACCTATTAACAAGGCACATGCTAGCTATCAAGCCCGCTAACCACTATACCGTGCATCCACAGTATTTTGCCTATTTAAACAAAACTTTGTAACGGATAGTAGGTTCAAACAAATACATAAAGTAAAACTTAGCTTATATATTGAAGAATCCCTCTCCAGAACTTCTAAGCAATGCTAGCTGCCTCAATTTTCAAGGGAGTGTTACATTTGTCACTCAACGAAATATTTACGAGTCCTATTCCACTTAATCTTTACATTCTTTAATAAAGATTTATACACGTGAAAAGTACAATGTGTATTATGGTTTGGGTAATGTTGTTACTTCCTGGTACTATGAAATCGCATTTACTCATCCTTTGACCAACAAGAGTATTAGACGGTTGGTTTCTCATAATCCAATCTTCTTGAGGACTACTAATAATCCATATCGTTCCTTGAATACGGTTAATAACACAAATCAGAACCATCCGTTTCTAACCTGACAAATCTACTATCCAAAATCATTCATCTTTAATTCTAACAAGACAGGCTCTATACAATAATAAAGAAGCACCATAAGACTCCACTTAAAATCCTGTAAAAGGAGCACAGGGTCTTAGATGTAAAATCAACAATGATTGAAAAAGGGACTTAGGAAAGGATGGTATTGTCTTCACGGCGGAAATGCTGCATCAGGAAATATTATTGAATGAAATGTTCCTGAATCTAAAAAACTTCACTGAAGACACCAACAACAAAGGAACAATCTTCATTGAATTTTTTTATTTTGTTTGTCAATATTTGACCAAATTCCATGGCAAATATTTGAAAATAAAATAGCCCAAACACCCTGACAAAATCATGATCAATAACTCATGATGATCAGTGAAATTCACTCCTGATACAGAAACTCAACAACAACTTCAAGAAATGCAAAGACCAACTGAAGATGCACTTTACCTCAACTGATGTAGAATCATGAGAAGAACTTGAGCAAATCAGGAACACTGAGATCTGAAAAGTCTCATATCCTAATGACTTTCTCTCAAACAATGGACACCTCACAACTATACAAGAATTCTAACTGTCATGAACTCTCGCTGATGTAGATCAACAAGTAACTTCACAAGGTTCAAGATTAGATGACAACATGAATCTAGGAAAGGACTGATTCTAAGAAGACAAAATCACTAAACACTCCAACAGAGTTCAAGACTAATAAGCATCAAAGTTATCTGTGAACTTACAAGTGCTATTAGCAGTTGTACAAGGAACTTCACTAAGAACAAAGGATCATCAGGGCAGCAATACCTGATGTCCCTCAGCTCTCTGATCAAACCAACCTGGCATAACCCTTTTTCTCTAAAAGTTAGGTGGATTGTAAAAGCGTTAAGTGGAATGAAAATCAGGCGCTTTCCCCAAAATTCTCGCCACAACGCCCTCTATCATTTGTCTATCATTCTGATTGCTTTAGTGATCATTATCTGTTTTAGTTTCCGTTTATTGGTTTTTTTGCGAAGATCATTAAATATAATATGATTTTATTCCTAGATCTGATTGAATGGTATGCAATCGGGTATGATGGGTTGTTATTCTCTGGGAAGAGGCGTGCTGTGCTTATTTATTCCTCATTGTATTTGGAAATCACCTCACACATTTGTAAACCCAAACCCTAATTTATTAGGGTTACGATTTCTTGTATATTACTTACGGTTTCGCTGTGTATTGCTTTGGGTTTCTTGTGGAGCCGTTCTTGAGATGATCTTTTTTCCCTCAATGCAACGTCTCCCTTCTTAGGGTTTTGTTATATTGATATTCAACCAACGATCTGCTCTGATTATGGTGTCGTTTGGATCTATTGTTCTTATCGCTAAACGAAACCCTAATTTTTTAGGGTTTGGTTTCTTATTCTTTTGCTAATGTGTGATGATTATCTACTCGTGACGCTGCAAGTTAACTCGTTTGGGGTTTGTTTGTTGATATGCATGTTCTACATCAGATGTATGTGTTATGTTCGTGGGTTTAGAGAGATGTAAGTCAAGTTTTAGGGTACTCTTGTTCAAAAACCCTATCCCTACTGTCACGAACCTGTTGGCGATTGTTACGTTGGTCGGTCCTGTGATCGTTATTACTGGAATTTAGGGTTGTTTAACCCTAGTTGTCGATTTGTTGATTCGTATTTTATCAGACCTGGTTGTGTTGTTTCAATTGTATCTGGTCTATAAGACGATAATAATAATTCGCCTGTGATTGGAAGTTGTGTATGATGCTCATATGTTGATGATGTATATGATTGAAACCCTAATTCCTAGGGTTTGATTCTACTTATTTGCTGCTATCACATGCACGTTGTTGTGATTACATGCAAGTTGGGTCTTTGTTGCTACTGTTGTTGCGACTACATGACCTGTGTGGTACTTTGGTAGGTTGGCTTTGTGTAGACAATTGGCAGTCCTATGTTGGATATGTGGCTTGAGTATTGGTGATTGTTGCTGGAATTTGGATCAAGTTACTATCCGTACATAGTAGTTTTGGTTGCTAAGATTATGCTCATTGGGAGTTTGATTCTTGGCATATACGTGTTTCTTTTTTGACCTATGGTGTGGTGGTAGTTATTCTCAACTGGTGGGTCGAGAAAAGGATTTATTTATAATAGTCATTGTATGATGTAAGTTTAATATGTGAGTTATAAGAATGGCCTGCCATTTTTATATAGTGGATATGTAAGTGTCCTATGGGACTGAGATGAGGGATGTCACCCTCATCCTTTGTACTTAAATGTTTTTTGGTGTAATAAATTTACCGGGTCTTTTGACCTTTTACCCCAAAAAAAAAAGCGTTTAAGCGGGAAAACCCTTGGGAAGATAACCATTGCTCCTTCCCAAGGCACTACAGAGGCTCATGGGTACTTGGTGCTGTCAACTCCGGTAAACCAAAAGGACATCAAGGCTAGAGGTCTAGGCACGTGCCTATCTACAAACAGTTGGCAATATCACTATTCCCACATGAAGCAATAGTAACTTCCCCGCTATAAAAACCCGTTACAACAAAGAAGAATGTGTGCATTCAACGAGAGTACGAAGTGAGAATTCCACACCACTAAATTTATAGTGTTAGAATCCTCAAAACACTTAGAACCCAAGCCTAGCTTGATTCTTTGTGTCTTTTTATTTGTCTCTCAGCGGGGATAGCCGTCTACAACTATCCCCTTGAAAAGCCACCCAAGTTATTAGTATATCAAAGTGGGTTCTTGACTAGCCTTGTAATTTCGCCCATATTGAATCATAAACTCGTTCTTATTTCAATGTCCAAACGTCACATGTTTATGTTTATTATGTTAATTCATGAGTTGCTCAAGTTGATGAAAAACTGAACCAACAAGTGGTATCAGAGCGGGTGGATCAATTCTGATCTATATCCATTCTTGAATGACTACTAATAACACTTAGCCGTTCTTGAATGACGGCTAATAACATACAACGACAATCCTCTACAAATCCCTAACATCTAAATCCCCTTTCATAATGTTGGGCAAATGATATACCCACTGATCCCTGACTAGGATTTGTTAATAAATCAGGCTAAGTTAAGATGTCTCCCTGATAGGGACATCAGAGAGCAGATCCAGAAGAACTCACTGATATCAAATGGGGCTAATGTTGTTAAAGCCTCAGCATGTTAGGTTTGGAGACCTACCAAACCTGATAGTGCATCAATCATATTGAAGAAACATTACTATATTAATGCACGAGGCAGATCCAAGTCAGTGATGGCTTGGGTCCCCAAAGGAATCTAATTTCCTTATTTTTATGTGCAGGAACATCCACAACAAGAAGAAGAAGATCAAGGCTATGCTGATAGTGGATGCTCTAGGCACATGACAGGGAACATGTCTTACCTCTCAGATTTCAAAGCTTTTGATGGAGGATATGTTGCCTTTGGGGGAGGAGCAAGAGGAGGTAGAATTACTGGTAAAGGTACAATCAAAATTGGTAAACTTGATTTTGAAGATGTGTACTTTGTGCAAGAACTTAAGTTTAATCTTTTTAGTGTCTCCTGACTTTAAGGTACCTGATGAAAGTCAAGTATTACTTAAAGTTCCTAGAAAGGGAAACATGTACAGTGTTGATATGAAGAAGATTGTTCCTAAAGAGAGTCTAACTTGTCTTGTTGCAAAGGCCACACATGATGAATCAATGCTTTGGCATAGGAGGCTTGGTCACATAAATTTTAAAAACATTAACAAAATTGTTAAGGATAATCTTGTAAGAGGTTTACCTCAAAAACGTTTTGAAAATGACCAAACTTGTGTTGCATGTTTAAAGGGAAAGCAACATAAAGCCACTTGTAAGTCCAAGATTCAAAACTCTATTACTCAGCCATTATTCAGGTTGCATATGGACTTGTTTGGTCCTACTTCTGTGAGTAGTTTAATGAATAAGAAGTACTGTCTTGTTGTCACTGATGATTATAGCAGGTTTACTTGGGTTTTCTTCTTAGCTACCAAGGATGAGACTAGTGGCATCCTTAAGAGTTTTATTACTGAGATAGAAAACCTAGCTTATAAGAAAGTTAAAATAATCAGATGTGATAATGGAACATAATTTAAGAATAGAGTGATGAATGAATTTTGTGATCAAAAAGGTATTAAGAGGGAATTTAGTGTAGCTAGAACTCATCAGCAGAATGGTATTGCCGAAAGGAGGAATAGGACACTGATTGAGGCAGCTAGAACCATGTTAGCAGACTCTAAGTTACCTACCACATTTTGGGCTAAAGTAGTTAATACTGTTTGCTATGTGCAGAATAGGGTATTAGTAGTCAAACCTCATAACAAGACACTTTATGAACTTTTTAGAGGTAGAAAACCAGCTCTAAGCTTCATGAGACCATTTGGATGTCATGTACCATACTAATACTTTAGATCATGTTGCAAAAAGGTCTACAAGGCCGATTAACGCCGATAGGTGCTACAGGCCACCGACCTTGCGATTTTGTAACTGGTCAAACAAATAGGTCAACCGTGGTCACGCGGTCATGGTGGTCAAACTGCCGGAACCTATAATCTTGTCGGAAGTACCCAAAACTCACTGTAAACTTATTTTGATCACTTATAGTAACTGTTTAAGTTAGTACAAGTTGTTTTAGAAAATACCTGCCGAAATACCTAAAACTCACCGAAAATACATAAAATTGCTGGAAATAACTAAATTGTCAGTAATACCATCCGATTAATCACCGATTAATCCGCCTAACCGATTAAGCTACAAGGTGTCGACCGCCGACTACCGATTCGCGATTTTGCAACCTTGCTTTAGATCATTTGGGCAAGTTTGATGGAAAGTGATGATGGTTTCTTGTTGGGAACTCTATGAATAGTAAGCATTTAGGGTATACACCATTAGAACAAGGAAAGTTGAAGAAAACTTGCATGTGGAATTTTTGGAGAATAAGCCTAGTGTTGCAGGAGAAGGTCCTAAGTGGTTGTTTGATATTGATGTGCTAATAGAGTCAATGAATTATGTACCAGTTGTTGCAGGTACAAACTCTAATGATTTTGTAGGTACAGAAGATAGATTTGATGCAGGAAAATCTAGTATGGAGAAAGAATCTTGCCAAGCCTACATGTTTATGCCACTGTGGAAGGATGGTTCTATATTAAATTCATCTTCAAAGGATGATGAACCTTCTAATGATGCTGAAAAGAAGGGTTCTGAAGATGGAAACAAAGAAAGTGGAGTGAAAGAACAAGAGAATCCTGATGACAGTACTAATAATGTTAGTACTGCTGAGCCAAAAGATAGTACTGCTGAGCTAAATGATCATACTGCTAGCCCAACAGTTACTACTGATGCTGATTCTTCTGATGATGAAGTGGATCTGAATAACATGCCTAACACCTATCAAGCTCCTACAACTCCAAATACAAGAATTCAAAAAGATCATTTACTTGATCTTATAATTGGTGATGTACAGTCTGGTGTAAAGACAAGAAGAATGACAATGACAAAGGATTCAAATGAACAAGGTTTTATCAGTGCTGTTTATGAAGGGAAAACACATGAAACCTTCATACTTGTTTGTTTGCTTGTTTCCTATCTCAGGAAAAACCCAATAAAAATGCTAAAGCTCTAAGTGACCCATCCTGGGTAGAAGCAATGCAAGAGGAGCTTTTACAGTTTAAGATTCAAAAGGTTTGGGTTCTTGTAGATTTGCCTAAGGGAAAGTGGGCAATTGGTACAAAATGGGTGTTCAGAAACAAGAAGGATGAGAGAGGCATTGTCATTAGGAATAAAGCAAGGCTGGTTGTATTGGGCTACACTCAAGAAGAAGGCATAGACTATGATGAGGTTTTTGCCCCTGCTGCAAGAATTGAGGCAATAAGGCTGTTTTTGGCTTATGCTTCTTTCATGGGATTTATGGTATACCAGATGGATGTGAAGAGTGTCTTTCTATATGGAACTATTGATGAAGAGATTTATGTTATGCAGCCACCAGGGTTTGAAGATCCTGATCATCCTGACAAGGTATACAAGGTGGTGAAAGCTTTCTATGGTTTGCATCAAGCTCCAAGAGCCTGGTATGAAACCTTGGCCAATTACTTATTGAACAATGAGTTTCACAGAGGAAAGATTGATAAGACCTTGTTTATCAAGAAGCAAAAAAGGGATATTTTGCTTGTTCAGGTCTATGTTGATGATATTATTTTTGGCTCTACAAAGAGGGAGATGTGTATTGAGTTTGAGAAGCTGATGCATGACAAGTTCTAGATGAGTTCCAATGGAGAACTTAATTTCTTCTTAGGGTTGCAAGTCAAGCAGAAAGAAGATGGGATATTTATCAGTCAAGATAAATATGTAGCTGATATCTTGAAGAAATTTGGGTATACTGATGTCAAGACAACTAGCACCCCAATGGATCCAGACAAGCCTTTGCTTAAAGATGCAGATGGTGATGATGTTGATGTTCATCTCTACAGGTCAATGATTGGATCATTGATGTATCTCACATCATCCAGACCAGATATTATGTTTGCTGTATGTGCATGTACAAGGATTCAAGTTACACCTAAGGTTTCACACTTACATGATGTGAAAAGGATCTTTAGGTATCTAAAAGGCCAACCCAAATTAGGTCTTTGGTATCCTAGAGAATCTTTATTTGATCTAGTGGCTTATAGTGATAATGACTATGCTAGTGCAAGTTTATATAGGAAATCAACAACAGGTGGTTGTCAATTCCTAGAAAACAGGTTGATATCATGGCAGTGTAAAAAGCAAACTGTGGTGGCAAATTCTACAACTGAGGCTGAATATGTGGTTGTTGCTAGTTGTTGTGGACAAGTACTCTGGATTCAGAATCAAATGCTGGACTATGGGTATAATTTTATGCACATCATGATTTTCATTGACAATAACAGTACTATATGTATTATTAAAAATCCTGTTTTGCATTCTAAAACAAAACACATAGAGATTAGACATCATTTTATAAGAGACTGCAATGATAAAAAGTTAATTCAAGTTGTTAAAATTCACACAGATAACAATTGGGCTGACTTACTTACAAAAGGTCTTGATGTTGGAAGGTTTCAGTACTTGGTAGCAAGTATTGGAATGCTCAATCCATAAAGTTTTAATCTCTAAGTGTCTTTGTAAAGTTTTGTAAAGGATTAGTACTGTTATATGTTAATACTGTTAGAAAGTTGAGTTAATACTGCCATTGCAAATTAGTACGTCTAAGTTAAAACTGTTAGTCAAAATTGATACTGTTATATAGACAATGCTCTACATTGTGTTTTCTTCGTTTTGGACTAACATTTGCAGGTTAAGCAAGCAGTATTATTGGTATTGATGCTGTGTGAGAAGCTAAAGTGGTGGAATGTTTGTAATGCTGTTATTTCATGATGGATTCATGATCGAGGGGATTTGAGAATCACTTGAAAAGGGTTTTACACCTGAGTTGTGAGGTTCCTTATAATCTTTTTCTTGAAATCAACTTATGCCTATCAGGTGGTTTTGTTGAACATGAATTGATGGTCATAGTTAGTCAGATAGTAACTGAGCTGACTCACTCTTTACCATTCTATCATTTGATAGTGTGTTAGTCTAAGTACATATGGTATTGAGAACAGCGAGCAAAAGTAAATCTAACACATTTGTATTAGAAGTAACACCTGCCACGAGCTGGAAACCCTGTCAAGAAGGCTCTTTTAATGAGTCTATCTTATCACAGGCAGTATTTATACTGAAATTTATTGGTTCTCACACAACCAGAGGTTAAATGCAACCAAAATTGATTAAGTGTCTTCCTTTACACTTAATCCCTTCCAAATGTATGAGTGCAGTATTGTTTTGAACGAAAATTTGAGTTAATACTGCTGAAAAGGTTTTTGCAAAAAGTTTGTACTGCTAGCGTAAAACTTAGTACTGCTGGGTAGTCGTTTGTACTGTTTGGTCATAACCGTTTTTAAATATAGCCGCTGTGATCTTTTTGGTACTTACTTTTCTTATAGGTTTATCAAAAGTGGATAATACTTATCTTTTCTTTAATTAAAAGATTTCTTCACGATAAGGAAAAGATTTATTAAGTCGGTCAAATCGAAACCTTAAGCATTATCCATTAAATCTCAATTGGCTTTACAAAACACACTTTCATTCATTAACGACTATAACCCAGCACTCTAATAAACTTTTCTTGCTCATTATGGCTAATTTGGAATTTTGCAACAAGCACAACATGGTTGCATTCTTGGAGAAAACAGAGGGAAGTGATGGCTTTCATCAGATAGTAGATTTCCTAAATTCTAGCCACTTCAGGTATGCTCTTACTGTGAATTCTACTATTCCTGTCTCTCAAATCAAATAGTTTTGGCAGACTGCTACTGCCAATACACTTGATAATAGAGACAAAGAGTTAATTGCAAAAGTGGGTGGCAGAGCCATAACTATTACTGAGTCATATGTTAGAAGACATCTCAAACTAACAGATGATGATGGTATTAGTTCCTTGCTAAACACTGAAATTTTGGAAACTCTATCCAGGATGGGGTATGTGTCCAATTCTGATAAACTAACTTTTCAAAAAGGACACTTTGCCCCTCACTCGATATTTTTCATACATACCATCTTACACTGTTTGAGTTCTAAGAAAACCTCTTGGGAGTAATTAAGTAGCAATATTGCAACTGCTCTCATTTGCTTAGCTACAAACAGGACTTTTAATTTTTCAAAACTGATTTTTGATGGTATGGTCAGAAATGTGGATAGCATAAGTTTTTAATCTATCCAAGGTTTATTCAAATATTTTTGAATAAGAACAAATATCTACTTCTGTCCCACAAAACTATTTACAAAATTCCTAGCCTTACTCCAAAACTTTTTAGTTACATGAGAATGGCTTCTAAGGGGTATAATAGGATAGAAGTACCACTATTTGATACTATGTTTGTTCAAAATCAAACTATTCAGGGTGAAGGATCAACAATCCTAGTTGAGTCCCAACACACACCCATAAGTGCTCCATCTTCTTCACAACCACCAATCACACAAACCTATAGGAGAAGACACAGACAGGAATATGTGGTACCTAAGCCCAGATCTCCTCCTCAAATCAATGTAGCAGATGAGGCTGTCCTAGACAGAATGGTGAGGGCTACCACTACTGTTTCTGGCTTAGAAGCTGGGTAGGTTAGTGGTAACATCAGTAAGACCCAACCCATGACAACATCTACTGTATCAGGTTCTCATGAACTTGGTTCAGGTGATGGACTCCCTAGCCACATGGATACTATGGGGGAAATGCCCCATGATTCACCTCTCCCAAGAGGTCACACACTTGGAGGTGATGAGGGCAGAGTGACACTTAATGAATTGATGGACATTTGTACCAATCTAACAAACAGGGTTACTGGCTTGGAGGAAGAATTGAAAGAGACAAAAAAAACTCTATGGTGCTGCCTACACAAAACTCATTCTGAAGGTGAAGAAATTACAACACAAAGTCAGGTCCTTTAAGGCTAAGAGAAAGACAACTATTGTAGAGTCCTCAAGTTCAGATGATGATGATGATGATGATGATGGTGATGATGATGATGATGATGATGATTTGGATTATTCTTCCAAACAGGGGAGGAAGAGTGCATACATTGATCAAGACCCAAATATGGGTGGTGACAAACAGGATGAAGATATGGGTGGTGACCAACAGGATGAAGATGTTCAACAAGACACAGAACCTGTAAATCTTCAAGATACTGCTCTTGAAGAAGTTAGTACTGTCAGTACAACTGTTAGTACTGCCAGTGTATCTGTTGCTGCAGACAAAGGTAAGGGAATTATGCAAGAGTCTGAGCCACCAAAGAAGATCAAGAAGAGAGTTCAAGTGCAGTTATGTCTTGATGAGGAAGTGGCAAAGAAAGCACAGGATGAAGAGCAAGCTAAGTTTGATGAAGAACAAAGGATTGCTTGGTTTCTGGTTGAACAGAAGCTCAAAAGTGAAGAAGAAGAGAGGTTACCTCAAGAACAAGCTGGTGCACTCTTAGCTCAGCAATTGTATGAACAAGACAGAGCAGCTATTCCAGATGAAGAAAGAGAAAATGCTCTCAACGATTTGATTGAGATGATAAAGAAGAATCAGAGTAAGAAGATGGCTGTTGCAAGAAGAAGCAAACCTCTAACTCAAGCACAGATGATGAAATACATGAAGGAGTACTTGAAGAACCAAGATCATTGGACTGCCAGTCAACTAAAAGGCAGATCATTTGATGAAATAGAAGGATTGTACTTCAAGGCTTACAAGAAGATACAAGATTTCATACCTATGGATACTGAAGAAGAAACCAGAAGTACAAAGAGGGCTGGAATTTCATTGGAGTCAGAGTCTTTTAAAAGATAAAAGATTGATGAAGACTTACCTACAACAGAAGAGGAAGAAGAAGAGGAGTTAACTGATGAATAGCTAAAACAGATGATGGTTGTTATTCCAGAAGAAGGTATGAATGTTGAACCGTTACAGGCCAAATATCCAATTATAGATTGGGAGATCTACACTGATGACTTAGGGAAGTTCTGGAAGATAATCAGGGTTGGAAATCACTCTGAGGTGTACAAACACTTTGAAGACATGCTTAAAGCATTTGACAGAGATGATTTAGTGAAGCTATGGAGTATAGTCAGAGAAAGGTTCAACTTAACAGAAATAGCTGATGACAAGGAGAAAGAATTATGGGCTGAGTTGAAGAGAATATTTGAACCTAATCGAGAAAATAGTCTATGGAAGTTTTCAGCAAAAAATCTAGGTTTAAAATGGAAGTTGTATGATACATGTGGAGTTCACCATGTATCTACAAAAGATGGAGTTGATGTATATATGTTTGTTGAAAAGGAATATCCATTGAGAAAGGGTATTCTCAGTGTAATGTTATCTGCTAAACTTATAGTAGATGAAGAGACAGAGATGGCAAGAGAACTACTAAGGAAGATCTTCATTCAAGCTGAAGAAAAGATGCAGAGAAGATGAAGTGTTTGTAAGAATCCTCTCAAGCTTAAAGGTTTAATTCAGAAACTTGATGATTTGGAGGTAAATCACAAGTTTAGGGGAGGATTGTTGGGAATTAAATGATCAAGCACTTTGTACTGCCAAGCTAAACAGTTGGAACTGATGAAGAATATAATTAACAGTACTAACTGAGTTAGTACTGCTAGTTATAATATTGGAACTTGTTAGTGCAAATATCACGATATTTAAACTAAACAGTTTCTTCGGTTTTAATAATGACAAACATGTAACTTGTAATGCATAACGTAAAATGTGCAAGTTACTTGTAAACACAAATCATCATTGCATACTTACATCAACACCTCTCGACGTCTCAAGTATGCTTCAACAAAGTCGTAGATTTCCATCCCGACGTAAATCACTCAAGGTATGGACAAACAAATCTACTACTAGACAAATGATCAAAGGATTATATTTTTCTCTAAACTTCACATTTTTAATGTGACAAAACATTTATTTCAAAAATATATTTTACAAATTATTTTTGAATTAAAAAGAAATGTTTTATTTTGAAAAATAAGTTTAAAAAATCCCAACAGTCATTTCCCCCCCCCCCCCCCAAACAGCTCCAAACATTCCCAAATAAACCTTCTCCACTAAAAACAAATGAAGGAGCGTCCACGGTACCACTAAAGTACCGACGGTACAACTAAATTTAGTGGTGCCGTGTGATAATTAGTGGTGTCGTCCCTCTGTAACGGCTATTTTTCTCCTTGCCTATAAATAGTGGACCATTTTACACTTCCAACCTGATTTTTCCAGTCAGTTTTCTCTGGTCTAATCCCTCCTCACTTAGATCACTTTCTTTGATCATTTAGAGAGTCTTAGTTTGTTTAAGAGTGATCCTTTCATCCCACCAAGAGATCCTCTTCATTCCTCTTCTAGTGCAAGAGAAGAACACAAGGTATTCAAGAAGATACAAAGTGTTGTAGTTGTAGATAGAGCACTTGTAACATTTGTTACACACTTGATTGTATCATAGTATACATCAAGTCTATCTTTCTTTTGAGAGTTTGTGAGGGAAGATCATTGTGATCTTATAGAGATATTGAATATCTCTTGTAGCTTGTGAGCTAGTGTGTTGATCAAGTTGATCATAGGTAGATAGGGTAGATTGAGTCAAGTGAGGGTTGATCATTGTGATCTTGTCGAGATCTTGGAGATCTCTTGAAGCCATTGGGCTTGTGTGATTGATCAAAAAGATCAAGGGTAGATCGGTTAGATCGAGTCAAGTGGGAGTAGATCCTTGTGATCTTGTTGAGATCTTGGAGATCTCTTGTAGCTTGTGGGCTTGTGTATTGATCAAGTGGATCAAGGGTAGATCGGGTAGATCGTGGTAGATTGGTGCTAGCTAAGATTAGCACTCGACATCTAGCTTAGTGTCGGAAATAGGATAAGAGACGTGTACGGTTTTCTCCGCCTGAAGGGAGCTTGTTGATTAGTGAAGTAACTCTCGAGTTGGGTACTCGGGAAGTGGAGTAGGGCGAAGAGGAGCTTCGTGACCGAACCACTATAAATCATCGTGTCCGGTTTGCGCCTTCGTACTTATCTCTTTACTTTCATTTTATTCTTTATCGCTTTATAATTATATTTGCATTGCGTTTATGCTTGTGTGGCTAGTTGCTTATGTTATGTGGATTATGTATGTGTCTTGGTTTGATTGTGCTTGTGTTGTAGTTTACTTTATTCATCTTTAGATGCTATATGATCATTGTTGAGACTTTTCATATTACATCACACTTGATCGGGTGTTTGATACAAAAATGTTTAAGTTTTTAATGGAAACGTTTTCATCCCCCCTCCACGGTTTCCACAATTGGTACCAAAGCCACGTCGCTCAAATTTTTTAAAACAAATGGTTTTCAAAATTGAGTACGATCCATGTATCAAATTACTCATGAAGGTGATAAAATATGAAAAGTATTTAGTTGCTTAATACTTACAAGTTTTGTTGTTAAGTATACTTTGTCATACTAGCTTGAAGGTTTTCTTAAATCAATAAAAGAATAGAGTTTTAAGTGTCCGGTCATGTTTTTTGAACGAGTCGTTAAATCATCTGGTTTTGAAAGGAATGCTTGGGACAAACCATTATTTTATAGTAAACGTATTATCGTAAATGTCTTTCTTAGTCCTAAACGTGAAAATGATGCGTTATATATATTTTATATGTTCGGTATCTAGTTTATTAAATTTTACATTGTTCCGTCGAGTCGCCGCACTAAAACTGTAAACTGAATCAGAAAACAGAACACGGTACCACTAAATATAGGACGGTAGCGTTATATTTAACGGTACCGTGGGGTATTTAAAGGTACCGTGCCTTTGTTTGTCTATTTTTAGTATTGGGTCATTTTCAGAAATTCATAAAAAATCAACCATAAGTCCGTAGGAGTCGCATCACCCGTTATTTTAAACGAAGTTGAGTCTACTTTCATTTGAAAAATATTTTTATGAATTAGTTCTAAATGAAAGTATGTTAAAGTCCTTGATTTTCAACTAAAGGTCTTTTTGGTCATGCAATTTGCATAAATTTTTGGTTAAACTAAAAAAGGTCGTTTCAACTTTTAAACCTTGACGAGTGTTCAAAGTGACTTGGCAAAAATCTTTGAAATTGGGAGGAAACCAATTCGTTTTCAAATAAAATCAAGCTTAGTATACATTGTTATACTTAATACACAAAATGACGATAAGTATTTTTGTGTGTTATGCTAAATGACTATTTGTTTATTATAGTTTTTTGGTTTATGCATTTATAAGGCTCATGCTAAATCACTTGCACTATATTGAGTAATTAGTTTGCATTGCATATAGGCATAGACCATTTTTCTTGCATATGTTGCAAGTTTTTAAAATGGTTTAGTAACCTCCTTAGGAATAGAAACTAAGGTTGTTGATTATGTGTGTCGAAAGATATTGTCTTACACAATTATTTTTTCAAAGGTTTAAGTGTAAAAAGTATATCACCCTAAAATACTTAACACTTTCATAAAATCCGTAACATGATCTCTAAAACATTAAATCATTTTGTCTTGCTTGACCTTGGGTTGTCTAAACAAGATAAAAGATCATATTAATACATTAGTATTTAAGTAAAAGAAAATGTAGTAAACTTGCATGGATCTAACACACATACAAAATGTTTTAAACATTTAGTACTTTACGTATGTTGTATAAAAATAGTTAAGATAATTATTTTTATACTAATGAGGTGTCGAGAAACTAAGAATATTATACTTAATAATATAAATAGTTTTTCGCAAATAAAAATAAATGACAATATCGAAGTAGCAACTTAATATGTCATTTTAATATGTCATTAACCTCACACATACAACTAGTATTAGAATAAATGGAACACATTCCCTTAATTTTTTATTTTCTTTTTAAAAGGAGTGATCGTGAGGGTCAAGAAAGATTTCGAGTACATATCAATTCATTATTCAAATTATGATTGATATCATTATCGAATCTAATTGACAAGTTTTCGAGTATGGACATAAAATTAGAGTAATTATTTGTCTAGCTTCAAAATAACATCAAAATATGATGAAAAATATTATCTTGAATCTACATACTCAATCACACTCGATTGTTATGAAAATAATGACGTCCTCTCAAGACGAAAATAATATGCATCGGATCATAACTCACACTTGTGTTGAAGATGCCATATTGGGTCTTCTTGTCCAATGGTTATGTTCCAAACTTTAAACTAATATGTTTAAAAGATGCATAAAATACACAACTAAGTAGGATTGACAACTTGGATGTTTCATCCGAAATATACAAGTAATTTACATTGCAATGCAATTAGTAAATGTGTCATTTCCGAAAAACCAAACACGAGCAAACAAACAACATATGTAAACTTTGCTCATGAACGACTCAACACTCAAAATCACATGTCTAGTAAAAGTGTCACACATAATATGTTATTAACTATTATGTAAGTCATCAATTTTTGAGAATATCACATGTATTTCTCTTATCAAAAGATTGACAAAAGATAACTTATATCTTATGCATCTTATTTTCTTTGTAACATGAATGGTTATGTTACAAGAGAATACATTGCATCCTGTTAACAAATATAGGATATTAGAGTTGACTAATAACCTAATACAACATGTGTCATTGCATAAAAAAGTAAAATTGGTCATATACTAAAATACTTGTTTCACTAAGCATTCGTAAGAGTGATAAGTTTCCTCTTATGAAAGCATATTTGTTGAAATATACAATATGTCTCATTTCAAATATAATACTCACAAAATTTACTAAGGTAAATAACCTTTACTAGATTATTTTCTCAAGATATGCAAATGATCAAAGGATTATATTTTTCTCTAAACTTCACATTTTTAATGTGACAAAACATTTCTTTCAAAAATATATTTTACAAATTATTTTTGAATTAAAAAGAAATGTTTTATTTTGAAAAATAAGTTTAAAAAATCCCAACAGTCATTTTCCACCCAAACAGCTCCAAACATTCCCAAATAAACCTTCCCCACTAAAAACAAACGAAGGAGCGTCCACGGTACCACTAAAGTACCGACGATACCACTAAATTTAGTGGTGCCGTGTGACAATTAGTGGTGTCGTCCCTCTGTAACGGCTAGTTTTCTCCTTGCCTATAGATAGTGGACCATTTTACACTTCCAACCTGATTTTTCCAATCAGTTTTCTCTGGTATAATCCCTCCTCACTTAGATCACTTTCTTTGATCATTTAGAGAGTCTTAGTTTGTTTAAGAGTGATCTATCATTTCATCCCACCAAGAGATCCTCTTCATTCCTCTTCTAGTGCAAGAGAAGAACACAAGTTATCCAAGAAGATACAAAGTGTTGTAGTTGTAGGTAGAGCACTTGTAACATTTGTTACACACTTGATTGTATTATAGTATACATCAAGTCTATCTTTCTTTTGAGAGTTTGTGAGGGAAGATCATTATGATCTTATAGAGATATTGAACATCTCTTGTAGCTTGTGAGCTAGTGTGTTGATCAAGTTGATCAAAGGTAGATAGGGTAGATTGAGTCAAGTGAGGGTTGATCATTGTGATCTTGTCGAGATCTTGGAGATCTCTTGAAGCCATTGGGCTTATGTGATTGATCAAGAAGATCAAGGGTAGATCGGTTAGATCGAGTCAAGTGGGAGTAGATCCTTGTGATCTTGTTGAGATCTTGGAGATCTCTTGTAGCTTGTGGGCTTGTGTGATTGATCAAGTGGATCAAGGGTAGATCGGTTAGATCGAGTCAAGTGGGAGTAGATCCTTGTGATCTTGTTGAGATCTTGGAGATCTCTTGTAGCTTGTGGGCTTGTGTATTGATCTAGTGGATCAAGGGTAGATCGGGTAGATCGTGGTTGATTAGTGCTAGCTAAGATTAGCACTCGACATCTAGCTTAGTGTCGGAAATAGGATAAGCGACGTGTACGGTTTTCTCCACCTGAAGGGAGCTTGTTGATTAGTGAAGTAACTCTCGAGTTGGGTACTCGGGGAGTGGAGTAGGGCGAAGAGGAGCTTCGTGACCGAACCACTATAAATCATCGTGTCCGGTTTGCGCCTTCTTACTTATCTCTTTACTTTCATTTTATTCTTTATCGCTTTATATTTATATTTGCATTGCGTTTATGCTTGTGTGGCTAGTTGCTTATGTTATGTGGATTGTGTATGTGTCTTGGTTTGATTGTGCTTGTGTTGTAGTTTACTTTATTTATCTTTAGATGCTATATGATCATTTTTGAGACTTTTCAAATTAGTACTGCTGAAGACTGCTGATGAAAAAGGTACTGCGAGAGATGAAGACGTGTAATGTGATATGTATAGAAGATATTTAGTGTATATCTTATATGTTTATAAAGATACGAATATTGTATATTGATAGTTATCTTGTAAAGGACTCCTTGTGCCTATAAAAGGAGGTCCTAGGTTAAGGTGTTAAAAATATCTCTCACACATCTCTAGAATACCTAAACCAACTTGAATCTACCTCGTACTAATATAAATAGGACTGTTGGATGGAGTGAAAAATGTGGCTTCATATTACATTCTTGTAATCTCTGAAGCACACACACTCCCTGATTAAACTTACAAGCATCTCCTAATAGATCATAAGTTCACAAGCAAACTTAGAATCCTTTATTCTAAGTTTGCTTGTTTAGAGAGTTGGTTTTACATTGTCAATCAATTTAGTGTTTTCCGTACAACACTTTGTAATTCTTTGATTCATATCAATAAAGAATTATACATTAAAGATTATATTCATGTGTTGTTACTTAAATTGATAAATCATTATTTTCTATAAAAAGACATTATTTTGGGAACAACACATAACATCCTTGAGTGTCTCCTCAAACAAGAAAGTTACGTTCAACCATTCTTGTGCCAGGAAATGCTCAAACTGCCTATCCACAATCCTTCCATTCAAGCCACATCATCACCACCAGTTCTCAAAGTACTGTGTGTACCTTTGATCAGAAGGAGGTTTAACTGGAAAATAACGTCCTGTGTAATTTCTCTTCATCTTCAAAGGTCACAGTAATTGGTGAAATCTTCATGTGGACTTAGTCCCATGCAAGCTATGAGAGTGGTAACATCTAGGAATGTCATATGGTTAATCTCAGTAACAACCATATTTGAATGCAAAAATGGTAGATCATCAGAGGCTATTACAAGGGGAACAAAATGGGAAGAGGACACGTCGTTAGGAAAGATACAAATCATACATCAGGGATCATTTAGTATATGAAATATTCCCTGATCCTCAAGGAACTTTACCTAACAACATCAAGCAACAAAGGATGAAAATCCTTGACGTTTCCATCCTTGTTGTTGCCCAGCTCGTAAGCAAAATGGACACACTTACAGGCTAGGTAAACTCTGGCTGATCTACAACGGAAAAGCTACTTAGGTGGTTCTACCCGTCTATCAGACGAGCCAGAGAACAAAACGGTCCCTGATCTGAACAAATAGATTTAACCTCTGAGGCAAGATCAGCTGGTTGATCAAGATTGTTCAAAATCAGGAATTGGAAAGACTAAATCAGGTGGTACTTACTTACTACCTGATGAGTCTGCAAGTCTCTGGCTAGAGTGGTTGCTGGTATACCAGAGCTTTGACACCTGAATAAACTCAACCGGGTATCCAACAAACTGCTGAAGTACGAAGACACTGGACTAAAGAAAGAAAAGGTTGCAGAACTGAAGAGAACATAATCAAGTTCCAGAGTCTATATGTCTTTCAGCAACATCAATAGAATTAGGTATGTAAAATATTGTAATTCTTTGATGTAACAATCAGTATGTAAGAAGAAGCCATTGCTCACTTATTACTGATTGAGTTTAGACTACATGTAATATTAGACATGGAGAGATTAATGAATCAAAATGTGAACTAATCTCTTCTTTCATGTAAACTCTGAATAAAAATGTCTAAACTTCTCACTGATTATCAGTGAATCAGAGAGTAGGACTCACTAACAGCTTATTCATAGCATTAGCGAGTTACTCTCTGAGGAACCTTCAGGGAGAAAGTTACTCCTTGAATGGTTTCAATGTCTATCATTCAAGCTGAATCTAATAACTGAACATGTGGAGAAATCAAGTTACTTATCACGACAGTGAAGAAGGGCTATAGGCATATACACCATTGACATGTCTGATATCTTGAGCATGTACCACTACAGAAGACTGAGGAAGCTTCAATCAGTGATAGACATTCAACAAAGGAGCTGAGTTACTTGAACCTTGAACCATAACCATAAATGCATGAACTCCAAAAACTTTCACTGAAGTTGCAGTTTTTGAGGGGGAGAAAGCATTTATGAGAATCTATGAGAGTCATAACTGAAGAAAGGTGTGAACCTGATGAACAAATCATCATGGACTGAGTTCACATACAACAACTGGTATCAATGGCTTGAATAGAGCAAACATCAGGGATATAAACCTTGAGTATAAAGAAAGTGAAATGGTTCAAGACAAACAAGCTGAAGTAAGAAACTCCAGCCACATCAACAAAGAAACTGGTTTTACTAACTTTCTTTTACGATCTCTTTGTTGTAATTCAGTCTGTAAGAAGAAGCCTTAATGCTCACTTACAAACTGATAAAAACTTAGGATATCTATTTGGCAAGCCTTAGCTAGAACCTAAATGTAAAACATCATAAGAAAAACCACAGTCTGTAAGAAGAAGCCTTAATGCTCACTTACAAACTGATAAAAACTTAGGATATCTATTTGGCAAGCCTTTGCTAGACCTAAATGTAAAAATATCCTAACCCTGAGCAAGAATACTCAGGAGGTCATCATCAAACTAAAAAGAAGAAACACCACTACCTGACGATAAAGCTCAGACGAGTGAAGATCAGAACCGAGAATTAAGATGGTGACTCAATATGAGGTGTAAACTTCATCCTCAACAAGTGGTATCGAAGAGAAGAGCCTAAAACGACATTGTTTACTTTAGATTATGCTTGTAAATCAGAGTATAAGAAGAAGTCGTTATGCTCACTTATCTCTGATAAAATCCAACAAGTAGTATCAAACAAAAACCAAAAACAATAGTCGTTCACTATACCTTTGTTGTAAACCAAAATATAAGGAAAAGCTGTTATGCTCACTTATCTCTGATAAAACCCAGTCCATCTTTATGTTCAAATAGGGGGATATTTTTAGGTCAACAAAGAAGAATGTGTGCATTTAAATGCACCCAAATGTCTCTGACAAATATTTGAACATAAAGTAGCCCAGACACTCACTGACAGAATATCAGTGATCATTTAACTCATTGATGATCAGTGAGAATGTCACTCCCTGATACAGGGAGAAGCTCAAACAGCATACTTCAAAGAAATGGCAAAGACCAACTGAAGATGCACTTTACCTCAACTGATGTAGAATCAGTGAGGAAAGAACTTGAGCAAACATTAGGGACACTGAGATCTGACAAGGTCTCAATATCCCTGATGACCTTTTTCTCTAGACAATAGACACCTCACCAACTATACAAGAATCTAACTGATCATGAAATCTCGCTGATGGTAGGATCAGCATGTAACTTCATCAAGGTTCAAGATCTAGAGACAGTGTGAATCTAGGAAAGGACTAATTTAAGAAGACAAAATCACTAAACATCTCCAGCAGAAGTTCAAGACCTAGATAAGCATCAAAGTTATCTTTTGAACTTACTAAGTGCATCTCAGCCAGTATGTACAAGGAACTTCAGATCAGGAACAAAGGATAATCAAGGGCAGCAATACCTTGATGATCCCCTAGCTCTCGGATCAAGACCAACTGAGCATAACCCTTATGCTCTAATAGTTAGGTGGGAAGATAAAAGCGTTTAAGCGGGAAAACCCTTGGGAAGATAACCATTACTCCTTCCCAAGGCACTATAGAGGCTAATGGGTACTTGGTGTTGTCAACTCCGGTAAACCAAAAGCACATCAAGGCTAGAGGTCTAGGCACGTGCCTATCTCCGAACCAGTTGGCAAGATCACTATTCCCACGTGAAGCAATAGTAACTTCCCCGCTATAAAAAAACCGTTCCAACAAAGAAGAATGTGTGCATATAACAAGAGTAAGAAGTGAGAATTCCACACCACTAAAGTTACAGTGTTAGAATCCTCAAAACACTTAGAACCCAAGCCTAACTTGATTCTTTGTGTCTTTTTATTTTTCTCTCAGCGGGGATAGCCGTCTGTAACTATCCCCTTGAAAAGCCACCCAAGTTATTAGTATGTCAAAGTGGGTTCTTGAGTAACCTTGTAATTTCACCCATCATGAATCATAAACTCGTTCTTATTTCAATGTCCAAACGTCACGCGTTTATGTTTATTATGTTAATTCATGAGTTACTCAAGTTGATGAAAAACCGGACCAACATATTTTCTTTACCTTTGTTGTACAACAGTTGTAAGAAGAAGCCTATAAGCTCACTTACAACTGATTCATTACAGATATGCTATCTTTGTATTTAAATAGGGCTGGGAGGGGGGCTGAAGGGTAGAATAGCTGACCCAGTAGTCTTTGACAAACATTTAAGATAGCCTATAACTATCGTCAGGACGCTGAACCCATGGTGACTCATAGCCCTGGAATCTGAAAGGTTTACTAATCCTAAAATTTGAAGGACTGCTAGTCTAATTCTTGTTCAGCAACATTACGGAAGCCGAACCACTAGCGACTCAGGATCTCTGACGATGGTAGTTCAAGATCTAAGGGTCTATTTCATGTTCGGCAACAATAAAGAAGAAGGTTGTGCTTGTGAAATTTTCCTTGTTGTAATTCAGTAGGTAAGAAGAAGTCGTTATGCTCACTTACTACTGATCTAAATTAGGCTATTTGTATATTCAAATAGGGGAAGATTGTTGGGTTTGATTTTTCGACCCAATGGTCTCTGACAATGTATTTAAACATAAAATAGCCTAATCAAGTAAGTCACTGATATAAGTCAGCGAGAACAAAACTCACTGATAAGTATCAGAGAGTAAGTCACCTTCTGATGGAAATCAAAGGACTTACTCTCTGATGATTATCAGAAAGGGTTACTCCCTGATGGTTATCAAAAAGTAGACTCTGATGATTGTGAGTGATAGGTGCCTCACTAATGATCATTAGTGGATGTAACCTCACTGATATAAGAAATCAGTGAGCGTTGTATAAAGCTCAACCAACTGCCAAGCTTCAGGGAAGTCGAAGACCAACTGAAGAAACACTTTGTATAACTGATGCGGTGTTAGGGAGCAAGGTACAAGGAGCTATAAGCAACACCAGTGGGACTCAGGACTGAAAAATGCCTTAGTTACCCTGAAGACTTATCTCTACAAGGGACTTAGTATATGATGAATGGGCGGGAAATTCGTTGGGAAGATAAGCGTAAGGTCTTATCAAAGGACAATAAAGCAAGATCTTGAGTACAAAAGTTGTCAGCATTGGAAAGCCAAACGCACGCTCAACCTAGCATACTAGACACATGCTAAGCTACTTCAAGGCCGGCTAACCACTATACCCGTGTGCATCCATAATATTCCTTGGCCTATTTAAACGAAACTTTGTAACTAGGATAAGCAGGATTCTAAACAAACACATAAAGTAGAACTTAGCTCTATAGTTGATAGAATCCCCTCTTCCAGGAACTTCTAAGCAAAGCTAGCTGCCTATAGATTTTCCGAAGGGAGTGTTACATTTATCGCTCAACCGGAATAGTTTTACCGAGAGCTATTCCACTATAAACCTTTACATTCTTTAATAAAGATTTATACAAGTTAAAAAGTACAAATGGTGTTATTATGGCTTTCGGTAATGTTTTTACTATCCTTGGTACGTGTAGGAAGATTCCGACATTTACTCAAACCTTGTGGACCAACAACTTCTGATGGCGCTGTTTAAACCGCCATTTTTCTAAAGCATCACGACCTTCCATTAGAAAGTTCTTGAAACCGTTCTTGACGCCAACCCCACGAAGATTAGAAAGTTCCCTGAGTACTTCCTGTTGGGAAGTGCTCACATCATAATAAATAATTATACGACTAGAAATACGTAAGCCTATGGGGTCACAAACGTATACACAAAGGTCTTGTTTATCTTAATACATGCTAAAGACAACTAATTCCTATACTATACTATTACATTTATCATAAGACTCGTTTATACTATAATGATCAGCACTTAAGATTCCAACATAATATAGTTTTCAAAAATAGATATCATACCCTTGAAAATGGGTACCATCAAACTCACTATGTTGCATGGGTTTAGCCTATCTTTACCATTTGTTTTACTTTTAGTTTTCATTTTTTTTTCATAAATTATCACTTTATTACATTGACGTCATTATGATTACATTTCATTTTTGTGGAAAACTATAGAAGGGGTATTGAATAGTTTTTACCGTTTTTTAAAATTAATTCGCTTTGAATACTTGACGTGATTTCAACTTAATGTAAACAATCAAACAATATAAATAAAGTAAGTAAGGAAAGAAATAATCAAACCACAACACGGATGTTTATAGTGGTTCGGTCTACAAGGACTCGCTTCCTTGCCCTACTCCACTCCTCGAGCCTCTAACTCGAGAGTTTTTCTTCACTAAGAAACAAGCTCCCTTCTCGACGGAGAAAACCTTTATACACGTCGCTTACACTTTATCTGGTACAAAGCTAAATACCGAGTTCTAGTTCGAGGTAGAACCAACCTAACGTCGCTTACACTTTTTCCGGTACTAAGCTAGATACCGAGTTCTTTTACAAGGGTACAACCACTCCCGACACTCTATGTGTTTTGAGGACTAAAACACTAACTGATCACTACTGAATGTTTGGTATAACAATGATGTGTGATAAACTAAAAAATCACACAGTATCTAAACTAACAAGTCTTGCAACAGTATGTTGAAGCTTGTGATGCTTGATCTCTTTGCTACAAAAGAAAGATCACTACAAATGAAATGAATGAATGAATGAGTTAGTAACGTATGAAAGAATGTATAATGTAGTTTATGCTATGTGAGTGATGAGAGAACATGAATGATCAGCTTGCTATTTATAGGCAAACTGATAAAACAGTTCACGGATTTGGCGGACCCAAATCCTGGGGTCCGTCCCTTATGCCATTTGGTTCCGCCAGAGCCTGACAGAAAATCTTCACATATCTTTCCAAATCTTGCCAAGATCTTACAAAATCCAATTCTTTGCTTGAAGATCTTTCCAAGATATTTACTAAATCTTCAAGATATCCTAAAGATATCCAAATGTTGTATGCAATGATGTCATGTATATATTTCCATTTTTAGAATAAAAATGTAAACATGTAAGTGTATATATGCATGTCCTATGTATATTCTAGTGATCATGTAGTATGTAAATAAGTTTTTAAAAGCTTGTAACTATAAATGTAAAAGACTTTAACTTATATTTATGCTTTGCTAAAGATAAAGTTTATAATTGTCATTAACAAAATATAGCAAAGAATGTAAAATATAAATAACGTTTTTAGGACGATATTTGTATTAACAATCTCCCCCTTTTTTGTTGATGACAAAACACAAAGTTTATTATTAAGCAATGAAATAAATAAAGTACAAGTCTTTTAAAAATATAGATTAAACTAGTTTTACGCAAGTTTTGAAATCAATTTTGGCATAAAACATGTATGAAATGTATGATGTATGAGTTTAATCTAATCTCCCCCTTTTTGTCGAAACAAAAAGAGGAAATGCATAGCGGAATGTGATGAATGGCCCTTGGTGATTACTCCCCCTAATTTGGAGTACCAAGTATGATGATTCATGGATTTTGAGAACTTTGTAGCTCCCCCTTGGATAATACTCCTCCTAATTGGAGTGCCAAGTTTATGATGCATGAATGAACCTACAAAAACAATAGTTAGTGTATGATATGCTCCCCCTTGATCAATACTCCCCTTTGCTAGTGTGCCAACGTATATGATGCAAGGATTATGAATGCTACAAAACAAAAATTAGTACATGATATGCTCCCCCTTGATCAATACTCCTCGTTGCTAGGGTACCAACATATATGATTCAAGGATGAGAAATGCTACAAAACAAAGGTTAGTTGTAGATAATCCAACCAAGTAATATGATGCAAGAGAAAAGGTTCAACCAAGTATTGTAGTTCAACCCATTTGACCAACAAAAGTCAACTATGTATAATTGTTCAAACCAAGCTAATAATTCAAACCAACCATCTAATAATGCAAATGTTAGTAGTTCAACCCAACCAAATAATGCATAATAATTGATCACACACAAGCATTAACACAACATCCTTCCATTGAAAATTATTTGTGACCAAAGTCACAAATTAAGGTGTTACAAACTAAAATAAAATAAAAATCCTAAAAAGTCCTATAAAAAGAAAAACAATAGAGATCCTAGCGTCTACTGTGGAGGATGGGAAAGAGCATTTAGGCGCTCTAGGATGTGGTTCAAAATGAACCGCATTTCATTTTGTAACTCGTGAACCAAAATGTTGGTTTGTTGAGTTAAGTGAGCGGTCGTCTCACACATGGAACAACCATATCTAGGAAAGTTTGGAGGAAGGTTTGGTTCATGAGTTGTTGATGGTGGTGGTGGTTGGTTGTTTGATGGTGGAGGTGGGGGAATGTAGGTGGGAGATATGATGGAAGCTAGCAAAGTGGATTGTAAATCCACAGCTTCACTTAGGTGGGAATCTACCATGTTGTAGAAGGCGTAGAGGCGGTTAAGTTCCTCATTGATCTCGCCTTGGGTGTGAGGTTGGTTAATCCACATTCCCTCATCAATGGCTTGGAGGGTGGATGTTGGTGAAAGGGGTTGAGGTTGCGGTTATGGTGGTGCTTGGTCATGGTAAAGAGGACCGTGAATATCCCTATAAATGGGATGAAAAAGGAGTGGTTCTCCTTGTGAGGATTCTACCTCAAAAGGCATAGGTGGTGGATTGGTGGACCTATGTGGAAGATCTTCCAAAGTTTCTAAATATGGGTGAGGGGATGTTGGTGGAGTTGCAAACAACTCAATGGGCTGAAGTTAGGGTGAATGTGGAGGTGATGGTGATCTAGTTGGTTGAGATGGAGCGGGTGGTGGTGTGGTAGCCACTAGAGTTATGGCTGGTGGTGGAGTGTTGATGATGATAAGAGGTGGTGTTGGAGTTGATAGAGTTAGGAAGTTTTCATTAGCAATGGGTGAGGAAATGTTCAATGGTGAAGACTTTTCTGATGAAGAATTGAGATTCACGAAACAAAAAGGTCTGACACTTATTCGAGCCATCCTTCTGTGTCGTCTTCTTGTGGATGAGTTGTTTGACTTAGGCATTGTTTGAGAAGAGAAGTGATGGTGATATATGCAGAAATTGCTATGAGAAATGATGGTGGAGGTGTGAATTGTGATCATCCTAAGGCTTCTAATTTATAGGCAGTAAGGTTTATGGAACTTTGTGTTTGGATTTGATGTTGATCCATAGAGAAATGTTGGTTCCTAATGATTTAGAAGAAGAAAATGAACTTGTCATATCACCAAAGTCAATCCATAGAGATGGAGTTGACTAAGTTTGAGAAGATATGCAGTAAATGCAAAGGGTGAGTGGGAAATCTAATGATTTGATTGATCCACGGATTGCAAGGAACCAATTTGTGGGTTCCTTGCTTGTTACAGAAAGATAACTTGAGTGAAAATTTGAATTTTCAAATTTTGGAGGGAAATTGTGTTCCTATTGGTCTAATGTTGCTAAGATGATCCTAATGTGATGAGGTATCAATAGAGTAATCCTAAGAACTAGAATCAATAATCTAAAGTGCGGGATTAGACAGGAAATTAAAAAAAAATAGCTGTTGATCCGCGGCACCAATCGACAAAACAGGCGGACCCCTATTTTTGGTTCCGCGGAAACCGTGGGGCTTATTTTGGTGTAGCCAAAAATTTCAATAGACGGAACCCGAATTTTGGTTTCGCCATATCCGCCGATCAAAATTTCTTTACAGAGGGCATTTCTAAGTACCCGAAACCCGTTGAAATCCCGAAAATTATCCTAAATCATATGTAATTAATTAGTTGTGATTGTTTGAAAACAAAAACACTGGTTCTAACACATGCTAACATAGAGATCAAACGGACGATTTTGAACTTACCATATATGGAAGTTAAACCAAACAGTGGCTTAAACATGAAAAATTGATAACATCAAGTGTTATCATCTTGCATTGTCAAGTTAGTTCACATAGATGTTTAACAACAAGATAATATCCTAAAAACATAACAATTCAACACATCATTGTTTCAAATTGTTTGTACCAAACACCCCCTATTTCCTCACTGTTTGTCGATTTTCTTGTTGAGCTTCATTATCCAACGGCCAATGTTTTTGAACATTCCACGTGTCTGCTTGAATTCTTCACTTTGTTGCTCGATAGGTGGAAGTTGGCTCAAATATCCCGGAGGAGAAATTCTAGAATTAGGCAAAACATCATCCTCACTTAAGGATGATGATGATGATGATGATGATGAGGTTGGAGGATGAGCTTGTTTTCCTTTCGATACCGCTGCTCTATGGTTACTCAGGGGTACAAAAGTATGGGAATTGAGAGAGTAGTCTGGGAGGAAACATTTTTCGTTCGGAGGAATGGGTGAAAAAGCTCTATAGAGACGGGTTAGAAGCATCCCGTAAGGCATGGCGGTGGTTCCTAACACCGGAATGTCGGCCATTCTCTTGGCGACATAGAAAGCTAGGTTGAAGGGTTGATGGGTGGACACACAATAGAGCATATAACAAAGACTAGCATTGAGATGATCCCTATTTCCTATGGTGCATAAAACGTTTTCCCTAAGAATTTCTTCCAACTTCTTGAATTGGGGTCTAAGCTCGATTAGCTCCATGCCAAACGGGTCTCGATCTACTCGACGACCTTGTCGGTTGGTCCTAGTGTGATTGTTCCTAGGGATAAAGAGATGATCACGGATGGTCTCTTTTGGAGTCAAGGGTGTGTCGTATGGAGGCATACGATCAACAATGGAATCGAGGATTGACAATGACCACTTATCGGTGTAAAGACAAGTACCTACACCCGGAATTCCTAAGACTTCCGCGAATTGGTTCAAAGGGATGTTGAACTGGTGTTGGTTGACTTTGAAATGGATGCTTATGTAACCATAGTCGTTTGAGCTAAGACCGACACTAGCATAGAATTCTAGCACAAATCTAGGAACTATAGGTTCATCTATGTCCAAAAGACAATCAAAGTTGATGGCGGCTAGTTGTTCTCGGATGTTGATTCCTTCTAAGAATGAGGGGTATATGGTTCTACCCTCGTGTGCGTACCTCTTTTCTAAAGCCTTAAATATCTTAACTTGGTCGTTTAAGAGTCCTTTGGTTTTATGGTGTTTAGGGAGGTAGTTAAGTGTGTCTTTATGGTCGTAGTGTGTTGCGGGAGGCATGATGTTATCCTAGACACGAAAATTACATGGTTTAGTTAAAACTAACGAGAATACGTATATAAAGTTCTAGTGTGTGCCTATATGGGGACAATTTGGAGGTGTAGTTATCTCGACTCCTTTTAATACATGAAAATTTTGTTTTGCAAATTTTGTAACAAAACGAGAGATAACCCAAACGCTCCTAATTCAACGTAGCTTTGATTGAATGTACCCGAAAATACATATAAGTTATGTATTCCCTTTAGCATTCAAGAGACATTATGCAAATGATGTTTAAAACATAACGTTTTTATTTGTATGAACAATGTGCAAAAACCGTTTTTCCTAATCGTGAGAAGATTTTTGCAAGGATTTGACATGGGGTTTTTGGTGAATTATGATAATGCCTTAAAAGATGCAATTCCTAACTAGGGAAAACATGATTTGTTATGTAATTCAGTGAATATGGTTCATGATTTTACAAAAATATGCATAAGCCCCAAGTTTTGATTTTGTGCAAGAAATAGAAATCCTAGACTCAGATCATGAATGTAGATATAGTTAGGATACTTACAGAGAGGATTAAAGCACAAATTGGTTGTGGTAGAATGCCTAAGTTCTGAGTTTGGTTTACTATGGGTCGAGTTGGTGTAACTTGTATATTTTTGGGGAATGTGATCAACAGTACAGGAGTGTTTGTTTAATATATTAAAAACAATCTCAGGAACCCACGGATTTGGCGGAACCAAAAAGTGGGTTCCGTCCTTGTTGTCGATTGGTTCCGTGGGAACCTTTTGACAGTTTGTTGTTTTTGACATGTTTGGTTAAGCTAAGGTTTAAGCTAAGGTTTTAACTACACATTTGGTTCCATTAATCCTAAACTAAGTCTAAGAAGGTTATATGGCTGTCTCTTAAGAGGTCTAGTGAGAATATCGGAAATATTGTCCTTTGAGGATACTTTCTCGATTGAGATGTTTCCTTTCTGACCGTTGTCGCGAAGAAAGTGGTGACGAATTTCTATGTGTTTGGTTCTAGCGTGTTGAACTGGATTCTTGCTAAGGTCGATAGCTCCTTTGTTGTCGCAAAGGATAGGAACGTCGTTGAGTTGAATTCCATAGTCGACGAGAGCTTGTTTCATCCAGAGAGCTTGTTGGCAAGCTTTTCCTGCTGACACGTACTCGGCTTCAGTTGTTGATATTGTTAGGGCCATTTGTTTTTGGGCAAACCATGACGTGAGACAATGCCTAACAAAAGTACAAATACCACTTGTACTTTTTCTATCGACATAGTCACCGGCATGGTCTGAGTCGGCATACACTATGGCTTCTACACCCGTTCCTTTGGGATACCTTAATCCTAAATGTGTAGTACCTTTAATATATCTAAATATTCGTTTGACGGCTTCAAGATGAGATGTTTTAGGATCTTCTTGAAAGCGAGCACATAGATAAACACTAAACATGATGTCTGGTCTACTAGCCGTGAGATAGAGTAAACTACCAATCATTCCTCTATATTTAGTGCTATCTATAGATTCACTTTCGTCATCCTTAGTGAGTTTGGTTTCGGAGGACATGGGTGTTTTCATGGGTTTGGAATCTTCAAGACCAAATTTCTTAAGCATATCTTTGATGTACTTAGATTGGTTGAAGAATATCCCATCTTCTAATTATTTTATTTGGAGTCCTAAGAAAAAGTTTAGTTCTCCCATCATACTTATTTCAAACTCGTCATGCATTATTTTTGAGAAATCATCGCATAACTCTTGACAAGTTGATCCGAATATGATGTCATCCACATATATTTGAACTATGATTATATGTGATCCATTTTTCTTAGTGAAAAGAGTGTTGTCTACTAGGCCCATGGTGTAACACCCCCGTTTTTGATATTCGCAGCGGAAATATAGGTTGGGGGTGTTACTTCAAGGTTCGCAGTCATGATAATAGAAAACGACTCGAAAAGAGACGTTTTAAATAAATTGTTATCATTCATTTATTTAAATCAGAGTTACATATAGAGGTCCCAGCGGGAAGTTCTGAAATATATTATAAAAGTTACATTATTTGTTTGAATGATAACCAAATAGACACTCGTTTTATAAGAAGAAAGTCCATGCCACTCCGTGCCAAAGCGTACTTCCAGTTACCTGAGATAAACATGCTTAAAAAGTCAACACAAAGGTTGAGTGAATCCATAGTGTTTAAAGTTATAATCGGTTCGAACATAAGCTAAATAGAAAGTAAATCAGTAATATCATAGTTAGTTATATATTGCTCTAAGTCTCATGAACTCAAACGTTAACGGTGTGTGTGGGTGATATCATAAAATGATATAAGTAATGGTATATTTGGCTGTCAATCCGGCTAGCACAAAGACTATCGATCCGGCTAACACAAATGGGTGAATAAGGTGTATTTGGCTATCAATCCGGCTAGCACAAAGTCTATCTATCCGGCTAACATAAATAAGGTGTCTTAGGCAATATTAATCAGGAAACATACAGAAAATACTTATGTTCAGGTTTGTAGCATGTATCTCCCCACAAATCTAGAAAAACGTATATAAAAAGTGGGACTATGATCACCTGGAAGTCTGGATGGAAAACAAAGTTTAAATAAAGTTGATAAACATCTCCGGCTCGCAACCTGGGTTGGTATGTCAAGTTTTCAGTAATCGTTTCTGAATATATATATATAAGTTTCCAATGTTAGTTTCGTAACGTTTTGGTTGTTGATTAAATGTTAAATTTGAGACAACATGAAGTCTCTTCAAAAGTTATAAGATTTATCTTATTTCTTATTTTTATGTTCTCGTTCCGTTTGTTTGTTAAATAGATACTTCGTTTGTTCGTTATCGAAGAAAACGTATTTTAGTTTAAATCTTAATAATAATAATAATAATAATAATAATAATAATAATATATAATAATAATAATAATAATAATAATAATAATAATAATAATAATAATAATAATAATAATAATAATAATAATAGAAAGAGTTACATTTTATCCCCTATAGTTTCACATATTGACAACTTTTACCCTTGAACTTTTGTAAAATGACAAGTTTTACCCCTCAACTTTGGTCAAATGACAGTTTTTACCCCTGTAGTTTCAAAAATGACACTTTTTACCCCTGAGCTGTAAGTCGACATCATACTAAGTCCTTTTTATAATTTTAGTTAGAGTTTTGGCAGAAAATACCCCTGAGACTCCCGTCGCGTTACACACGACGTCCTTATTTTATAAAAACACGTTATATCTTTCGGAAAATGGCAAAACTTTTTACGACTCTTTGGTACCCTTAATTATAAGTTTATAAACTTTATTTTTGCAAAGTTACAGCTCGTGATCGTAGATCACGAGCTCGAAATAAATTTTATAAGGGTGCGTTTGTTCGTTTATTTGGGCAGAAAAACAAGCCGAAAGATTGGTTGACATCTCGGCGAATACTAACTCATTTAACTCCGTTCTTTTTCCTATAGTTAGATAGCTAAGTGATCTATGTTTTGACAAAAATCTAGAATTTTTAGAGTTCGTTTAATAGTCGAAACAATTGCCCAAAGTTGGGCGTTTTTATATATATGCTGTTAAGAAATTGAATAAAAACAGCATCTATTATGCGTTTTCATGACTCGAGGTCAAGGAGTTTATGAAGAAAACGTCGTTCCGGACATATTTCGTGTTTTAACTTTTCGACGAAACGAATTAGAAAGGCCTCGTTTTTCGTGAATTCGTTTTCTGTTACAGTGTATTTTTCAGTTTTTATATAACTTCAATTCGCCATATCTTTTGACTCGTTTACTCGTTTTTGGTAATTCAAATTGCTACGTTTTCCTTGAAAAATTATATTTAACAATATGTAAGTTTCCTATAGCCTATTATTGTAAAGGTATCAAAGAAAAATAAATATAGGGGGTTTGTTTTGGGCTCGACAGAAAAAGAAAAAGGAAGGATCATGGTTTTTGATCTAAACTAGCTATTAGAACTTATGTAGTATTATTTTTAGAAGTATTTGAAGTATATAAAAGTAATAAAATATAGGTTGATATACTTACTTGAAGATTGGTTCGATTTCTGTGATTTTGGGCGAATAGACTTAGAACCGAGACACAAGAGTTTCTCTTCTTTCTAAGACCTTTCAAAACCTTCCCTTAGCTTCTAAATGAAATGTTTGATCAGCTTTTATGTAAGTATGGGCTGTTTTGATTGTGGTTTGAATGGTGTGGGTATAGGTGAGGATATTTGGCTTGCTATTTATAGAAAAAGGAACTTGGGTTTTCTTGTGAAGAGTAGGGGAGACAAGGAGGTATGTTATCATCTTGTGGCACCACTTGGTTGGAGGAGGGGGGATGGATATGTAGGGTTTATATGGTGGTGATGTGTTTTGCTAAATATCCATACAAGTTTTAAGCTTCTATAGGAGGGAGATGTGGAAGGTTTAGAGTTTAACACATATTTTCACTTAGGGTTTAAGAAAACTAAATGCTTTGGTTGGTTTCTTATGGACTTCGAACTAGACATAGGAAAAATGGAAAGTTTGGTTCGAATTAGGCTTTGTGGGTTTGTACTCTATGCTTAGTCATGTGGTACTCTAGGGTTAGGGTTCTAGTCAGCGCTCCTAGGGTTTAGGGATTACTTAGAATTGATTTTTATAAGTTTTCTAAATAATTACTTATATATCAAATTAAATAAAATCAAAGGAAAATAGTTTTGTGTTTTGGAGAGTTGTACCATAGGTTTATGGATGTTGTACTAGGGTTTAGAAAATAAGAAAAATATAATTTTATTATTTCCTTAATTTATATAATTTTTATATAATTCTTATTAAGGTTTTAAAGTAATTAAATGAGATTTCAAGTTTTTGTGCATTAGCGGGTTGTACTATGGGTTTAAGGGTTTGTACAACTATTTTGTATATTCTAGAAATTAATATATGGAATTATTACAAAGTATGTCTTTAAAATAGTTATTATTAAAGTTTATATAAGGTTTTTATTAGTAATTAGTTTTTATGCATTAGGGACTTGTACTTTAGTTTAAAGGTCTTGTACATATATATTTTATAAAAATATTATTTAGGATTTGTGATTTTTATTACATAAAATAATAGTTTTGCGAAATTAGGGTTTTATCGGGAGTTATAGTGGAATTAGGGTTTCTGTGCTTTAGTGACTTGTACATTACTTAGATAAATTGTATTTTAGTATTTCTAGGGTCTCGTTATTTTTATATGTTGCTATGGTAGTTTAGGGTTTCATAAAACTCTTATTAAATAAGAAACGTTTAGTTTTTAAACGTACGCTAACGAAATAACGTAAAGTGGTAAATGGGACCTCATAAAGTTTTAGGTCAAAGATGTTTAGATAGTTAAATACTAAATCAATTAAGGTTGGGTTGCGAGCACGTTTATCGGGGATGTGATCTACGTCACATAAGATAACAGTTATAATCAGATAATAAAAAAAAAATTATACGTGGAAAAAGGATAAATATTCTGTAAGATAATTTATTTTAATGTGGGATTTTACGAATGGTTAAACATGGTATACTTATGTTCAACTAGGAAAGTCTTAAGTTGATCATACCAAGCTTTTGGTGCTTGCTTAAGTCCGTATAAAGCTTTTTTAAGTTTGTAGTCATGATTTGGTTTTTCAAAATCGGCAAAGCCGGGGGGTTGTGCGACATACACTTCCTCATTAATAAAACCATTAAGAAATGCACTTTTAACATCCATTTGGAATAGTTTAAAGTCATTTGCACATGCATATGCAAGTAGTATTCTAATTGACTCGAGCCTAGCAACCGGTGCAAATGTTTCGTCGTAGTCTATACCTTCTTGTTGATTGTAGCCTTGAGCTACTAGCCTAGCTTTGTTTCTAGACACTACACCATTTTCCTCCATTTTATTTCTAAACACCCATTTTATTCCAATTACGGTTTGACATTTAGGTTGACGGACTAATGTCCAAACATTATTTCTAACAAATTGATTTAGTTCTTTTTGCATTGCTATAACCCAAGATTCATCTTTTATGGCCTCATTTATATTTTTGGGCTCAATTGTTGAAATGAAACAAAAGAAATTACTTTGATTTTGAACTTTAGATCTTAAGGTTCTTTCATTAATTTCTCCTATGACGTTATCTAATGGATGACTTCTAGATTCTTTGATATTGATTATTTCCTTATTTAAAGGTTCATATTCTTTATCATTATCTAGATTTTCTTGGTTTTCAACTATTTGACTTTCAACTAAGTCATCATCTACCAAAGGTGATGTCTTAGAGGGAGGTGGACTTTCGTCGAATGTTACGTTCAACGATTCCTCGACTCTTGAGGTTTCTTTGTTTAAGACGATATATGCTTTACTATTTTGTGAGTATCCAAGGAACATACCTTCATAAGACTTTGGGTCAAACTTGGTGAGATAATCCTTAGTGTTTAAAATGAAGCACTTGCTTCTAAAAACTTTAAAATATCCTAAAGTAGGCTTTTTGCCTCAATAAAGCTCATATGGTGTTTTATTCAAAAATGGTCTAATTAAGACTCTATTTAAGATGTATGTGGATGTGTCAATGGCGTTACACCAAAATTTTTGTGGTATTTTTTGTTCATTTAGCATTGTTCGACTCATTTCTTGAAGTGTTCTATTTTTACGTTCTACTACACCGTTTAATTGAGGAGTTCGAGGAGCCGAAAAATTATGTGTTATGCCATTAGCATCACAAAAAGCTCCAAATTGAGTTTCGTTATCAAATTCACGACCGTGGTCGGTTCTTATTGACACAATGTTATTTCCTATTTGATTTTGAATTTTCTTACTTAGAGTTTCAAATTTATCAAATGCTTCATTTTTAGTTTTCAAAAATTTAGTCTAAGTATACCTGGAATAATCATCTACTATTACTAAAGTATAGAAGTTTCCTCTATAACTTTGTATAGTGGATGGACCAAACAAATCCATATGCGATAGTTCTAAACACCTAGATGTGGACACCATATTTTTAGCCTTTTGGCTATTATGAACTTGTTTCCCAATTTTGCAAGCATCACAAAAGTGTTGGTCTTATTTCAACTTAGGTAGGTTCCTAACTAGTTCCTTAGATGATAGAGATTGGATGAGTCTCATATTGGCGTGGCCTAAGCGTCTATGCCACAGAGTTGAGTTGTCGTCTAAGGAGGTGAGACAAAGTTTGTCTTTAGATATTTTGTCTAATTTCATAACGTAAACGTTATTCTTCATAACACCTTTTCCTACGGTTATTCCATTTTTAAGTATCTTACTTCCGTTTTCACTGAAAAGGACGTCATACTTTTTACGGCATAGTTGGCTAATACTAAGCAATTTAAAACCTAATTTATCTACATGAGCAACGTCATCAATAGTGAGAGAGTCATGAGAGATTGTACATTTTCTGATGATTTTACTTTTAAGCTTGCTACCAAATGTAACATTACCTCCATCGTACACTTCGTAGGTTGAGAAAAGGCTTTTATTTCCCGTCATTTGCCTTGAACACCCACTATCTCTTATCCACTCGTCCGGTTCTAACCCGACTTTCAAGCATACCTCATTAGAGTCATGAGCCATAAGAGCAAATTCGTCATTTTTGGGCTCTTCGTCATCATCTTCACTATCACTCCAAGCACCACTAAGAAAGGTTCTTTGAGTCTTGTTCTTGGGTGGCTTCGGACATTCTCCTATTAGATGGCTAGTATCCCCGCACCTAAAACACTTTCTATCTACTTTTCCTTTCTTATCATCACGGTCTTTCTGGAAGGATTTCTTTTCTTTTCAAGGTTGTCTAACAAACTTTCCTCGTCTTCTGTAGAACTTCTTGAAATCTCTTACGGCCATGGCATACTATTCGTCTTCGCTACCTAAACTAGACTCTTCATCATCACTTGACTCTACCCAAGCTTTTAAGGAAATGGACTTGATCTTTTCCTTTTTGCCTTTGACTATCTCTGAATCTTTTTCCATCACCATCTCATGAACTTTGAGATTTCCTATGAGCTCGTCAAGTGGCATGCTTGAAAGATCCTTGGATTCTTCAATAGCCGTCACCTTTGCTCTCCACTTCGGATGAAGTGCTTTAAGAAATTTCCTGACAAAGTTCTTACTAGAAAAAGAATCGTCAAGTGCTTTAAGAGAAGTAACAATAGTATTAAACCTAGCAAATGCACTATCAATGGTCTCATCTTCAGGGATAACAAATTGTTTATATTGTTGAACAAGAAGATCAATTTTGTTATCATTTACTTGTGAGTTCCCTTGATGAGTGATAATTAAGGATTGCCAAATATCTTTAGCGATTTTACACATAAATACTATTTCATATTATTTCCTAGGTAAAGCATTATAAAGCATGAGAGGATTATAATACACTATGTAGGATGTTAGTCCTTCGTAACTAGTGTATATGATACTTTGAGTGAATATGATTAAGTATGCGAAATCTACTTAACGACACTTAGAAGGATATTGGTTATAGGAAATGGAACAGTGATGCTTGTTTATTGGAGTATGAACACAGAAAGTATAACACCAAATGATTCAACATTATTGAGAATAATACGAGTGATCTTCACTATCACTAGGGTTACAAACCTTGAATCTCTATGTTTCTATGACTTTACTTGTTTAACTAGATTGTTAATTTTAAGCACATAAGCAAGCATAATAATTAGCACATGCACACTTATCTCTAAGCTAAGATCTCCCTTTTATAGTCCAAAGGAGATCTTCACAATATTGTTAAGTCTTGTCTACTACTTGCTTGTTGAGTGTGTCAGTAACTAAGATAAAACATGTTCTGAGTATTACAACTTGTTGACTAAACACTTATCAAAGATATTATCTACCGTATATACTTGACTTTTATACACAAAATATATTTTTATACTTATCCATCCAGCAGTAGTATACGCGACACTTATCCTTTCAGCAGTAGTATGAGTCACTCCAACAGCAGTATTCAACCAGCAATACCTTCTTTGTACTAGCAGTACTAACTTATCAGTTAGTACTGTTAGTTATAACTTGAGTAGTCTTCAGATATACACTAGCAGTTAGTACTGTTAGTGTATTCTTCTCAGCAGTACAAACCTTGTGAACATATAATTCCAAACAATAATCTTCAGAACATTTAATTCCCAACAATCCTCCCCTAAACGTGTGATTTATCCCAAATCAACACGTTTCTTCTGAATTAAATGAGGATTGTGAAGATCTTTCAAACACTACATAGTCAGACTCTTGATCTGAGCTTTTCTTTGTTCTTCAAGATTAACTATCTTTCTGTCTAACTCATCTGCTATCTGTGAATCACTTTCAGTCATCTTCTTTGTCTTTAATACTAGTAGCAGTACCTTGCTTCTTCACCAAATATTTCCTAAAAGATGGTGCAATTTCCTTGGATGGAGGAATTATAAGAGGCAATGGTGCTGTGTATCTTGGATGCACTCCAAGAAGTCAAGTCATCTCTCAGCAAGCCATGCAAGTGATGAACAAACGTAGTGAACTGAAATTGAAACTGAAAGAACTTTCTTCATTTGAACTGTCTCCATTTGTATTGCTTCATCCCTTCTGAATATATATAATACTCCAGAATCTTGTCCAAATTTCTAACATGATCTTGAGACAAAGCTTTATCATTTTAAGTCAAAGATGTCCGAACATGAAGAAGAGAGATGAAAGAGCTTATTCCCAGCATCCATCATCATCTTGTATGCTTTTGTCTTTTCTTGAACTTGATCAATTTGGGCAATCTTCTTCCCCAATATTTCTCCTTGTTTGATCAATTTTCCTCCCCTGATTCTGAACATACACAACCACAATCTTTCCTCCCCTTAATCCATACCATGTACCACAATATTTCCTCCCCTGTTTGGAAGATCTCTCACCATCATCTAAACTTTTTCTTTGAAAATTTCTTGAGTTTATCTTCCATTTAGAACAGCTTGTCAGACAATGTTGTACACGTAGCCATCAATTCCTTAAATTTCAATTCTGCCCTTATCACTTCCAGGTGTGTTAACTCCTGTGAGAGGTGAATCATTGGGCATTGACTCATAATCCATCATTTGATGGTTTTCTGAGCCATTTTTGAATCCAAAAGATTTTAAGAAACTTTTGACTTAGCAGTATGAACTTGATTTTATTATTGAAAAATCATACTGTTTACAACCATTTTGAAGGGATTAAGTGTGATAACAGACACTTAATCAAGATTTCGGTTTAAAATAACCTCTGATTGTGGGAGAACCAATGTTTTCAGTTATAAATAACTGCCTGTGTACAGATAAACCCATCAAAGGGCTTTCTTGATAGGGTTTCCAGCTCGTGGCAATTGTTGCCTCTAACACAAGTGTTAGATTCACTTTTGCTCGCTGTTCTTTCTATCAGATGTCCTTAGACTTGCTCATTATACTAATTAAAGTATAAAATGATAGAAAGTGTGTAACACCCCAACCCGACAAGGGTAAAGATGTCACAACGATTGTTCCATATCAGAACAAACACAAGCATTTGACATTAATAATACAATAGAATTCAATGGTTACAAAGGAAATATGAAACTACAAGGTTACAATACAAAAGCTTCTAAGTCTAACTATAAGTTCTTCTAATACTCTTCCATAGCTAGTCGGGCCTTCTATATCCATGGTACTCTCCGCTCATACCCTGCTTCCAAACTAAAACCTGCCGCGGGAAAAAGAAACGCAGCTGAGCTACGAAAGCTCAGTGAACAGATATAACGATACAAAGCAGTAATAAGGGATGGTGAAATAATGAAATGGCACAAGGTGTAACAAGAGTAGAAAGGACAATGGAAAAGGTTATCAAGAAATGGTTACAATGGCTCAGTGTAAGGAAACCATAACCCACCACCAGCCCAAGTCGAAACAGGTCAAGTCCAGTATCAGGTCATAGGGTAACATAAACAGTAATCCACCACGAGACCAGAAACAGTACATATCATATCAAATCACATATCAGGGTGTATGGAGGGGTGACCTCAGCATACCAGGTACAGGGTGAGGGGATACCTCCAGGGGTTGGAGACGCGTTCTCCCAGGATTGTGAAAGATGTGTATCGCACACACTTATCAGTCACCAGATAATACAAGTAATACAAACAAATTAGGTCAAGTCTAGGATGCATCCATACGCCCCAGTAGGCCACAGGGTCTTCCTCTACGTAACAAGTAAATCAGTAACAGGTCAGGGACGGGACATGTCATCACTCTCCTGCCATAGAGTCATGCCATCGGTGCATCAATAACATGGACATGAAACCCTCATGCCTAGTGGGTGGCTCGTAGTCTCAAACTGTGGGTCAAGGTCAAGTATCAAGTCTCAGGTGTCAGGTATCAGGTATCAAGTGTCAGGTATCAAATGTCAGGTTTTATATCAAGTTTCATATCAGATTTCATATCAGGGTTCATATCAGGGTTCAAGACAAGAGATCAATGCAGGGGTTCACTATCAGGAGGTCAATATCGGAAAAGTCAAATACCAGAAGGTTCATGTCAATTTATTAAAAAGTAATCCTTTTAAAATGGTTTTAAAATAAAGTGGTCTTTAAATTAGTTTTCATAATGAAAGTCTTTAAAAGCAATTTTCAAAACCTCTTCATATGTAATTTAGAAAAGTAGTTATAAAGTCCTATGGACCTTCAAGTATCCCAGGGTCCTAAATATTCAGGTTACCAGGTTATGAACAGGTCATGTCAAGTATCAAGGAAACATAACAGGGTCCAAGGCAGGGTTCAAAACAAATTATCAAGACGAGAGTTCAAAACAAAGGTTCAAGTCAAGGTTCACAATACGAGGGGAACATAGCAATGGCTTGGGGAATCCTAAACGAATCAAAATCAGAAGTCAAGAGAAACGAAGGCTCCTTACAAGAAGGGCAGAATATCTGTACCTTAACAATATGCGCAACAAAAAGCAAATGAAACAAAAAGCAAACAGGAGATCACTCCTTCTTCACCCGATCTACAAATAATCATAATCGTACTAATAAGTTTTCTTATAAGGTTCTTAGTTCATAATAATTAGGGTTTCATTTTAGTTTTCTTTCCATACTTAGTAACTTTCCAAAGATAGTAAGTTTTCATATTTAGTAACCTTAGTTATTAATATTCTTGTTTATCAAATCAAAGTACTAAAGATAACCATATTCATAGCTTAATGTTCATAATGTCATTTACATAAGTTTAGGGTTCATAATGTAGTTTTCATAATTTTAGGGTTCAATATGTAATTATCACAAATTTAGGGGTTAGTATGTAATTCTTATGAAGTTAGGGTGTAAAATGTAATTACTATAAAGTTACAGGTTTTTTTTCATAAGTTAGGTCCTTTAGTTTTAAAAGAATGACGATTTAAACCCTTAAGTTTTAGAAAATAACACATAACACCACCTTAATAACTTTTAAACCTTAACAGCCCTTTAATTTACACTTACGAATTTAACACGTTTTCAATAATTTATGAATCACGTTAATACTTCGAAATAAAATCTATAAAAATTCACACACGTTCCACAATGTCTTAAGTATTTTATGTAATTTTTCCAGATTTTATTAAGTTGTTTAGGTATGTATTAAAAATCCATGTTCTCAACATGTTCCAAAATCGTATCTGATGAACACTACAAGTTTATACCATTTACCCTTCAGATGATTCCAAAAATATATAAAAATTCCAGATATTATTAGACATATTGAATATAACTCAGTTCAAAGGACACCTTCTAACTCGACACGGTTTGAAAATTAAAAATCATAAACCCGGACTAATTTTCCAGACATACAAATCCGATTAGACACATAATTTTCCAAAAATCAAAAAGTAACCTTCCAGGCCTCCAAAAATTACAAGATTAATTTTCCCAGGTAGCTATTTCATTGAACTTAGTTTTAGACTCTTAAAACACCCAAAAACACGTTCACATCATTTAGTTACATTCGATTTAAGTTGGATCTTTTCCTGGATCAGTAGCAGTTTTCACAGATTCATGCATATACTTAGGGTTTTATCATTCTAACCTTAATTCTTGACACAAAACCATTATAGATGAGTTCATATCATATTTAGGTCGACTTAATACAAATCTTAATGAAATCAAAATAGTTAAAATCATCACATACACAGCTGATCGATTATCAGTTAGGGTTTTAGGGTTTTTCTGATTATTATTTCATGTAACCAATTTTCTTATTATCTTTTGATCATAACTCGACTAGAACACAAGATTTTCGAATAGTGATTGAATCAAAGATGAGTGATACTAATACCCTTGAAGACAAGACGAAGAACACGAACAACACCAAGATCAAACACCACGAATTTCTCCTTCTTCTCTCTTTTTGGATTCGAACAGCAGCAAAACAAGAAAAACACAATACATGGCTCGATTAGGGTTTAGGAAACAATTCGAATGGATCAATGGGAACAAGAACAAGATTACCTTGACTAGTATGAGCAAAGATTACAAACAAAATCCTTCCTTTGGCTGCAACTTTTGGATCGAATTGGATGGACAAAAAGAATGCCAAACTTTTGGTGATGGGAGGGATTTAGGGTTTTGGATTTTCGGTATTATGGGATAAATGGGAACCGTATATGTGACTTGTGTATTAAGGGAGTGGATCAAGCTCCAAAATGGGCCAAATTAATATGGACTAATGCTTGCTTATCTCTTCTTGTTTCTATTTCTTTTGGGCCAAAAATTATGAATGTACGAGCACAAAATGTCGACTAGTATAGGGCTTAGATGTATGATTAAATTTATTTTGTACATATTATTTACCTAATGTAATGTTTGAATTAATTTACTTATTAGGTAACGTAAGTTAAGTTCAAATGATGTTACTTATTTAATTATCATAAGTTCTCAAAATTTTAAACTTGAGGGTATTTTTGTCATCTCATATTATGTTAAGTTTCGGGGTTTTACAACTTATTAAAATGTTGTCTTAAAATTATTTCATGTCATGTGTAGCTCATTACCAGAGATTCGGAATTAATTTGGTGCTTTATAAGTGTTTTAATTCATTTTTAAGATTTCAGGGGTATTTTGGTCATTTTGCATATTTTGAAATTTCAGGTATTACAAAGTGAGTTGAGTCAGTTAATATCTAATCAACTGGGCCATTAATTCAATGTGAAACATCATAATTAGGTTTCAAGAAAGAAGTTTTAAAGAAACAATAAACTTAGGTGTAAACCTTTGTTAATGAATTCCCAAACTCTGTCCATCATGAACCTATTATGTTAGCAAATTGTATCATCATTCTGCTGCTCATACATTTCACTTGAAACTTCCTTTGTGCTCAAATGTTCATACTTGAAATTGTTAGTCTAAAACCAAGAAAACAAAATGCAAAACATTTTTCTTATAGCAGTATGAACCTTATATGACTAACAGTATGAACAAAACGATAAACATTTGTACTAGCAGTACAAACTTTTCAATAACAGTACCAATTTACAAAGCTATCAGTACAAACATAATTTATATATACAAAAACACAGAGTTTTAAATAATTGAGGATTAAGCATCCCAATACTTGCTACCAAGTATTGAAATCTTCCAACATCAAAAGCTTTTGTGAGAAGATCTGCAAAGTTGTGATCAGAATCAATTTTAAATACTTTAATCAACTTTTTCACATTGCAGTCTCTAATAAAATGATGTCTAATTTCAATGTGTTTTGTTTTAGAGTGTTGCACTGGGTTTTTAATGATGCAAATTGTACTACTATTATCAATATATATGACAGTGTTCATGAAATTGTACCCATAGTCAAGAAGTTGATTTTGAAGCCAAAGTACTTGACCACAACAACTTGCAGCAGCTACATATTCAGCTTCAGTTGTTGAAGTAGCCACAATTGTTTGCTTCTTACATTGCCATGAAATAAATCTACATCCAAGGAATTTACATCCTCCAGTTGTTAACTTTCTGTCCAAGCTTGCACCTGCATAATCACTGTATGAATATGCTACCAAGTCAAAAGGTGATTCCCTTTAATACCATAGACCCAACCTAGGTTGACCCTTGAGATATCTAAAGATCCTCTTGACTGCTGTTAAGTGAGAAACCTTAGGAGTTACTTGAAATCTTGCACAAGCACAAACAGAGAACATGATATCAGGTCTTGATGTTGTAAGATACATCAAAGAACCTATCATAGATCTGTATGTGTGTACATCCACATTTTCTCCATCTATATCTTTAAGAAGAGGCTTCTCAGAGTCCATTGGTGTGCTTGCTACTTTTGAATCAGCAAATGGAAATTTTCTTAGAATCTCTGCAATATATTTATCTTGGCAGATAAATATGCCTTCACTTGATTGCTTAACTTGCAGACCCAAAAAGAATGTAAGTTCCCCTAAGGAACTCATCTGAAACTTATCATGCATAAGTTTCTCAAACTCTAAACATATCTCCTTCATTGTAGATCCAAAGATGATATCATCCACATACACCTGAACTAGCAAAAGATCCTTCTTGTGCTTCTTGATGAATAATGTCTGATCAATCTTGCCTCTTTGGAATCCATTTTCGATTAAATAGGAAGCCAGTGTTTCATACCATGCTCTTGGTGCCTGATGAAGGCCATAAAGAGCCTTGACTACCTTGTACACCTTGTCTGGATGTTCTGGATCAATAAAACCTAGAGGTTGTGAGACATACACCTCCTCTTCAATAGTACCATATAAAAAAGCACTCTTGACATCCATTTGATAAACTGTGAAGCCCATAAATGAAACATAAGCTAAAAATAATCTAATGGCTTCAATTCTTGCTACTGGAGCAAAAACCTCTTCATATTCTATCCCTTCCTCTTGTGTGTACCCTTGGGCTACAAGTCTAGCCTTGTTTCTTATAACTATGCCCCTTTCATCCCTTTTGTTCCTAAAAACCCATTTAGTGCCTATTACCCTTACACCTTTAGGTAAATCAACTAAGGCATCCAAACCTTCTGAATTTTAAATTGGAGAAGCTCCTTTTGTATAGCTTCTACATAGCTTGAGGTAAATCATTTAAGGCTTTAAGAAAATTTTTGGGTTCTGCTTGTGAGAGAAAACATACAAATAAGCAAGAGTCTGTATACTCATGCTGCTTTGATGCATAAAGAGCATCAAGAAGCCCTTATTGGTCCGAAGAAATCAGTTGCTGCCTTGTCTTCACCCCTGATTGTACATCTCCAATCACATTGTTCAGGGAGTGGACTTTATGAATCCTTGTGTGTGGTGTAGAAGGAACATGATAGTTAGATGGGAGATTGTTGAAATCCACCTCATCTTTTGAGAAATCTGCTTCATTTGAGTCTGATGGGCCAGCAGTAGAAACATTTGGCCTAGCAGTAGAAACATTTTGCCTAGCAGTATCTTGCTCTGTGTCAGCAGTAGAAACATCATTTGTACTGCTACCTTGATTTTCTTGTTCCTCAGTTTTATCTTCCTAGTTTTCACCTTCAATCCCTTCTTTAGCTTCATCAGAAGAAGGTTCATCATTTATTGAAGTTGAATCCACACTTGTCCATATTAGCATCATCATATAATCTTGATCTTTCTCTTTTTCTAACCTTGCCTTATTTGTTTCATCATGAGCTTCTGAACCTGAAAATTCATTAGTTTCTGCAACAATAGACACATAATTCATTGATTGGGTTAGTGTCTCAAGATCAAATAGCCAATTGGGACCTTCACCTGCTACATTGGATTTGTTATCTAAAAATTCCACATGCAGGTTTTCCTCTACTCTCCTAGTTCTTGAGTTGTATACTCTAAATGCTTTGCTATTAAGAGAATATCCAACTAAGAATCCTTCAACTGCTTTACCATCAAATTTGCCTAGATGGTATAAGGTATTCAGAATTGTCACATGACATCCAAAAGGTCTAAGAAATTCTATTGCAGGAGTTCTACCTCTAAAAAGCTCATATGATGTCTTATTGCGAGACTTAACTACTAAAACTCTGTTCTGGACATAGCAAGCAGTATTAACTGCTTCAGCCCAAAAAGTGATAGGCAACTTAGAGTCAGCTAACATGGTTCTAGCAGCTTCTATAAGTGTCCTATTTCTCCTCTCAGCTACTCCATTCTGCTGAGGAGTTCTAGCAACACTAAATTCTCTTCTAATACCCTTTTCTTTGCAGAAATCATCCATAACTCTATTCTTAAACTCTGTCCCATTATCACATCTAATGACTTTTACTTTCTTGTCCACTAGGTTTTCTATCTCAGTAATGAATGTCTTAAGAATGCTAGAAGTCTCATCCTTAGAACTTAAAAAGAAAACCCATGTAAATCTGCTATAGTCATCAGTAACAACTAGACAAAATCTTTTATGCTTTATACTACTCACATTTTTAGGTCCAAATAAGTCCATATGAAGCATAAACAATGATTGATCAATAGAGTTAAAAAGCTTGGGCTTACAAGTGGCTTTATGTTGTTTGCCTTTAAGACAAGCAATGCATGTTTGGTCATTTTCAAATCTTTTCTGAGGTAAACCTCTTACCAAACCATCCTTAACAATTTTATTTATGGTTTTGAAATTAATGTGACCAAGCCTCCTATGCCATTTCATAGATTCATCTAATGTGGCCTTTGCAACAAGACAAGTAAGTGCCTCTTTAGGAACAATCTTCTTCATATCAACACTGTACATGTTGCCCTTTCTAGGAATTTTAAGAAGTACTTGACTTTCATCAGGCATCTTAAGATCAGAAGAAAGCACAAGACATTCAGTGTCAGTAAAAAGAACTTTGTCCTTTTTGTCACACATTTGTGAGACACTAAAAAGATTATACTTAAGCTCTTGCACATAGTACACATCTTCAAAATCTAATTTACCGGTTTTAAGTGTACCTTTACCAGTAATTCGTCCTCCTATTCCTCCTCCAAAGGTAACATATCCTCCATCTAATGATTGAAAGTTTGAAAGATAAGACATGTTGCCTGTCATGTGCCTTGAACACCCACTATCTGAATATCTTTGATCTTCATCATCTGCTTGTGAATGTCCCTGCACATAAATAAAAGAATTAGTTTTCTTGGGGAATCCAAGCCATTACTGACTTGGATTTGCCACGTGCATCAATGTAGTTAAATCTTTTGAGAACAGTTGATGCACCATTGGATTTAAAAGGTCTCCAAATCCAACATGCTGAGGCCTTAACAGCATTAGCCCTCATTTCCCTAGCAGCAGTATGAACTGTTTGCCTAGCAGTAGAAACTGCTGGCTTTGCAGTTGTACCCTTTAGTTTTCAAATTTGTTTTTGGACCACTGCTTTAGTATGAAAAGGTCTTTTAGCAGTAGTTTGTGCATGTTTGTAAGTTATTTTTGCACTTTGTACTGCTGGTTTTGGGTAAACAGAGTAAAATGGTCTGGCAGTAGAAACTGCTTGTCTAGTAGTAGAAACTTTTGGTCTAGCAGTAGGAACTGCTTTTGGGCCAGACTTTAATGAAACTGCTCTGGGCGTTGTTCTAGTAAAGTAGAGTGACTTTTAGTTGTATGCCTTTTTAAATTCACCCTATTGTTTGTATACCCAGTTACCCTTTGGTTGCAGAAGGCTGCAAGATGGTCAAAATCTCCACAAATGAAACAAGCTTTGTTATAGAAGTCAAAGTCATCACCTAGTTGGTGAGACATGAGGTCATTCCAATTCCTTTGGTTACCTCTGGGCTTGTTTGTGGTTCTATATTGCTCACAATATCTTACTGGTTGCCTAACATGTTTAACATTTGTTTTAGGCCTAACAATATCATTTTTGACTACCTTAGGAACACTTGTTCCTGTTTTCTTAACAACATCAGGTTTAGATATAACCTTGTCTTCTTCATCATCATCAGATTTCCAGTCCTCAATGATTGTACCATCTGATTTCTTAGTAGAGGACACCTTGTCCTCAGGAAGTGAAGTGTTACTTACACTCTCACTTACTTTTATAGGTTCATCAACAACTACATTTGTGTGTTCTAGGTCTATCCCTGGGGGTGCAGGGATTCCTCTGTAAGGAGGTGGGACATTCTTATATCCTAACCCAGACTTGGCTTTGTTGATCACTTGACATTCAATTATTTTGCTCACACCTTTAGAGGCATGTTGTAGTGTTTCTACACTTAATTGAATGTTTTCTTTTTCTTCTTTAAGTCTAGCATACTCAGTTTTTAAAATGCTAATTTCAGCATCTTTGAAAAATATGTCTTGTTTAAGAAGAGCTTTGTCATCAGAAAAAGCAAATTCATTATCTTTATAGTGAAGGATCTGCTTTTCTAGGATAGCTAAACCTACTTTATAATCTATTAAGTCTTGATGAGTTTTGTTTAGTTCTAACCTTTGTTCATCATAATGTTTTCTTAAAGTTTCTAGTTCTTTAAGAGCAGTGCAAGTATTAGAACAAACTTTATCATTTTGTACCTCAGTAGCAGAGAAGGCCATGAGTGCCATATGAGTAGAAGGTTCTTCTTCATCTGCCATGAAACTCCAATCAAAACCTAAGCCATCAATAGCTACCATAGCTTTTGAGTTTGGCTCAGTAACCTCCCCTGTTTTGGACTTACTTCCAAAACCTTTGCTTTTGCCATCTTGATGCCTTGGTCTTCTACATTCCCTTGAGAAGTGCCCCATCATGTGGCAGTTGTAGCATTCTATCTTTGGTTTGTCAAAACCAGTAGTATCATTGCTGTTGATAGTGATTCTCTTCCCTGTCCTTTGATAGAATTTCTTAGCCCTCATGCTAAGAAGAGAAATTTGCCATTTTAGGTCCATCTCCTCCAAATCATCATCATGGATTTCCTGGAGGTCTTCATGAGTAAGCATAGAGCCATCATTCTGGCTTGTGAGAAAAGCACAACATGTTTTCTCATCCATAATACCAATAGTACTGCTTGATGAACTAGCAGTACCAACTCCCATATCAACCTTCACATCTTCAACTGGGTTTGAGGTACTAAGAGATGACACAAATGCCATGTTCCCAGTGCTTGAGCTAGCACTTTCAGCTTTCTTCACATCTTGTTCAACAATTTTAAAGTTGTTGTACAAGTCATTCAGACTCATTGAATCAATATCTGGCTTTTTTTTCCAGACAACCACATGCATAGCCCACTCTTCTGGTAGACTTCTTAAGAACTTGGAGTTTAAATCTTCTTGAGATATCTCTACACCAAGAACAGCAAGTTGGCTCACAATTTTCTGAATCCTGTTAAACATGTGATCCAGTGATTCATTGGTTGTTGAAGAGAAGTTCTCAAAGTTCTGCTTGAGAAAAGTCTTCTGGGTCTTTTTGGTGGCTTCATTCCCACCATACCTTGCAACAATGGCCTCAAATAATGACTTGGCATCTTTGAACTTGCTGAAGTTCAAAAGTTGATCATTTGGAATGGTCATCATCAGCATACTTCTGGCCTTGAGGTCATTCTTCTTCTTGACTCTCTCTTCTGCAGTTGTTGGGTTGGTATTCACAGTTGTTACTAACTTGTCTTCAACTGATGATGTAGTGGTTGTAGGCTTGAAAGAGTTTTCTTCTTCAATAATTTCCCAAAGTGTATAATCTTGCACTTGGAAATACTGCTCTATCCTTAACCTCCACATATCAAACTCATTCTGCTTGAGCATTGGCAATTTAGCAGCAACATTCGTTTGAATAGACTCCATGTCCATTTCTTCTTCTTCTAAATCAAAGATATCAGCCTTGCTCTGATACCAATTGAGAGGATTATAATACACTATGTAGGATGTTAGTCCTTCGTAACGAGTGTATATGATACTTTGAGTGAATATGATTAAGTATGCGGAATCTACTTAACCACACTTAGAAGGATATTGGTTATAGGAAATGGAATAGTGATGCTTGTTTATTGGAGTATGAACACAGAAAGTATAACACCAAACGATTCAATATTATTGAGAATAATACGAGTGATCTTCACTATCACTAGGGTTACAAACCTTGAATCTCTATGTTTCTATGACTTTACTTGTTTAACTAGATTGTTAATTTTAAGCACATAAGCAAGCATAATAATCAGCACATGCACACTTATCTCTAAACTAAGATCTCCTTTTTATAGTCCAAAGGAGATCTTTACAATATTGTCAAGTCTTGTCTACTACTTGCTTGTTGAGTGTGTCAGTAACTAAGATACAACATGTTCTGAGTATTACAACTTGTTGACTGAACACTTATCAAAGATATTATCTACCGTATATACTTGACTTTTATTAGGGGTGGAAACGAGCCGAGTCGCTCGTGAAAAGCTCGGGATCGGATCGGTAAAAAGCTCGAACGAGCCGAGCCTAACGAGCTCGAGCCCGAGCTCGAGCCTAAGTTTGGGCTCATTTAATAATCGAGCTCGAGCTCGAGCTCTATAAAAAAAGCTCGAATAGGCTCGCGAGCCTAAACGAGCCCTAGAAATATATACGTATATATATTGTCTATACGTATAAACGAGCTTAAAAGTAGTAAACGAGCTCGAGCCTTATGTAATTAACGAGCCGAGCTCCATTTTAACTTTGTTTTCTTTAAAAATAATACAAATTAGTCGAGCCCGAGCTCGAGCTCGAGCTTGTGAAAATTTTCACGAGCCGAGCTCGAGCTCAAACATTAGGCTCGAAACGAGCTCGAGCTCGAGATCGAGCTTTCTAGAATATAAACGAGCCGAGCTCGAGCTCTGGCAGGCTCGGGCTCGGCTCGACTCGTTTCTACCCCTGTATACTTGACTTTTATACACAAAATATATTTTTATACTTATCCATCCAGCAGTAGTATACGCGACACTTATCTTTTCAGCAGTAGTATGAGTCACTCCAACAGCAGTATTCAACCAGCAGTACCTTCTTTGTACTAGCAGTACTAACTTATCAGTTAGTACTGTTAGTTATAACTTGAGTAGTCTTCAGATATACACTAGCAGTTAGCACTGTTAGTGTATTCTTCTTAGCAGTACAAACCTTGTGAACATATAATTCCAAACAATAATCTTCAGAACATTTAATTCCCAACAAAGCATCATTTTAGCTTCATTATTTTTGGTAATTAATTTCTTTTGCTCATCACTGTAACGAGTAAGAGAAATATCCTCATCTCGACCGCTTGATATATCCTTAATTATGGGTTTATGGTCACCTTCTACAATGATGTACCATAGATCTATATCCTTTGACTTCACATAAGTTTCAAAGCGATTTTTCCAATATATAAAACTATTTGCTTCAAATAGTGGTGGTCTTTGCATAGATTGCCCTTCTTTGTAGTTTTCAAAATCCATTGATCGTTTCAAGTTTTAAAATACAATATATTTTGAAAGTCTTGAGTTACATAGCTCTGATGCCAATTGTGGAAAACTAGAAGGGGGGTTGAATAGTTTTTACCGTTTTTTAAAATTAATTCGCATTGAATACTTGACGTGATTTCAACTTAATGTAAATAATCAAACAATATAATTAAAGTAAGTAAGGAAAGAAACAATTAAACCACAACACGGATGTTTATAGTGGTTCGGTCTACAAGGACTCTCTTCCTTGCCCTATTCCACTCCTCGAGCCTCTAACTCGAGAGTTTTTCTTCACTAAGAAACAAGCTCCCTTCTCGGCAAAGAAAACCTTTATACACGTCGCTTACACTTTATCCGGTACAAAGCTAAATACCGAGTTCTAGTTCGAGGTAGAACCAACCTAACGTCGCTTACACTTTTTCCGGTACTAAGCTAGATACCGAGTTCTTTTACAAGGGTACAACCACTCCCGACACTCTATGTGTTTTGAGGACTAAAACACTTACCGATCACTACTGAATGTTTGGTATAACAATGATGTGTGATAAACTACAAAATCACACAGTATCTAAACTAACAAGTCTTGCAACAGTATGTTGAAGCTTGTGATGCTTGATCTCTTTGCTACAAAAGAAAGATCACTACAAATGAAATGAATGAATGAATGAGTTAGTAATGTATGAAAGAATGTATAATGTAGTTTATGCTATGTGAGTGATGAGAGAACATGAATAATCAGCTTGCTATTTATGGGTAGGGCTGTAAACGAGCCGAGCTGAGCCGAGCCAGGGTAGGCTTGGGCTCGGCTCGTTTAAAAATCGAGCCGAGCCGGCTCGGCTCGTTTATTTATACGAGCCGAAAAGTTGAGCTCGGGCTCGGCTCGTCAAATACTCGAGCCAGCTTGTGGCTCGTCGAGCCCGCTCGTTTACATTGAATGGGATATACTTTAACATAAAAAAACAAAAAATAAGCTACACGATTTTAATCCAGGTCAAAATGTCAAATACTAATTCAATTCTAATAAAAATTAGTTCTGCAGTTCTGCAATATGGCCATCAAAGTAATTAACAAAATAACATACTTGAGTTTCTTTCATCTAGAAGTTAACAAAATAGCATTTCCAAAAACTTGAATTACTCTTTCATCTAGTTGTATATATTATATTATATATAACTAAAGTTTAGTTATATATATATATATATATATATATATATATATATATATATATATATATATATATATATATATATATATATATATATATATATATATATATATATATATATATATATATATATATATATATACGAGCCAAACGAGCGAGCTAACGAGCGAGCCAACGAGCGAGCTAACGAGCGAGCCACGAGCCAAGCCGACGTTGGCTCGGGCTCAGCTCGTTTACAAACCGAGCCGGCTCGACTCGACTCGTTTATAAACGAGCCGATTTCGAGCGAGCTTTTTTCGAGCTTTTTTCGAGCGAGTTTCGAGCAAGCCACGAGCCGCGAGCTTTTTGAACGGCCCTATTTATGGGCAAACTGATAAAACAATTCACGGATTTGGCGGACCCAAATCCTGGGGTCCGTCCCTTATGCCATTTGGTTCCGCCAGAGCCTGACAGAAAATCTTCACATATCTTTCCAAATCTTGCCAAGATCTTACAAAATCCAATTCTTTGCTTGAAGATCTTTCCAAGATATTTACTAAATCTTCAAGATATCCTAAAGATATCCAAATGATGTATGCAATGATGTCATGTATATATTTCCATTTTTAGAATAAAAATGTAAACATGTAAATGTATATATGCATGTCCTATGTATATTCTAGTGATCATGTAGTATGTAAATGAGTTTTTAAAAGCTTGTAACTATAAATGTAAAAGACTTTAACTTATATTTATGCTTTGCTAAAGATAAAGTTTATAATTGTCAATAACAAAATATAGCAAAGATCATAAAATATAACTAACGTTTTTAGGACGATATTTGTATTAACAATTTTGTTACTCCCTCCGTCTCAAAATTATTGTCATTAGACCTCTTCCAAGGGATAACGCAAAATGGCGTTAAAGGGACTTTTTTTGCAAGTTTAACGCACGTTAAAGGGCTTTAAGCGTTGGAAGGGATAGGCGTTAACGCGGCGTTAAGGGTTGTGTTATACCCTTAACGCCACGTTAAGGGTAGGATACGTAAAAAAAAAAAAAAAAAAAAAAAAAAAAAATTGTCACTTTTGGGCCCTGAATTTATCGCTATCTATCCGTTGTAATTCAAAAAAACTTTCATTTAAGCCCCTAGAACTTCTATCCGTTGGAATACAAACGGCTAATGAAAAAAAAAAAAAAAAAAAAAAATTCAAAACCAATTTAACTCTCCTATAAATACCCATTTCACACCACATTTTTTTTCACACTTCCACAAATCAATATACTTCATCATATACTTTCATCTTCAACCTTCCACACACACACACACAAAAAAAAAAAAAAAAAAAAAAAAAAAAAAACTTTTTTCATTCACGATGGATCCGGTAACTAGTCTCGAAGAAGTTGATGTCAACTTTTCAGATGACGAAGAAGACATTCAGTGGATGGCATCTGTGTACGAACAAGTTGTGCATATGGAACAACAAGAAGCAGTTGGACCTTCGATTGTACGTGGGCATATCTTTCGTGAACGTGAACTTTCTGATGAACGTTTGCGTGCCGACTATTTCGATCGAAATTGTAAGTATCCGGCACAGGTTTTTCAAAGAAGATTTCGTATGAGCCGGAGACTATTTCTACAAATAGTCGAAGGTATTAAATCTTATACCACCGATTATCTTCTTGCTCATTTTAAGTTTTTTTCTGAATCAAAAGATTGTACGGGTCGAAGTAGTATAAGTGCTCTTTTGAAGTGTACATCTGTCATACGCCAATTGGCGTACGGCAACTCACCTAATGCATTTGATGAGTATTTGCAAATAGGTGGGAGTACTTCATATGAGTGTCTTGATAATTTTAACAAGTGCGTCATAGATTTGTTTATGCCGGAGTATTTAAGAAAACCAACATGGTCCGACATTCAACGTATTTATGAAAGACATGAGTCGCATCATGGTTTTCCGGGAATGCTTGGTAGCATTGATTGCATGCATTGGGAGTGGACAAATTGTCCGGTTGCTTGGCAAGGCCAATTTGGTAGGGGTGATAAAAAAATACCCAACTATAATGCTTGAAGCAGTTGCGTCACAAGATTTATGGATTTGGCATGCATTTTTTGGGATGGCGGGGGCGAATAACGATATTAACGTTTTGGATAACTCACCGTTATTCGATGACCTTCTTAATGACGTCGCCCCTGCAGCACCTTATATGGTAAATGGAAGGAGGTATGAAAAGGGCTATTACTTAGCCGACGGTATTTACCCACAGCGGGCTACGTTTGTCAAATCTTTCTCGGCAACTACTGACGCGAAACATGGTTACTTAAAAAGGAAACAAGAAAGTGCACGAAAGGATGTCGAACGTGCTTTTGGTGTGCTTCAAGGACGTCGGGGTATCATACGACAACCGGCACGGGCAATGGAAGTAGCGAAGATACGTAGAATCATGTATTGTTGCATTATTTTGCATAATATGATTTTGAAATATCAAAAGTTTTCACTTAGAGAATTTAACGATATGTGGGTGGATCCGTCGGCTCGTTTGAGGACAGACAGGTGGGTCGAAAGATGCGATGGCCAACGTCGAAGGGCAAGAGAAATACGCGACCGACAAACGCATACTCGACTCCAACGAGACCTTATGGAGCATGTTTGGCAGAAGCGCCTTCAACATCAAGAAGAAGAATATTCAGACGACGATGAATAAATATTTAATTCGCTATCATGTTATGTTTTTTTTAATTTCAGTTGTAATTTTTTTTAAGTATGTTACGTTTTAATGTAATGTTATGTTTGAATGAATGTTATGTTTGAATAAATGAAGTATTATTATAAGTTAGGGGTTGAATTTGAAAATATTTGATATAAAGGTGAGTTAAGATGTGTTAAAGCTGAGTTATTGTTGGAAGGGTTAAAGCTGAGTTAAGTTAAGGTGTGTTAAAGTTGACGTGGCAGTGCCTTAAAATTTAAGGCTGAGTTATTATTGGAAGTCGCCTTAGAGAGAAATCACAAAGTTTAATAAAAATAGAACCACTATAAATCTCAACCACTTAAAGAGAATATTTCCTTAATATATTCTTTATTTTTTAATTAAAAAATAAAGTGGACAATTATTTTAAAACATCTTAAAAAAAACGTAAATAATAATTTTGAGACGAAGAGAGTACCTTTTTCTTTATACATAATAACAAATCCAACATACATATACATTCTTTTTTCTCTAACTGACATCTTTTTAACTTTAGTATGTATATATTCTATTACATCGACATGATACATATGATCAATCACACGTCTTTTAGTGTCGTCTCTTATTTTATGTAGGCACAGTCCAAAATTCAGTTTAAAGATAAATACAGGGCCTCAAATAAAAAGTAAATAATTTAATTAAAAGATAAAATGAAAAATAATCGTTTTCAATGTGCCCGATGAGCCTTTTTAATTCAACACTCTAAATCAAATACATGAAGTTACTTTTTTAGGATATATATACATATCATATAAAAATTTGAAGGCTTCTAAAATTTAGAGGCCCTGTGTAATAGCAGAGCTTGCACACCCTCATATACGGCTCTGATTTTAGTATGTATATTATTCTATTACATCGACATGTTACATATGATCTATCACATATGTCTGTTGGATGTATATGCATTGATTGTAAAGAAGTCTGTCTCTTTTGATCAAAAAGTTATTTCTATATGAAAGTATTTGTGGACGAAATATAAAAAGACCATTGATACTTGTAAACGTCAAGGTAAAAATGATACCCGAACTTAATTTTTAACACAAACAAAAAAATAGTTTTATTTTGAAACTAGCCCGGTCGTTTGAGGTGGTGGGTTTTTGAGGACTCATTTTAGTGATTTTCTTTAACTAGATCGAGCGATTTGCGACTTTTTAAGATTTAATACGAAGGAGACATGTGACACCTAAAAAAGTCGCGCCCAATCATTCTTGTGGTACTTTTGTAAGAGCCCACTATGTGTATTTTTTAAGCGAAATTTTTTCAGCGACTTTTCATACTTTAAACGACCTTCTATTTTGTCATTTTCCACAAAAAAAGTCAAACTTCGAAAAACATTTTTTTTTTTGTGGCCATTCCCAATGTTGAGCAACTTAAGCAACTTACGGCTTGTTACTTTGAACGACTTTTTTTACTTTTCAACTTTTGTACTTGCGTCAATACTTTTGTAAAAATATTACTTTTTAAATACTTTTTTAAATAGTTTATAACAACTTTTTAATTCAAATAGATCTAAACAAAAACTGACAAATAAGCATGTTCTCTTTATCTAATATATCACAACAATACTTAAAACCTACTTCATTTTTTACTTCCTTCCGGCCACCAACATAAACTTTTCTCCCAATATCAAGCACAAACACAACCATTTTTTTTTTTTTTTTTTTTTTTTTTTTTTTTTTTTTTTTTTTTCTTTTCTTTTTAGCACAACTGAATCGTCAAAGACTTTTCGTGATTCTACTCCAATCCGAAACACAAACACACTTGAATAAACTCAATACTCGTGAAAACCTTTTATATGATTTGTTCCTTTTTAATCTTGTGGGTTTCTTGACCAGGTAAGTTTGGATTCGTGTTTAATCTTTGTGGGTTTCAGTTTTAGTTAAAGATCGATGACGGGATTGTTTGGATCTTTAAAGATCTGTTAAAAATGATTAAAACCTGAGATCTTTTTTTTTCGGTCTAAGATCTGTTAAAGATCGGGGTTCTGTTGCGGTTTGTTGTTTGTTGAGGAGATGAGATTGTTTTTGTTTTAGTTGTTGGTTGTGGTTTATAGTTGAGTGATGTGTTTTTTTTTTTTTTTTGAAGAAATGTGATGTTTTTACTAATAGGTGTTATGTAATCCGATTAATTATTAGCGACTTCGATTCCTTTATGCTTCTCAATTTTATGGTGCTTTGATATTTGTTGATTTTTTCTTTTTAAAATTCATATATTCCCTTCATGAAATTAATAATTTTTGTAACATGATTGAGATTTAATGATGTATTTCTGGGTAAATGAAATGAAGAGGTTGAATTGAAGTGGTAAATGAAATGAAGAAAGTTAATGATGTATTTCTGGGTAAATGAAACATTATTTTAATGAAATGAAGAGATTTAATAATTTAATGATGTATTTTTGAGGACTCACTTTATAAAGTATTTTAAAAAGTATTTAAAAAATAGTACTTTTTACTAAAGTACTGACGCAAGTACAAAAAGTTGAAAAGTAAAAAAAAAAAATCGCTCAAAGTACCAAGGCGTAAGCCGTTTAGGTTGCTCAACATTGGGAAATGCCAAAAAGAATAAAATAATACTTTTCGAAGTTTGACTTTTTTGGTGGAAAATGACAAAATAGAAGGTCGCTTAAAGTATGAAAAGTCACTGAAAAAATTTCGCTTAAAAAGTACGCATAGTGGGCTCTTACAAAAGTACCACAACAAAGATTGGGCGCGACTTTTATTGGTGCCACATGTCTCCTTCATATTAAAACTTAAAAAGTCGTAAGTCGCTTGGTCTAGTTAAAGAAAATCACTAAAGTGAGTCCTCAAAAACGCACCACCTCAAACGACCGGGCTAGTCACATAATTGCGCCTAATCATATACTTATTCTCATTCCATCAAAATATCAAACCTGTATCCCGATTGCATAACTAAAAACAAAACGCCACCAAACTCTGTAGGCATTAAGTTTGGAGTCTTGGATTTTGCAAAATGAAAAAAGTTAGCCATATTCGCAAAATTTAACATATCATTTTATAGTGCGAGATATATTAGTTGATCAGTATTGATGTTAAAATTACATTACCAAATTACATTACCAAAATAAAACATTATCTTGATTAAAGGTAGTAGGGATCAATTTTAACAATATTTTGATACGTTTATAACTTTGAAGATAGCCTATTATAACAAAACCGACGTACCACACAATACACATAAGAGCACTCCCAACCGTAACACAGAGTTAAACTTTAACATACTATCACGTCAGCGCCATATCAGCTTTAACCTTTTCACCGTTAACTCAAAAAAACACCCCCAATCATAACTCACATTAACTCACCTTTAAATCAAATATTTTCAAACTCAACCCCTAAACTTATAACAATACTTCATTTATTAAAAACGTAATATTCATTAAAAACATATTACATTACATACTTAATAAAAAAAATACAACGAAATTAAAAAAAAAATAATAATAATAACGAAAAAAAAAAAAATAAAAAATCACAGTACTAAATCTACTGACGAGGTTGGAGGTTATATTTTTTGATGATTCGATCTTTTTCGTCGTTGATCCAACCAACAACGTTTGGATCCACTGTCCGTCATCAAAAATTTCATTTCCTTCAATCTTGTTATCGTCTCATCTTTTATTTGGGCCGCCCGATACGCGGCGTGGGCGGTTTCCCGTTTCAAACGATACTCGGATGTCATAGCCTCTCCGAATTGGCTAGACGAGCTCGTTCCTCCCGTACTCGCTCCCGTGCTCGTTCCTCCCGTGCTCTCGGATCTAGCTTTCTTTGAAGCACGCTTTGTTCCCATAGGCCGTGGTTGTTCATCACGACCAAACAACGACTCGTTTGCTTCGCTTGGGACATCGCCTGTTAAATCAACCCCTTCCGGCGCGTCCCATTTCATATGAGCCAGCAAAACCTCCCAAGCCTCCTCGTTGTTAAAATGAGCGGTTCTGTGCTCGTCCCGATACATTTGTTTGGCACGTTTAAGGATATCCATTTCATTTTTCCCACTTTTTTGTTGGCGTTGGGAACGTTTGTAGTAGGCGTTGAACTTTGTGCAATCACGGTTCAACATTTTTTATTTTTCTTGAATCATATCCTTATTCCGCTTTTGAAAATTGAGTCTATTAAACTCATTTTTCACCCGTTGCTAAAATGTATCCTTGCTTTGATTTCGACCCACTTGTGAATCCTCCGTCGCGGCAACATAACACGACGCAAGTAATTTTTCCTCGTTTTGGTTCCAACGTTTGATGAAGTCGGTATTTTCTTCATCCTCCTCCAATGATTCGGGGTCTTTATTTTTTTTTGCCTTTCGTTTGCCACTCCTTTTGTATGGTTTTGCAGGCGACGTTGGAGTATCGAGAACATCATGGGTTTTCGTTTGAGCTTGTTGTGATTGTTGTGTGAATTGAAGATTAGAGAAATTGGTGTTTAGTTTCGATTGTTGTTGTTGTTGTTCCTAATATAGCATTCGTTGATACTGTTCGTAAAGTTGTTGGCTCGACAAGCCAAGTGGGTTGTCGATTGGGTTGTTGGGTGATGGTGCGTTCGGGTTTGAAGATGACCCGGCGTTTGGGTTATTCCACCCGGTGTTTAGGAGATTAATGAAACTATCATCGTCGTTTGGGTTAAATCCGGATATATTTTTTTTTGTGTGAAAGTTTGAAGATGGAAGTATATGATTTATTAGAATGATTTGTGGAAGTGTGAAAAAAATGTGGTGTTAATTGGGTATTTATAGGAGAGTGAAAATGGTTTTGATGATTTTTTTTAAGAAAGTGCCGTTTGTTTTTAACGGTAATAACACGCAGGGGGTGAATTGAATTTTTTTTTTGAATGTAACAGCTACTTTTAGCGTTAAAGGGGGCAAAAGTGAAATTATTATTATTATTTTTTTACATAAACAACCCTTAACGCAGCGTTAAAGGGTTAACGCACCCCTTTAACGCTGCGTTAACGCAACTTACATTTAAAGGTTAACGCATGTTTAACGCATCTGGGTTAAGCTTTAATGCACGAGATGCGTTAAGCGTTAGGAGTGCTCTAAGTGTAAATTGATCATAAAATAAAAAGTGTAGGAAGATTTAAAAATGATTAATTTAGTGAGAAAGAAGAGAGGCCACAACACTCTAGAGTCTAGAGAGTGTACCCATTATTTTCATTTCTATAAAAACCGTTTGCTTCTTTGCATATATCAACTTCTAACACACACACACACTATAAAAACATTGAGCTTTAAAGGAGGTTACCTTTCATTTGGGTATTCTCTTAAACATACCATTTTCTTTAAATCAAAGAAAAATAAAAAAAATGGGCGTTGTTTCAATTCTGCACACAGTCTTTGGTGTTTTCGGTGCGTGTTCGTTATCTACTTTTTATCTACTTTATTTATGACATTTTACACACACACTGATTAATTGTGTGTATGTATATTGGAAATTAAAACAGGAGATGCTACTGGTTTGTTCCTCTTCTTGGCACCAACGTAAGCAAGCATTTTACATTAACTTCACTAACCAACAATTTTATCATCCTCATAAAGCAACTTTAAAAACATGTGTATGTATGTGTGTGTAGGATAACGTTTAAGAGAGTATTGAAGAACAAATCAACAGAACAATTCTCAGGGATTCCATACCCTATGACCTTACTCAATTGTCTACTTTCTGCCTGGTAACGGTCGAAACTCACTTGTTTTACTTATTTCGTACAAAAATTACGAGTTTTATTGTATTTTTTTAAATCTTTCTAGAGAATTAATAGTGACCCGTCTCGTTATTTTTTCTGGCTACGTCCCTCGATCATGGAGTGACCCATGATTTTCAAGAGGGTGTTACATGAAAGAATTGTTGTGTTAGCTAAAATTACACTGTAAAAAACGAAAGTAGAAAAAAAGATTTATTGGGATTGCCCATACCAAAATAACGATAGTTTTGAATTTTTTTGCACTTCGTGACCTAAAAACCGGTGTAGCGCGTGCCACACCCGGCACCCATGTAAGTCCGTCTCTGCTCTCGATGATTATTTGGTATATTTTAGAAATAATTGTAACCCATGTCGTAATATAATTTCTGGCTCGGTCCTGAGTAGTTTCCTTTACGTATATAGGTACGGACTACCATTCATATCAGAAAACAATACACTAGTGACGGTTATCAATGGTACCGGTGCGGGAATTGAAGCAATTTACGTGTTGATCTTTCTAATATACGCACCTAAAAAGGAGAAAGCAAAGGTGTTTGGGTTGGTCACGTTTGTTCTTGCTGCCTTCTCCACTGTTGCCTTAGTTTCCATCTTTGCTATTCATGGAAAAACCCGTCGTTACTTCTGCGGTTTCGCTGCAGCCATTTTCTCGGTCATCATGTATGGCTCGCCCCTCTCTATCATGGTAAATAATCGTAACCTTTTAGTATTCTACTCTTTGCTTAAAGTTTTGTATTCAAAAACTTCAAACCTATATTTTAATTTGTTTGTACTTTTGCCAATATTACTCGTAACACTTAATAAGATAAAATGATAGGGATGAGTTATTGATAATTAAGGAGACATGTGACTTTGTACCAAAGTTTTAAGGATATAGGTACGAATAACTAGACAATATAGGCTGTTAGGAGTGTATGTTTGGTATTGATACCAAGAAAAAAGGTTCAAAACAGGACCAGGAAAATTTACTTTTACTGCAATGGTTATCAAGTAGTATAGTTTTACAAGTTTATATTTTTTAGTCTTATTTTCACAAATTCACCAACCAAAATATTTACCATTTTACGGATTCTCATTTTGTTTTACAACTTGCAGAGGACAGTGATCAGGACCAAGAGCGTGGAATTTATGCCATTTTTCCTGTCGCTGTTTGTTTTATTGTGTGGTACTTCCTGGTTTCTATTTGGCCTCCTTGGAAATGATCCTTTTGTTTATGTAAGCCCTTTATGTTTAATCTTATCAAAATTAAACCATTCTTATTGTTATGTAGTAACCTTTGTAAATATAAATTTTAGGTATGCAATGGGTTCGGAAGCTTATTGGGTGCACTACAACTGATTCTGTATGCCATATACAGAAAGAACAAGGGACAGAAAGACGAGAAAACTGCCGCGATTGAGATCGGGTCGGCCAACGGTAACAAACACGTGGAGAAAGGAAAACCCACACCGGAGAACGTCAATCAAGTGTAGTGATTTGTTATGTTCTAATCCTACGAGTTTAAGCATTTTTTCCTTTATGATGAAATTTGTCTAGCTTTTGTTTACTTGTCTAAATGGCCACATGTAGGGGACTAGTGACACCATTGATTAGTGTTTGTGATTTGGCAGTGAAGCTTGCTAACATTTGTGAAATGTAGCTAAATGAATGAAAGCCATTTATCCTTTTTATCATTGTCAAGTTTGACTGTTTGAGAAGTTGTGTGTATTCTAACAAAAAAGTAAGATAAATTAAAATCTCTTAAGATTGTATTTTTATTTTATTTTGTAGAAAATGGTTACGCTATGTATGCAAAATGGCAATGGGGTTATCAATAGCTAAACAACCTGCTAGTGATTTTGTGTCATATTTTTCGAAAACACGTACAGTAAGGTTTTTCAGTTTTTTTTTTTTTTTTTTTTTTTTTTTTTTTTTTTTTTTAGAAAGGCAGGTTTATCAGTGTTCTGAGTGGTATACTTACCAAACTGCATAATACTCGATTATGTATGTGGATGCCCGTACAGTAAGGTTTAACAGTTTTTTTTTTTTTTTTTTTTTTTTTTAGAAAGGCAGGTTTATCAGTGTTTTGAGTGGTATACTTACCAAACTGCATAATACTCGATTATGTATGTGGATGCCGATATGACACTTGTCAAAGTTGGTCGAGGTTTCGATGGTGATTTTAAATACCTACTTCCTCCTTCTCATATTTATTGTCCATATTTCTTTTTATAGATTTCTCAAATTAATTGTCCACTTGTCATTTTTAGTAAGAAAAAAAGAATTTAGTGAGGGAATATTCTATTTGAGTGGTTGAGAATTATAATGGTTCCACTTTTACTAAACTTTGTGATTCTTGTCACCTGACAATAATTTTGAGATGGAGGGAGTATATCTTAAGAGAGCAAGAGGGGTGCTCCCGCATCTCAAGGCGTCAATAAATGATCATTTGAGAGAGGCTGACAATGGAGACTCGGACATCTTCATGCGAAATCAAGGAAATGGTATGCTAATAGACATGGACTGAGAGACATCATAAAACAGTCATAATAGTAAACTGGTACAGTGGTACTTGTTTTTGTAGTCATATCTCCGACTAGGTTGGGGCAATGGATAAGAAAGTTTTGAGAAACTAAAGAATGGGGCATAATGGTCATGAGGACTAAAGGTTTTTTTGTGGGCATCTTTGCTCCATAATCAACTTCATCCTCAAATTGGAGTTTTTAAGGAGAAAATATGGAAAAATACATCTACAACTCTTACTCTAAGACCACTCACATCGGGCATGTTAAACGTGCGTTAAAGGACGTTTTTTGCAAGTTAAATCCGCGTTAAGGGGCGTTATGCGTTGCGAGGGTGGGGCGTTAAAGCTGCGTTAGCACCCTAACGCAGCGTTAAGGGTGGATACTGTCAAAAAAAAAAAAAAAAAATCACTCTGCCCCCTAAACGGCTAGTGCATGCGTTTGAATTAAGTTTCGAAAATTGCAAATCAGCCCCTTGTGTTTATGTTTAAGTGCCGGACATATTTTCCGGTGAGAAAGAAGAAAGAAGAAAGAAGAAAGGAAGAAAATATGTCCGGTGAGAAAGAAGAAAGAAGAAAGGAAGAAAAAAAGTTAGGTGAGTGGTGTATTAAATAAAGGAGTAAAGTGGTGACATGTGGCAATATATTTATAAATAAATGAATTATTAATTATAGATTAGGGGTTGAATTTGAAAATTTATGTATAAAGGTGAGTTAAGGTGTGTTAAAGCTGAGTTATTGTTGTGTGGGTTAAAGCTGAGTTAAGTTAAGGGGTGAAAAAGCTGACGTGGCATGCCTTAAAATTTAAGGCTGAGTTAACTGTTGTGAGTGGACTAAATGTTTACATTTTCTGAATATGGGTTATTTTTCCTTCTAATATAAGTGAACCTTATTCACTTCTTTAAATTTAATTTATCATTTTTATCTTTTCTTTATCGTTCATTATCATAGTATTAAGATAAATTAAGTTACTATACAAGTTTTCGATATTCAAACATTTTATTTTATTTTATTATTGTAAGAGTACGAAGAAAGTTAGTATTAAAAAAAAGACAAAAATACACCGTTGGTCCCTAAACTTTCCAGAAACCATCGCAGGGGCCCCAAACTTAGGAAAATTGTCGTCGTGCGTCCAAAACTTGTGTTTTTGAGGTCGATTGCGTCCCTCGCCCCGTAATGGTCAGCTCAACGTCCCATTACATGTCTTAAAATCCCGTTATCCGTTTCGTTTGGAGGGTATACTCGTCTTTTTACCGTGACGATTTTTTTTCTCTCTCGATGTAATATCCAGCAGACGTCTAATCCATTTTCCCGCCATTATGTCTAATATAAGTAGGTCGTGTACTCATTGCTCATCCCCAAACTTGTTTTGGAAGCCTACCCACAAAACCCTAATGCAATGTCACTCATCAAATCTAAAAATCTAAGTAAGAAATTAACAAGCACCAACCTTGGATTTACTCTATGGCAAATCAGAGAAGAACCTTTTTTTGATGACCATGAGACAGAGCGAATGTGTGCAATCAGGAGATATGGTAAGTGTTTTTTAGTGATAATTGTTTACGCTGATATGTTTTTTAGATTGTTTAAGGTATTTCCATTTTAGGTAAGATAATCGTAACAGTGTTTTGTTATGTGTTTCAACAGCTGGCCGATCTGGTTCGTTTAGCATGAGATTTCATCACAACGGCACATTCAAAAACTGGCCAAAGAGAATCTATAAAGGAGGTAAGGAATGTCAGGTTGATTTTGTTGAAATTAATGAGGTAACTCTTAGAAGTTTTCATGAGCAAATGAAACTACATTGGAAAGGTAGGGCCTTCAAAGACCATCTGTGGAGATGTGCAACAGCCTCAACTGTTGTACAGTTTGAGAAAGCTATGGCTGCTTTCAAGATATTTAGTCAACCTGCCTATGCTTGGTTAAGTCAGATACCACCAATCCATTGGTCAATGTCACATTTCTCATGTAAGTCATCTATCTATTAAACTTAAGTGGTATATGTTAAAGAAGTATGTGGTATATGTTAAAGAAGTATGAAATGTATAAGTACGTAATACAACTTTATTTGTCTTGTTTTAGGGAGACCTCTTTCTGATGTGTTACTTAATAACATGTGTCAAGTGTTTCATGGGAAAATAATTGAGGGTATAAACAAACCAATTATTACAGCCTTAGAATACATCAGGGAATACTGTATGAAGAGGATAATGCATGTTGTGATGGTTATTGAGATGAGTAATGGGCCACTAACACCAACTGCACAACACATGTTAGATGGTATTAAGAAAGAGGTTGTTAGGTATAATGTTTTATGGAATGGGGGAGATAAGTTTCAGGTTAGTGGACCATGGGGAGACCAATGTGTAGTTAATGTTGTAGACAAGTCTTGTACTTGCAGAAGATGGGAGATGGCAAGTTTATCATGTAAACATGCTGTTGCTACCAATTGAAATATGGCTTTAAATGGACAACAAGTAGGAGCTGTGGAAACATGGGCTCATCCTTGTTACTATCTTAACACTTGGGAAGCAACCTACAAACACCATGTCCAACCCATAACTAGCAATGAGCATTGGGAAAAATCATCTGTGCCAACAACAATTGTTCCACCAAAACCTCAAACAACTGCAGCTAACTCAACTAGTGAAAAAAGAGAAAGGTTAGCTCCTGAACTAAAGAGATTGTGAAGAATGGTAAGCTGTCTAAGGCTTGGAAGAGTGTAAAGTGTAGTGTTTGTGGCATTGCTGGACACAACCGAAAAACTTGTCTTGGCTATGGTGGAACTCAAAGTAGTCAAACTGGCCCTAAACAAAAAGGTTCAAGTGCTAAGGGAAAAGGTAAACAAGTGCCTCAAAAGGTTGCATCAAAGAAGACACATCCTATAGCTAACAAAGTTGCAGAAGAGAAATAAGCTGAAGGTACAGGTGTTGTTGAAAGTCAAGATGATGCAGTTGAAGGAACTTGTGTTCAATCTGAAATTCAAGATCAAGCTACTCAAGATGTTGCAACAGACAAACAAGGTGAAGTTCCAGGTGTTCAATCTGAGAGTCAAGTTCAAGCTACTAATGATCCCAGCATACATGATGAATCCCAGTCTCAATCCCAGCAACATGATCAATCACAGTCTCAATCTCAGGACCATTCAAGTAGTGTGCAAGCAGTTTTTGTTTCATCCCAGCCTACTGCACGAAGAATGACTAGGCAGCAGGCTACAATGGATAGAATGATGGCCTCACCATAGGTCAATTCTGTTATGCTAATGAACTAGACAATATTTCTTTATGTTTGCTATGTACAAGTTATGTACTCTAATTATCATGCTTTGAAAAGTATGAAATTTTATACATTTGGAATTATATCCATTTGCATTATCTATGAAACCATGTTATGTTTCTGTATTTTCATTGTGTGCATAATTTGCATCCTATGTGGACTGTATCTTATAGCAAAGTCTATAACTGCATCACCTTCTACTGCAAATTGATAAAGGCAAAACTAACCAAAGTCAATATTTCATAAGAATGTTGACAATTAAAAGTTAAATCTAACCAAATTCATAAGCATCTGCATAACCATAAGGTAAACTCAGCAAAAGAACAAAATTCATATCCATGCGGGAGACAAAGTTAGTACCATTCAAGAGAATCTAAATTTAAAACATACTACATAATAGTTTGGTCAAGGTTCTAACACTACCATGATAGCCTTACAAGTAATTACATTTCCACATAACACAAAACACGGCCATCATACATCAAAGCTAAAAAGTTAACCAAGTGCATAAACAATCAAGAGCAATATCCAACTAAGCACTAGATAAATCTTCCACCTCCACACATCACCTTGAGCAGCTTTTAAGCTTGCCTCGAACTCATTTATACCCCTCAAAAGGCCTGGTATGATCATTCTTGAACGAGCACACATTTCAGGATCATACCATACTATCCACCGACAAGAAGACCCCTAATCATGAATATGGCAAATCGTTAAACAACCACCATTGTTACAATGTACTTTGTTACTTGCGAAAATAAACTAATACACTAAATCTTAAAACATACTTACTTCATCAGGACAACCATAGAATCGATGCCCTAGGTTGGCCGAGGTCCACGAAATGCGAGTTATAGCTTTCTTACCACACCAGCATCGTACCATGTTGAAAGGTTTAATGATTTATAGCAGAAAGGTTTCGGGGGAAAGCTTAGGGATGATAAGTGACTATACAATTGTGGCTCAAAGTAATATTGGATTTGGGACACTGTACAACGGCTTGAAATAGGACGCTACAGTGAAAGACGATTTTGCCTTCACCAACAATTCATTGAGCTGACCATTACGGGGCGAGGGACGCAATCAGCCTCCAAAACACAAGTTTTGGACGCACGACGACGATTTTCCCAAGTTTGGGGCCCTGGCGAGGGTTTCTGGATAGTTTTGGGACCAACGGTGTATTTTTGTCTAAAAAAAAATTAGGAGTATGAGTTTTTGAAGTATATGATTGAAGATGAAAATTTTAAAGAAAGAATATACTTATATGGCGTTTCTTTCTCTCTTTCTCTCTCTCTCTCTCTCTTTTTTTTTTTTTTTTTTTTTTTTTTTTTTTTTTTTTTTTCTAGATATTTTGAAGATGGTTGAAGATAGCCTAAAAAAGGATCTTAAAATGGATGAACAAAATGAGAATCGAGCAATATCCGATTAACAAGTGCAAGTTGATGGTCACATTTAGGCCGAAAGTAGTGATACACCATCACCTTATATATCAGCGTCACCTCAGTTTTCTCTTTCCTCTCACCTTTCATCTGTTTTAGTCACTTTCCTCTTACTTTTTTATTAAAATAGATACTTTATACAAATATACCACGTTAAGTATCCCAACAAAATAAAAACCATTAAAACACAACAAAGCCCACTTTTTTTCAAAATGCTTAAGGTGACCGGGTCACATTTCTTTTTGTTTTTTTGGGTTGTGTCACGCGTGATGGTGATGGCTATTTTAAGGCTCACTTGGTGAGCCATGCAAGTGAGGATTCACACCCACTCCGTGTGGCCTTAACTAAGACAAGCAAGCGTAGTTTACTATTTTGGATAACTATTTAAAACAATAGTGTGTGAGCAAATTTCCAAAACCATTTACAATCCAAAGGTCTAAATCAAAAATGTTGAACGAAATATATATGAAGATGGACTATAACTACAATTGCAAAGTTTGTAATTTAAACCAGTTTTATCTAAGTGTTATGGTACAGAAAAGTTACTATAGTTTCCTAAAAATTTGTACTAAGTTACTATAGTTTCATTTTGTTCATCCAGGTTAATGAACTTTGAAACTTTGTTCACTCATGTAACTGAACTAATAAAAATATATGTTCAGGTTATTGAACTTTGAAACTTTGTTCACTCAGGTTACTGAACTTATCAAAAAATATACGTTCAGGTTACCCGGACTAACACTGAATTTTTGAAGTGTATTTTTTCGAAAGTTTAGTAACCTAAGTGAACAAAATGAAACTATAGTAACTTAGGACAAATTTTTTAGAAACTTTAGTAACTTTTTTCTGTAATAACCCTTTATTTAATGAATATTCTTAATCAAATCTGATTAAACAAAATTGTACTTTTCAAATTTTGGTTGGATGGGTTCATTCATATTCACACGCTAGTTAAACCAGATAGTTTGTAATTTAGTAGTGCAATGAGGTTAGGAGTTTAAGTTCCGGGGAAAAAATCAACTGTGTGGATTATATGTTGCCTTTCAAACAAATATTTACACTAATTAGTTAATGTAAGATGATCTAATCCTTAACCTTGGAAATGCCCCAACCTGTGGCGTGCAACATGTGCATAATCTAGGAATTTGTTTAACTATAGCTGGTGTTTCTGAATTGTATGATAAAAGCATAGATGGAGACAAGACAGTTGCCGGTCCTCATTAAATAACCCTGCCCAATGTGATGTTGGATTTGGTTATCATTTCAAAATAATTTTTATACGTTAAATTGTTTGAATAATATTTTGGGATAATTTCATATATTAACTTAAATCTTATGGAAAATGATTTACAGGAAAATGATTGGTGGATGTGAAAATTTAATTGGTAGGTAATAATGAGGGAAATAAGTGTTTAACACTTGTCAAAATATGAATGGATTAGGCCTATTTTGTAGGTCTATTTTGTAGGTTTATTTATCACTACTCAAATCTTATCATTAGGTGTGACAATTTTCAACACAACACGATAAACAACACGAACCTAACATGAAGTTAAACAGGTATGAGTTGCGGATAAGCAGGTTTGGGTAAAAAACAGGTCAACCCGTCTAACACGTTTAAACGGGTCGTGTTTGGGTTGAGTTAATATTAAACAGGTCACCTGTGAACCCGTTTAATTATATAAGCCTCTAAAAATAAAATATATAACTTGGGTTTTATGTTGAATTTGGATTAAATGTATTTTGTTATGTACTAAACATGAGTGAGTTACGATTATAACTCGAATATCATTGAAATTGTCGTATAATTATTTATATGTTATTTTATCATTTTTTTATCCTTATATCCACTACAACAAAACTGGTTTTATAGGACCATATTTAGTGTCCTATATATTAAGCTTATAGGACCGTTAATCTAATAGGACCAAAATAAAAGTGTCCCATAAGAAGGGGTTGTAATAGATATTGTTGAAAATTTTGGTGTAATGTGGTGTGAATGAGGTATCGAATCTCAAGTGTTTGTGAATGAGATATGTGTAACCCGGCCTTTAGTTGTAAACTTTAATAGTAAGTTGTAACATTAATTGATAGAAGGTTATTGGCCATTAAGTTCAGGTTAATTACTCACATTAACCCCTCATAATGTTGGTTAAAGGGGCTAATAATGGTGTTAATTTTGAACTTAATGATGGTGGTTACAACTTGACTTATTTGAGTATAAATGAGAGACTCAATCTCATTGTAAAACAACCTGAAAAATGAAGAAGGTTGGACACATCAAATATACCCAAGGAAACTAACACCAAACCACACAAAGGTGTTGTCATTCATTCGTCGAAACTTGACCCTACTACGATGAGAATTTCAGGCATAGATCACATCCGGCAGTACAACGTACTTTTCTGACCATTGTACCCTAGGAAATAGATGCCTAATGGATGGCGAATCTGTTATAGGGGAAGCGTGTCAAACACGTGCCTCGGTCCCGTTCTTGAATCGGTGATATCTACTTTTATTTTTCCTTTGATTGTTTGTTATGGTTTTTACTTTTATGATACATACTTTTCATTGTGCTTTCTGGTTATACATGATACATTATGCAACAATCTTAAAACAGATTCTCTGCTTTTGTTTAATCAGAAATAAAACAATATTTGAAACCAATTCAAACATAAAAGGAAAATTTTACAATATATGTATGAACAGGTTTTGTCCAGATTTTACATATCTTCTTCATGTTCTCATTGAATTTCTGTCTAGAGGTCGATACCAAGAGTTGTACATAATTCGTATGATAAACATGTGTGTTTGCTGAAATATATGTACATGAAAATTTCGTTGCGGAATAGGTTTGTGAAAAGTCTTTTTGATGATCTTTCTAAAAACCAGTTTTGGTTGCTGATTCTTTCTACAGTTAAGAGACCTTTAAATGGTTGTTTGGTTGTTTAAATTCTGTGCAAAACTATGTTTGTTTTAAAGGGTGGTTTGATTGCTGAAATATTATTCAGAAAAGAATTTGTAAAGGGGCTGTTTGGTTCCTAAAATTTTATTCAGAAAAGTCATTTCTAAAAAGCTTTTTGGTTGCTCATATTGTAGCCACGTTATGCTAATTTTTAAGCTGTTTTGATCAGCTTCTTTGAGGTGTTTTGTGCAGAATTTTTTTGGCTACTTTATGCAGAATTATCGGCCGTTTGGATCAACTTTTATGGGTTGTTTCATGCAGAAATTTTATGCCCATTTTATGCAGATTTTGAGGCTGTTTGGATCAGGTTTTATGGGTTGTTTCGTGCAGAAATTTTATGCCCATTTTATGCAGATTTTGAGGCTGCTTGGATCAGCTTGTATGGGTTGTTTCGTGTAGAAATTTTTTGCCCATTTTATGTAGATTTTGAGGCTGTTTGGATAAGCTTTTATGGGTTGTTTCGTGCAGAAATTTTTATGTTTTTTTTAATACAGAATATTATGCTGTTTGGATCAGCTATTTGGTTTTTTTTTTTTTTTTTTTTTTGTGTGCAGAATTGTATGGTTGCTATATGGACTATTTCACTATTTTTATGGATGTCCAGTGCGGATTTTTGTGACATTTTAGTGCAGAAAAAAAAGTGATTTTAAAATGTCGGTTTGGTTGCTGAAATTTCTCTACGAAAATAAACTTTGAAAGGTTGTTCAGTTACTGAATTTTTTGTGCGGAAAAAGGTCCTTTAAAAGGGTATTTGGTGCTGAATTTTGTGGTTGTTGTTGCATCACATGGTGTTGTTTAGTGCAACAATACCAAAGTGTTGTTTGGTAGAATGGTACCGATTTAACAGTATGACAATAAACAAGTCGCTTGATTTTGTATCGAGTATTGAGAGAGTTTGGATGTTGCATATATTTAGTGGTGAATATTGTTGAAAATAATCCAACCATTTGTTATTTTAAAAGAAATGAATAAAGTCGAGACTTGTTGCAACTCATGTTGCTAATGATCTAAAGGTTATTCATAGTGAAAGATACGCATAAATGTTAACGATAACCGTTAAGAAATAGTGGAATGTCAAGAAGGCTCAGACATATTGATAACGACATTTTATGTTGGTTTATGTAACTAACTTGAATGGTGTAATTATCAATCAAAGTGAGCTATATGCGTTCATTCGTTAACGAGACGTATATTTATTGGATGTGATTATATTCACATGGACACATGTAATCATATGTGATTATATAATCACATGTGAATATGGAGGACGTGTGTGTGAGACTTACCCAAGTACCTATTTTGAGATACACCTAAAACATGTGGTTTAAGATGGTGACTGAATCTAATAAATATTTGTATTATAGAAGAAAGTTAGTAGACGAAGCAATGAATAATCTGAATGATGCATTTTCTGTTCATATGCTTGATTCCTTTGTCTATAGCATGCTAGACATGGAATTTGTTAATTATGATATGGAAAATAATTAACGACAAACATTCAAAGAGTGTATACATAAGTATGAAACTTGTGTAGTGTTGGGAATTAAAGCTTCTAAGGTATTAATGCTGCTCAAGATGATTAAGTTTGCTCATGTGATTACAACTGCCCAGGTATTAATGAAAAATGCTCTAAGTCATTACTGCTGCTAGTTATGAAGGTTAAAGCTGCTTATGAAAGTTATTACTGCTAGAGTATATTATAACTGCTGGAAGACTTCAAGGAAAATACTCTAAGTAGTTAATGCTGCTAGAAGAACACTTAGTGATGCTAGAACTAAGTTACAAATACCGAAGACTTAATGCTGCCAGAGTACCGAGTTAGTACTGCTGTAGTATTAGAGTCGGTTAGATACGCATAGAATGTTTTGATAAGTATAGAAAAGATTTTTTTAAAGATTTATATTGTATAGAAAGTAATTGTAAGCCGACTATGACTCCTTAGTCAATAAAAGGAGGTCCTAGGGCATTGAGTTACATAAGTATTATTCATAGCTTCAAGGTTGTAAACCCTAATACTAAGAGAGTATTCATATTAATAATATTGAAGTTGTTGATTTGTTTATTATTGTGTTATTGTTCTTCTTAATACTATTTTTTAGATTCCGCATAAACCTTAGTAAATTCAATACAGTTTCTATACTAGTTGTGTTAGTTTACCTAGCATAACTAAACCTTTACAAGCTAAGGGAATTCGATCAAGTATATAACTGGGCTCAACAAGTGGTATCAGAGCTTGTGATCTAGAAGCGGTGATCAAGAAGAAACTGTTTAAGCTCGAGATTGTTTAGATCTTACTGAAGACATGGATTCAGACTCTTCACATATGGTTACTGCATCAAAGGTTCCATTGCTCAAGGCTAATGAGTATGAGATCTAGAGAATGAGAATTGAGCGGTACATTCAGATGATTGATTTCCATTTCTGGGATATCATTGAGAATGGAAACGAAAAACCTAAAACAAAAACATCTGCAGAAGGTGTTACTACTGTTATGCCTCTTACAACTGTTGAAGAAAAAGCTTAAAGAAGACTTGAAGTTAAGGCAAGAAGTATGTTGATGATGGCCATTCCTAATGAGCATCAGTTAAAGTTCAACTCCCTTAAAGATGCTAAGTCTCCAATGGAAGCTATTGAAAAGAGGTTTGGAGGTAATGCTGCTACTAAGAAGACAAAGAAAAATCTTTTGAAACGGCAATATGAAAACTTTTCTGCTCAAGGTTCTGAGATGCTAGATCAAACCTTTGATCGACTTCAAAAACTTATAAGTCAATTAGAGATGTTGGGTGAAGTGATCTCTCGAAAAGATATGAATCAAAAGTTTTTGAGAAGCCTGTCCTCTGAATGGAGCACACATGTTGTTGTGTGGAGAAACAAGGATGATTTAGACACAATGAGCTTGGATGATCTTTACAATAACCTCAAAGTTTATGAACTAGATGTCAAAGGGACTAGCTCAAGTACTAATTCACAAAACATGGCTTTTGTGTCCTCCTCAAACAACTCTAGCAGTAACAATGAAGTAGTTACTACTGCACATGGGGTTACTACTGCTAGCACTCAAGTTAATGATGCTAGTTCTACAAACATTGAAAACTTAAGTGATGCTGTTATCTATGCATTTCTATCTAGTCAATCCAATAATCCTCAGATTATACATGAGGACTTAGAACAAATTCATCCAGATGATCTTGAGGAGATAGATCTGAAGTGGCAGATGACTATGTTAACAATGAGGGCAAGGAGATTCTTGAAGAATACTGGAAGACAGCTCAAGGTCAATGGGAAAGACAACATGGAGTTTGATAAGTCCAAGGTTGAATGCTACAATTTTCACAGAAAGGGACACTTTGCTAGGGAATGCAGGGCACCAAGGAGCCAAGACTACAAGAATGGAGAAAGCTCAAGGAAAACTGTGCCTGTGGAAGCAACTAATTCCACAGCTTTGGTGTCTTGTGATGGCCTAGGTGGATATGATTGGAGTGACCAAGCTGCAGAAGGACCAAACTTTGCACTCATGGCTTATTCATCTTCCTCTTCAAGCTCTGACTCTGAGATATCTAATGAATCTGGTTGTTCATATAAATCTTGCTTAGATACTGTTGAGTCAATTAAAGCTCAAAATAATCAACTAATAGAAGATTTAAGAAAGTCTCAGTTGCTTTGTTTAGGTTATCAAGTAGGTCAAGAGTCTGTAGAGAAAAGACTAGAATTCTTAAAAACAAATGAAACTGAGTTAGTAGAAAAGATTAATGTTTTAAAAAGTGAGATTTATGTAAGAGGCGAGCTTATCGCAGAACTTAGAAGAAGAATTGATGTAGCTCAGAAAGAAAAAGATATAGCTCAACAGGAAAAAGATAACTTTCAATGTAAAGTAAATAGGCTTGAACATGCATCTGAAGGAGTAAACAAGATAATAGAGTGCCAACTTATGAGGAAAGGTAGTGGCATAGGCTATAATGCAGTTCCCCTTCCCATTACAAGGAAATTTGTGCCTTCTATGAAAGAATTGTCTTGTTTAATTGAGTCTGCTAATCAGTCTATAGGTGAGAGTAGTAATGCTAAGTCTAATGAGGAAAAGTCTACAGTTGATAGGAAGTATTCTGATGCACTAATTATTGAAGATTGGGAGTTAGATGATGAGGATAAGGTTGAGTCTATACCTAAGGTTGAAGGAAAAACAGTTAATACTAGTGTAGAAAAGATAGAGTTTGTCAAACCTGACTTTCCTAGTAAGTTAACTAGGAAAATTGTTGATCAAGTTGAGCAACCTAGGAATATCACACACTGTCCTAGAGGGAATGAGAGGAATTGGAATAACATGATATCTCAAACACTAGGAAGTGATTGGAAAATGTTCAATAAAGCTTGTTATTATTGTGGTAGTTTTGAACACTTGCAACAAGATTGTCATAACTATCAAAAACCTGTTTTGAACTATGCTCGGAGGGTAAATCACCAAAGTTTTCTAAAAATACTCACCCAAATACTAAGAAAAATATAGTTCCAAGAGAAGTGTTAATGAAATTTGGGTATGTATCAATTAATACTGCCATGCAAAATATTTCTAAAACAGCAGTATTAACTAATACTGCTAGACAAGTTGATACTGCTTCCACTAAGAGAACAGTGAATGGCGCTAAATCAAGGTTACAGTTTTCAAAAATGGCACCTTCATCTGTAACAAGACCCATTCAAAGGAATACAGCATTTAGTGCTGCTAAGGCAAAAGCATTTAGTGTAACAAGCCAAAAGTAGTAACTAATACTGTTTGTGGGGATCATTTTTATGTTGTTAAGGTCTCAGCATGTTGGGTTTGGAAACCAAAAATAAATGTTTTAGACCATGTTTCCAAACATGACAGTGCATCAATTGTCCTAAAGAAATTTGATTATATTGATGCACAAGGCAGATCCAAGTCAGTAATGGCTTGGGTCCCCAAGAGAAACTGATTTTCTTACTTTATGTGCAGGGCAATCCACAGGTGGAGTTACAAGATCAAGGAGTTATTGACAGTGGATGCTCAAGGAACATGATTGGAAACATGTCCTATTTTACTGATTTTGAGCCAATTGATTGAGGATATGTTGCCTTTGGGAGTAATCCCAAAGGAGGGAAAATCACAGGGAAAAGTACAATCAAAACTGGTAAATTAGATTTTGAGAATGTGTACTTTGTAAAAGAGCTTAAGTTTAACCTCTTTAGTGTCTCACAAATGTGTGACAAAAAGAACAGTGTTCTTTTTACTGACACTGAATGTTTTGTCTTATCTCCTGACTTTAAGTTAACTGATGAAAGTCATGTCTTGCTTAAGGTTCCTAGAAAAGACAATATATACAGTGTTGATTTAGAGAACATGGTTCCCAAAGGAGGTTTGACTTGTCTCTTTGCAAAGGCAACATCTGATGAATCTAAGCTTTGGCATAGAAGGCTTGGACACTTAAATTTCAAAACAATGAATAAATTGGTTAAGGGAAATCTTGTAAGAGGTTTACCTTCAAAAGTTTTTGAAATTGATGAAACCTGTATTGCTTGTCAGAAGGGAAAGCAACATAAAGCCTCTTGTAAGACCAAAACAGTGAACTATTTAAGTCAGCCTTTACATATGTTGCACATGGATTTATTTGGACCAACCTTTGTAAAAAGTTTGATAAAAAAGATGTATTGCCTAGTTGTCACTGATGATTTTAGCAGGTTTACTTGGGTTTTCTTTTAAGCAACTAAGGATGAAACCAAAGGAATCCTTAAGTCTTTCATTACAATGATAGAAAACCTAGTTAATGATAAGGTTAAGGTGATAAGATGTGACAATTGAACTGAATTCAAGAATAGGGATATGATTCAGTTTTGTGAGGTGAAGGGTATTATGAGACAGTACAGTGTAGCTAGAACTCCTCAACAAAATGGTGTTACTGAGAGGAGAAATAGGGCACTAATTGAGGCTGCTAGAACAATGTTAGCTGATTCTAAGCTACCAACTACTTTTTGGGCTGAAGCAGTTAATACTGCTTGTTATGTGCAAAATAGAAGTTTAGTAGTTAAGCCTCATAACATGACCCCTTATGAACTTTTACATGGTATAGCACCATTGTTAAGCTTTCTAAGACCATTTGGGTGTCCTGTTACTATCCTTATTACCATAGATCACTTAGGCAAGTTTGATGTGTTAGTGCAAATATTAAGATATTTAAACTAAACAGTTTCTTCGGTTTTAATAATGACAAACATGTAACTTGTAATGCATAACGTAAAATGCACAAGTTACTTGTAAACACAAATCATAAATGCATACTTACATCAACATCTCTCGACATCTCAAGTATGCTTCAACAAAGTCGTAGATTTCCATCCCGACGTAAATCACTCAAGGTATGAACAAATAAATCTACAACTTGACTAATGATCAAAGGATTATATTTTTCTGTAAAATTCACATTTTTAATGTGACAAAATATTTTTTCAAAAATACATTTTACAAATTATTTTTGAATTTAAAAGAAATGTTTTAATTTGAAAAATAAGTTTAAAATCACCAATAACTATTTCCCCCCCCAAATCAGCTCCAAACTTTCCCAAATAAACCTTCCCCACTAAAAACAAAGTTTGGAGCATCTCTGCCTGGTACGGTACCACGGTACCACTAAATTTAGTGGTACCGTGCCCCCTGTAACGGTCAAATCTTCATTGCCTATAAATACCAGTCCATTCCAAAGTTTTTAGGCATCCTTTTTTCACACACAATTTTCTGAGTTCAAATCTCCTATAGCATATACTCTCCTTTGATCATGTAGTTAGTTTATCTTTGTTTAAGAGTGATCCAATCATCTATTCAAGTGATCACCTTCATTCCTCTACTAGTGCAAGAGAAGAACACTTTGTATCAAGAAGATACAAAGTGTTGTAGTGTTAGTGTAGTGCACTCGTAATATTCTTTACGTACTTGTTGTATCTTGATAGACATCAAGTAGTCTATCATCTTGTTTAGTTAGTTTGTATGGATCATTGTGATCTTGCGGAGATCGGGGAGATCTTGTGTAGCTTTAGTTAATAGTGAGTAGATCGGGTAGATCGTGTGAAGATAAGGTAGATCGGGTAGATCGTGAGTAGATCGGGTAGATCGAGTGTAGATTATGTGGATCTTGTAGCTTGTGTGATTTGTGAGGATCGGGTAGATCGTGAGTGAGATTGGTACTAGCTAGATTAGTACTCGACATTTTGCTTAATGTCAGAAAATAATGTATGTGACGCGGTTTATGTGTTTAGGCCTCAAAACACAAGGTTTGTTATGTTGGGCCATAAAACATAACGGGTTTGGTTGTACCCGAAGAAGAACTCGAAATCTAGCTTAGTGTCGAAAAATATTGTAAGCGACGTTGTATGGTTTTCTCCGCCAAGAAAGAAGCTTGTTGATTAGTGAAGTAACTCTCGAGTTGGGTACTCGGGGAGTGGAGTAGGGTGAAGAGGAGCTTTGTGGCCGAACCACTATAAATCATCATGCTTGATTTGCGCTTTCCTTACTTATCTCTTTACTTTTTATCTTTGCATTTAACAATTTATATTTTGCTTTTATGTTTGTGTGGCTTATTGCTTATATTGTGTGGTAGTTATGTTGTGTCTATGTTTGTGTTATGGTAATATGATTCACTTATAGAATTCCACTATCACTAGTTGTCACAAGACTTTTTGTTAACACTTTTCATATTACGTCAAACTTGATTGGTCATTTGATACAAAAGACTTAAGTTTTTAAATGAAAATGTATTCACCCCGCTCTATGGTTTCCACAATTGGTATCAGAGCCATGTCGCTTAAATTTTAAAAACAAATTGTTTTTAAAATTGAGTACGATTCATGTATCAAATTACCCATGAAGGGGAATATAATATGAAAAGTATTTACGTGCTTAATACTTACAAGTTTTGTTGTTAAGTATACTTTGTCATACTAGCTTGAAAGTTTTCTTAAACAAATAAAAGAAAAGAGTTTGTAAGTGTCCGGTCATATCTTTTGAACTAGTCGTAAAGTGATGCGGTTTTGAAAGGATCGTTTGGGACAACTCTTTGTTTTATAGTAAATATATGTTTGTAAATGTTTTTCTTAGTCCTAAACATGGAAATGTTACTTAACATATTCTACATGTTCGGTATCTAGTTTACGAAGTTTTACATCTCTTCGTTACGTCGAAACAAAAATTCAGTCTGGGACAGAACTGTAACAACAGTGGACGGTACCACTAAATATAGGACGGTACCGTTATATTTAACGGTACCGTAGGGTATTTAAAGGTACCGTGCATGTGTCTGTCGGTTTTCAGAATTGGGACATTTTCAGAAATTCATATAAAATCAACCATATGTCCGTAGGAGTCGTGTCACCCATCATTTTAAGCGGAGTTGAGTCTTCTTTAATTTGAAAAATACTTTTATGAATTTATTGTAAATGAAAGTATATTAGAATCCTTGATTTTCAACTAAAGGTCTTTTTGGTCATGTCGTTTGCGTAAATTTTTGGTTAAACTGAAAAAGGGCGTTTCAACTTTCGAACCTTGACGTATTTTCAAAGTGACTTGGTAAAGATATTTGAAATGGGGAGGAAACCAATTCATTTTCAAATAAAATCAAGCTTAGTATACATTGTTATATTTAATACACAAAATGACGAAAAGTATTTTTGTGTGTTATACTAAATGACTATTTGTTTTTCTTTGTGTCCTAGTATTGTTAGTTAATATTTTTGAGTGCTTATAGTTATCCTTCGTTGAACTAATTATATCTATAATCGCAAGCGTTTTAAATGCCTTGTTGCTATGTGTTAATTATTAGGTTTCCGGTTTATGCGTCAATAGAACTTAGACTAGACTTCTTACACTAAGTTGCATAATTGATTTTGCATTGCATATAGGCATAGACCACTTTTCTTGCATATGTGTTTTCGACATCTTGCAAGTTTTAAAATGCTTTAGTAACCTTCTTAGTAATGGAAACTAAGTTGGTTGATCATGTGTGTCGAAAGATATTTTCTTAAACAATTACTTTTCTTGCATATATATATCACCTCAAAATATTTAACACTTTCATTAAATCCATAACATGATCTCTAAAACATTACATCCTTTTGTCTTGCTTGACCATGGGTTGTCTAAACAAGATAAAAGATCATATTAATACATTAGTATTTAAGTAAAAGAAAATATATTAAACTTGCATTGATCTGACACATACACAAAATGTTTTAAACATTTATTATTTCACGTATGTTATAAAAATAGTTAAGTTAATTATTTTTATACTCATGATATGTCGAAAACTAATAATATTATAATTAATAATAAATAGTTTTTCGCACATAAAAATAAATGACAATCTCGAAGTAGTAAGTTAATATGTCATTAATCTCACACATACAACTTGTATTAGAATAAATGGAACACATTCCTTAGATTTTTATTTTCTTTTTAAAAGGAGTGATCGTGAGGGTCAAGAAAAATTTCCAGTACATATTAATTCATTATTCAAATTATGATTGATATCATCATCGAATATATTTAACAAGTTTTCGAGTATGGACATGAAATTGGAGTCATTATTTGTCTAGCTTCAAGATAACATCAAAATATAACGAAATATATTATCTTGAATCTACATACTCAATCACACTCGGTTGTTATGAAAATAATGGCGTCCTCTCAAGACGAAAATAATATGCATCGGATCATAACTCACACTTGTGTTGAAGATGCCATATTGAGTCTTCTTATCCAATGGTTGTATTCCAAACATTAAACTCATATGTTTAAAAGATTGATAAAATACACAACTAAGTAGGATTGACAACTTGGATGTTTCATCCGAAATATTCAAGTAATTTACTTTGCAATTCAATAAGTAAATGTGTCATTTTCGAAAAACCAAACACGAGCAAACAAACAACATATGTAAACTTTGCTCATGAACAACTCAACAAACAAAGATGTCGTCCAAGAGATCATGAAATGCACCATCTAAACTCAATAACCTCTAAATCCTAAACACAAGATTGAAACAACGTGCTTTCCTTTGGTAGGATATTGTGTAAGACATGTCATCTTCTTAACCAACTTTCAAAATATGGTTAGTTGAGTCATATTAGGCTAGGTATTAGCGAAATAAGCTAATGTCATCTTTGCTACACTTCGATAGGCAAATATAGGAATTTGAATTTTTCTAACATGAGAATGACTACTGGAGAACCTATCGCACTAGAAATTCAATTTGACCTAACGGTTGAATTGCTTCCAGGAGAGAAGTTGGGTTCGTGGTATAACCCGTAAAAAGGCCGTGTTTAGCCTGAATTGAGCACCACTAGTGATAGTCTCATACTCATTCTCTAAATTGAAAATTTTTCATTCCTACATTTTACTAAAGATAGTTTACATCGGTGAATTTTGTCTCCCATTAGGATTTCATTTTGAACAAGTAGTAATTAGGATCCTCCTTAGCGAACCTAGATTATGTGCATCCCACATATGTGTTTCAATGTGATAACATGTTCTTGTAAGATATGATTAAATGCCTTCATGCTTTCTTAATGCTCAGTAATTACTTGATTAATTATTGAATGCATGTTTATTAGAAAGATTTTGCTTTCGATTAGATATTCTGATATAATATCTTTTGATATATATATAATATATATATATATATATATATCTATTATACATCCACTTAAATGCTAAATGTTATCATGTTTTGTATGATGTTTGCATTTGTTCCTTATGTCCATTTTACCTGATTTGCTTGTTAATTGTGCACCCACACTATGTTGTTTTGACACATAATGATTTAGGTATGCCTATCACTATAAACTTTTAGACGTCATTTAGTCTTACACTAGTGTCAAAATCTAAAAATTAGAGTAGTCGCGAAATTGCCCTAATTCCTTGGTCATCATTTCGCTTTCTTCCAAGTGATACACTCTTTTGTCAAGGAAAGGTTAGATACAAGCCTAGTAGAACTCGGAGTAGGTTTGACAACTTAAATATTTCATCCGAAATATTCAAGTAATTTTAACTTGCGATCAAAATTGTTAAATGTCATATCCGAAACATCATATTCAAGCCTTTTAACAACATATGTTAAAACGCTCATCCAAAAGCTAAAAGCTAACATCAACCTTCAGGTGACAAAGGACTCACGAGTTACTACATAAGTGATTAGTAGTTCCTTTCATCCTCGTGTGAATATACACTTCTTAAGACCAAGTATATTCATTTCCGTTAGTTCCTTTTATCCCCATAGGTTTGTCATCGTGTTTTGTGTCAAGCTTACCTTATAGATAATGAGGATCGAACTTATCTATCAGTTTTAGGGTAGAAAAAAAATGTATCATCCTATCTCGCCAAGAGTATGTTGATACTCTCTTTCTTCTGAATATCGAGCAATATGCCTATACGAAGATTGATATATTTGAGTCCTTTCTTTTTTGTCGTCAATCTTGTTCACCTACCGACGTGCAACGATCTCACAACAACAATGGATGTTCATCCCAAAAATCCTATCAATCACCCTAAGAACACCAAACCTCAAACATCTTAAAGCCATCCTTATGTTCCAAATCAAGTCTCACCGACACATTTACCACTGTTGTGTCGGTAAAATACTTCATTCTTTTAGATCCTCAACCCTGCTGTGAATCTACACCATAGGTCTAGATTAGAGTCAAATCCTCTCAAGCTTCCAATGAAAAATTAAACATTTCATCCAAAATAATTAAAGTATATTTAATTTGCGAAATGCAATTAAATGTCATCTCTCGTTCTCGATCAACGTTCATCGAATCCCGTTGGGTTCATTCATAAAAGATTTTATTTGGTATAAATTATTTTAATCTAAGGTCCAGAAAAATCAAAACATATGTGAAATTTATTTGTCGAAAATCAAATTCTGGATCAAAACTGACCTCCGCAGGTCATGGTACCCATAAATAGGTGACGGTACCGCTAAATTTAACGGTACCGTCGGACCGTTATCTGCTGAGACAACTTATTTTGTTTTCAATTCTCACGATTTCAAAAGCACTATCAAAACCCACTCGCTGTAGTCTTGAACCAGAACTGATGTGTCAAACGTGTTGCAAGTTTTAAAAATTTATAAACACGATTTATCCAATTCTCTAATTAACACATTCGAGCAAGTATACTCATCCGTGATAGTAAAGGTGGGTAAGTCGAGATCGTCCCAAAGGGAGTTGGTATTAGAACTTAGTAAAACAAGTTTTTACAAAAAGGGTTGTCAATCCATTTTGGTATAAATTCAAAAGCAAGTAAAATCCAATCAATCAAAAACATATACTTGTGTGTAATTCCTTAACTAATTGTATAGAGTAATCTACAAAGTTTGGTGTAACTTGTAGTGATGCACAACTTTATATGAATGGTTCACAATCAATGGTTTATCTCTTGAAAATCATTTCTAAGAATTCAATCTCCTAGTTAATTCCTTTTGGCCTTTTCAACTATTACAAAAATTCTATTAAACTCTTTGTTGTTTGAAAAGCATTTCTTATCTTATGAATTCCTACGAATCCTTTCGGCCCTTTCTCGTGATGAAATCGTTTCCAAATCCATTTTAATGAGTTACTATGGTGCTTGTCACACACCATAGCCCATATTAATTCGTGCACTAACGTTTTGGAATAAAAACATAAAGAAAATCCTTTCGGCCCTTTTTATTCTTTAAAATTGTTTTTACCAACTAATTAAGCAAGATTAGATTGTATCTCAACAAACTCATAAAACAAGATATGTTTTCATGCATCACTATAAAATAAGAATACTCTAACAATTGTCACATCATACATACAAGTATACCAAAAATCACTCCATAACAATTATAATCAAACACAAGTAACAAACCATATTTTCATTCAACTTAAAGTAAAAGTAGTTCATAGTAATTTAAACAAGAGATACCTAGTTTAGGAATTACAAGAACTAGAATTGTGGAACTATAGCAACCACACTCCTCCAATCGCCTATTACTACACGTAAACAACTCCACACTCGAACCACACTATTGAGACTTTAACTCAAAGTTCCTGGACGTTTTTCACAGCAATTATCAGCTTTCGGGCAATGATAATAAGTTAGTAAGGACTTGGTGTAAGCCTTTACTAGGTTTGGGGTGTCACACCTTGTAAACTAGCCTTGTGTCCTATATATAAGTGAAAGAACACTTATCCAACAAGTAAAAACGTCCCTTATGAGATTAATAAGCAGGAAATGATAAGCCACCATGATTTTGGGGCTTAAATTCATCATTAAATGGAACTTTGTAACAGCATCTTCCTCCAACCGATCGGTTCTAGGCCCATCCAATCGGTTGGAACTCTCGATAAATCCCAACTTTCCCCATCCGAATCGGATGCGGGCTCCATCCGATCGGATGGAGGCTTCTGGCTCACACAACTTTGATTTTTTTCTTGTCTTTTCTTGTCGCGAGCTTTATCCTTTGTTGTGGCATTAATTTCTTCTGTAGAACTCGATCTTTTCTTGTACTTGAACATAGAAATCTTGACATTATCAAATTCCCCCACCCTTGAGTTCTTGTGTGGTTTCTCTCGTTTCCATCTTGGGAATCTTCCAATGTGCATAATCACTTCAATTCTTCATCTTTTTGTCATCTTTTCCTGTACTTGGCTACATTCACTTGCATATACACTTTTTCACGATTAAGTAACAAATATATACAAATATAACCAAATATAGTGCACAAAACTAATGATAACGCAACTAAAAACATGCTCATTCTTGGCGTTATCAAATTCCCCCACACTTGAGTTTTGCTCGCCCTCGAGCAAGTCTAGCATTTAGAAAAATTTAATCTCAATGGTATCGTCATCATGATTCTAAAAATCCAACAACCACCCCAAAGGAACAATTGCTATTTTTAATTTAAATGTGAAAAATTCTTGAAACATAAATAAGTTATTTTGAGCTTGATAACATAACTAAGCACCTCACGGATAATTGTAAATTCACTCACACTCTAAGGGTAGATTGATTGGTAAATCACTCATACTCAGTCATGATTCATGTTTCTTACCATAAGCTTGTACAAGTATCAAAACAACAAAATAAAACATCAAAGAGGTCTTTTATTCAGGTTTAAGTTTAAGGGTTACCTGGCTAATGTGCAAATACTTCATACAAGAATATAATAGCTCGCTAGCAACGAATTCTTGATTAGCTAAGCAACGGATGGTCACTAGATTGTACCTTGGTTCACTGGCAACGTTACTTACATAATAGATGGTCACCAAAATACGCCTTAGCTCGCTAGCAACGTTTTTCAACTATTCAAAAACCCGGATGGTCACCACAACATCCATGCACTACATATCTAAACAAATCCATCACTTAATCCGGATGCACGAAAGCTAACAACGAATGAAGTAATTGGTAAAAGGTAGGGATAAGACATGGGAATTATTTATGATTGGTTTCTACAAAATGAAAAAAAAATAAGAATCAAGTCCAAATTCCGTTCCCAACTCTTTATACCTCAAATGATCACTTCCCAAACTTCTTCAATTGTTATTCCGCATCTCATACTTACTTCCTTCTTCCTTCATAGCTCATTGGCTAATTTATATTCATACACTATAGCTCAATGGCTATTCACTTTTTCACTTTTTTTTAACGAAACAATACTTCCTCGTCACCCCCACACTTTGGATGAGCACACGCAACAAAAAATACAAATAAGAGTAGCGACCTCCTTCTTCATTGAAACAACACATACACATATCAAAGTGTGGCCAACACATAATCATCAAAAAATAAATAGTTTTGAACTTCAAATGAACTTGATTCGGGTAAGGCTAAGGTGTAAGGTGTAAAATCTTTTTGTATTTTTCTGGATTTAATCAAAAGAAAATATAGGCTCAGAAGGTGTAACTAAGGGTATCTAGCGTAAGAGATTAACGCTAACAAATGGGTTTCACATACTAGGATAACTAACCGATGTGGTTTGCAAAAATATTTCTGTAAACGGATGGCCATTTGGTGTAAATCCTAATTTGCCTCTTATCATTTGAATATATTTTATCACTCGAAAGTAATTTTAACCGTAATGCATAACAAGTACAAGTTCTAGAATCAACATAATCACTGGTACACTCATAACGAAATATATAGCATAAGAAATGCTATATACAAAAAGGCTTAAATCCTCACAATTTAAGGTGGTTTATAACATGTAATAGTAACTGTTATCGATTCCAAAATTGAAATAGCTCTCATAACTTGATTAAATTCCAAAAAAATTTCAAATAGCCTCAGTTTTACCATTGAATCAAACTATATATATAATATGAGAAAACAACTAGAAAATCAAGGGCGAACACATTCTAGTTACTCGAACCCAAAATTCTACTAAACCTAAAAAATTTAAAAAGTTAAACCAATTTTTCCTATTTTCTTCCCTCCCCCACACTTAAGTTTTGCATTGTCCTCAATGTAATAAAAATTAACTTCAAAGTAAAGGAAATGGGAAAAATTTAGTTAAAAAGGTACTACCAGGGTAAATACGCCTACGCATATTTGATCATAGATACGCAAATGAGTTCTCCAACTCCAAACATTGATCAACAATAAGCTTCCGGTAATTCTCCCCCTGCAAAACTGCAAAAATATACGAAACAAAACAAACAAACCAAAATACTAAAACAAACAAAAGTAATTAAAGATAAACCGTATGAAATCAATCCTAAAAAGAAATTAAGTTAAGAACATAGAAATAGAAATAGTTCGACCCATAATTGTTTTTAAACATAAACCATCACAATCAAATCACCGATGATCACTCATCATCCATATCATCAGGAGTATGAATTCTTTCATCTTCACTCTCGTCATCCTCCTCCTCGTTTGCTTCCTCATAATTCTCATCTTCATAAAAAACTGTAAAAACTTTTTGTCTTTTCTTTCCAACACCCGATGATGATCCTCCTACATCATAACTTGAACCTCCAACATTTGGAACTCTACCATAAACCGGCACTAGTTCAGGAAATGGTGCGTACCCAGGATTTGGGTAAGGATACTGGCCAGGATATGGATCATACTGAAGTGGGTAGGGTGGAACATTTGGTGGGTTGTAGGGTGGTACCTCGTAATTGGCTTCACGAGCCATATGTTGGAGCATCGACATTGAATAATCAAAATTTTAATTATTCCTCATCATCATAGAATCTCTCCACACGTCCCTACGCTCTATCTCGTTTAACTCCTTGTTTCAATCACCCCACCCCTCAAAACTACTCGGTGCATGAACATTCCTTATTTGCGATGGTGGTTGATATGGTGGTTGTTGGAAAGGTTGTTGTGGTGCAGCTTGAGGTGCGGCCATCGCCGGCTCCATCCAAGCTCCCAACGTCTTTCTTCTCCTATCCAACGCTTTCACAAAACCTATAGCATCCCACGTTTCACTCTCTTTTGGCTCCGAACATTTAGCCAATTCCTCATTCTCGAAATAACCCAAATTTCTAGCCAATGCGGTCACATAGTGACCTCCACAAATGTCACTACTATCCTTTATTCCTGGTGCTCTTCTTGATAGATATTCGGCTATTATCCAAGCCGTATTTCCGTTCTTGTCTTCCTCCAACAACTTCATAACCCACAAGCCGGGTTGATTGCATTTATCCCGGCTACCCGTCCTGTGTAAAACACCCCAAGCTATTAATTTCTGCAAAATTTTCATCATGGGTTTCTTAGCTTGGACGAGTTTCTCCTTGAACAACCTGGATCACCAACACGATTCCAATACTCCGCAATACCATCATAATCATTGTGGTACCTCACTAAGCTCACGAAATGATATTCAAACAATCTATGCTTAACTTCATCTTGCTTGTACAATCCTAGAGCAACCGCAAACTCCGGCAAAGTGTAGGCGTGCTCGTTCCCGCAAAGCCTAAACCAAATACATGTATCCCTCACGACATCAACAACCTTCCTTTCAAAATAAAATGTGGCGAAAAACTCCAAACACCACTCATGGTAAACATTCTCATAAATACTGAAAGCTCTCTCCCACGAATAATTCTCAAAAGTATCTCCATCGCCTGTATACACGTAAGACATTCTCATCATATTTCTCAACTCATTATCACACTCATAATCCGTGAACACATCCCAATCAACCAAACGCGGTTGAGCAATCTTTCGAACCTGTAGCTTTGATAGTCGCTCACGAAAAGCGTGCTTTTCCTCCTTCCTAAGCTTACTAAACTTTAGATTCTCATTACTCTCCGGCTTAAGAGTATATGTAACTTTTTACTCTTCGCATTCCTTTTAACATATTTTGTCACAATAGGATTAACACTCGCACGTGATGAACTCGAACTACCTGCAACATAACTCTGTAGAAAACACAATTATTTGTTAGTGTAAGAGCATAAGAACCAAGGCTACATGATTTAGAAGTCAAAAAACTCGATTTAAAAATTTTCATTTTAATTTTACAGAGCCCTCCATCCGATCGGTATTGGCTCCAACCGAATCGGATGGTGCTTTCTGTGAAAAAGATTTTTCTCTTTTCGACTTCAAATCAATTCTATCAATTCCTACTCTTTCCTATCCTGCATTTGATAAATTATAATGGTTTCTACATATCCCATTCATCCCTAAAACAATCCATAACATATTCATATGATTTCTCAATCAATCCTAGAACATAAGAACACTACCAAATCAAAACTCCTCAATTAGTGTTCTAATCAACAATGTACCATCCTAACATCACTAATTAACAACTAAATAACATCTGGGAATCATCAATTGCAACCTAAATCGATTCAAAGTTTTGACCCAATTCAATCCGAAAATACAATCAATCAATTCTTCCTCAAAACTTAATCAATTAATCTAATTCTTTTTGCAATCTATTCCTCTATCATTTACCTATTTCTTCTAGAAAAATTACATCTTAATTCGAACTCTATAAAAAATACCCAAATTTTGACCTAATTCAATAATTCTGAATTAAAACCTAATTAATACAAATTGATGATGTTACTTACTTGTTTAGGTGCCATGGATGATCCTTGAACACTCCTGCAACTCTTAATTATCTACTATTGGTCGAATTTTTGGAACCCAAGCTTGGTGGATTGTGTATGTGTGAGTTTTTGTGATTTTTGAAATTCTGAGTTTATATATATCACTCCATCCGATCAGTATTTGATCCAACCAATTCGGATTAAGTTTTTGCAAAAACTTCACTTTTTCTTTTGTCAACACTTTATGATACTTGTGAGATCAAGTGGAAATGTTTTTTCACTTCAAAAATGCTTTTTCTTATGCAAAAATACTCCACCACACTTAATCTACCAACTTGTTGTCCAAGTCTATCTCTACTAACTCTAAAACAAAACTAACTATAAAAATCTAAACTAAAAACATAACTTCATAAAACTTAATAAAAAGAAACAAGATTCTTAACTTACTTAAACTAAAATTTAAATGCAAACATTAAAAATACTCAAAATGCATAAAAATTAAAAAGAAAACAAACAAATAACTAGCACAAGCTTTGTGCTTATTCTTCAAACTTGTTCACTTGAATCTTTCATCCTTGGAAATACTCGTGCCTCAAGATATCTTCATTTTGAAACTTCCCGGACAATTTCCGGCTTGTTGTTTGCGTTTTAAATTTCCTTGCAAAGTTTCTTCCATCCGGATAAACTACATCAAACTTCACATGCGAATCTCCGTCTCCTTCTTCCTTCTTGTAAACACTAGAACCTTCGGGTCCCCATTCCAAATTCTTTAGTTGGACCGGTAACGATCCAAGAAAATCTGTCAACTTGTTAAACACAAAAACATTTTTAAAAGGGTTATAGAAAGCCTCCATAGCTAGAGCTCTTTCCATCTCATCTTCAATATCAAAGTAAATCAGAGCAACTGGCCCATATTTAAGCCTCCCTTCTTCATCTCTACCCACTTCAAAACAACCCAAGTGGTCTTCTTCTTCTTCTTCTTCTTCTTCATGAACTTCCTTCACAATCTTTCCTCTAGGTTTAGGATAATACGTATGCTTCAAGATCCCATCATTAATAGTCATAGTACCTCGACCCATATCTATAATAGCTCCACACGTTCTCAAAAACAGTCTACCTAACAACGATGGTAACTCCTTATCCACCAGAATGTTAAGCACTAGAAAATCGGCCAAAAAGGCTTGATACCCTATTTGGACTCTAACATTCTTTACTTCTCCCATTGCCTTTGCTCGTGAATTATCGGCCATAGTAAGATTATATTGATTAGGTTGAGGATTTGCAAGTCCTAATCTCTTATACAATGGATACGACATTACATTCACACTTGACCCTGTGTCGGCCAATGCATACATCGCATCTGTCCCATTCACCCTAATCGGCAACACAAAATTTCTCGGATCGCTCATCTTCTTAGGCAACCCATTCTCAACTATTCTCTCTCTTTCAACCTCATCAAAATTCTTATCTTCTAACCTAGCCCTTGCCATCATAACTGCATCCAACTTCTTACGATAGGTCATGTAATTATTCAACACATCAATAACCGGCTTCTCCTCCATAAGCTCATTAAACTTCATCTTCAAGTTTTCCAAAATCGCTTCCTTTTGCTCTTTAGTTAACGGTTTAACAATTTGTGGTGATTTGGGTGGTGAATTAGATGATGAAGAACTTTCATTCTTAAGGGTGGAGGGTTGGGTAAGTTTGTTAAGTGGTGTTTTCTTTCTATTCGCTTTTCCCATTTTAACAATCTCTCCCTTTCCTTCCTTCTCTTCTACCATATCATCCACATCAATCCTCATCTCTCCAAGTGCAAAATCAATCCTACACTTAGTTTTAACCATAAAATCTCTGCCAAACACAACTTCCGGTTCATTAGCATTCCCATATTCCAAAACAACAAAATCAACTTTGAAAATGTGACCATGAATATTAACACGCACATCTCTCACCATCTTTCTTCCATAATCCTCATAGTCAAGTTGAATGAAACCAAGCTTACCAAGCATATCTTCCGTAATATAGTTATCACCATACTCCATATTAAGCTGAGCATCCCAAGCTTTTATACCTTCCACACCACAAGGTGTAGAGTACCTCATGAACGGTGCATCAAACTCCTTAGGTGGTGCTCTTGTGAACACAACAACTCTCTTCTCCTTAGTTAAACAAACCCGGTTTTCTCCAACTTCTTCTTTCTTTTTAACATCAACCTTAACTTCTTCCAAAATATTTTCCAAACACTCCAATGAATCACCCGAGTCCTTGAACATCTCTTCTAAGTTTCTCAAGTACTCCGACACGTTGCTTAAACTCTCCATTTCACTAAAGCATTTAACAACTATAACATAACCAAAAACATGAAAATCCAAACTATTAGCATTAGGGTTAGTCATAATCGAAACATATCAAAAATGAAATCAAATCAAGTAAACAAACAAGTTCAAACTCTCAAAACATCAAAACAACTAAAAGTAAAAAATAAAATAAAAACTTTTCCTAGGCATCCATCCGATCGGTTTAACACTCCATCCGATCGGATGGTTGAATCGTAAAAATTAATTTTACCCAACCGAATCGGATGCGGGCAACATCCGATCGGTTGGATAAAAAAAACTTTTTTTTTTTCTTTTATTTTATTTTTAAAACTAAATTAAAACCTTAATATAAAAATTAATTCCTAAAAAAAAACAAATTTTCTAAAAATGAAAAATAAAACATAATTATAACTTTAACTACCAATTAACTAATTAATAATTATTATTAACTAACAAAATTAATAAAGACTCTTAAACTACTTAATCATTAAACATATAATTAACTACATTAACTATTAAATTAAAAGCATTAAAAACATTAAAATGACACCATACTCACCATTAAACATATAATTAAACATCTAATCAATTTTATCTATTACTATACTTAAAACATCATTAATCTATTATTAAAAAAACCTAAATAACACTTAAACATAAAATCCTAAAAAATTTACTTAGGGCTCCAACCGATCGGATGGAGATCCATCCGATTCGGTTGGTCCCGAACCAAACTTTTTTTTTTTTTTTACTTACACGAACTTTTAATTTAAAAACTTATAAAACTACCAAACCAAGTCAAATAACCAAGTCCCCGGCAGCGGCGCCAAAAACTTGATGTGTCAAATGTGTTGCAAGTTTTAAAATTTTATAAACACGATTTATCCAATTCTCTAATTAACACATACGAGCAAGTATACTCGTCCGTGATAGTAAAGGTGGGTAAGTCGAGATCGTCCCAAGGGAGTTGGTATTAGAACTTAGTAAAACAAGTTTTTACAAAAATGGTTGTCAATCCAATTTGGTATAAATTCGAAAGCAAGTAAAATCCAATCAATCAAAAACATATACTTGTGTGTAATTCATTAACTAATTGTATAGAATAATCTACAAAGTTTGGTGTAACTTGTAGTGATGCACAACTTTATATGAATGGTTCACAATCAATGGTTTATCTCTTGAAAATCATTTCTAAGAATTCAATCTCCTTGTTAATTCCTTTCGGCCTTTTCAACTATTACGACAATTCTATTAAACTCTTTGTTGTTTGAAAAGCATTTCTTATCTTATAAATTCCTACGTATCCTTTCGGCCCTTTCTCGTGATGAAATCGTTTCCAAATCCATTTTAATGAGTTAATATGGTGCTTGTCACACACCATAGCCCATACTAATTCGTGCACTAACGTTTTTGAATAAAAACATAAAGAAAATCCTTTCGGCCCTTTTAATTCTTTGAAATTGTTTTTACCAACTAATTAAGCAAGATTAGATTGTATCTCAACAAACTAATAAAACAAGATATGTTTTCATGCATCACTATAAAATAAGAATACTCTAACAATTGTCACATCATACACACAAGTATACCAAAAATCACTCCATAACAATTATAACCAAACACAAGTAACAAACCATACTTTCATTCAACTTAAAGTAAAAGTAGTTCATAGTAATTTAAACAAGAGATACCTAGTTTAGGAATTACAAGAACTAGAATTGTGGAACTATAGCAACCACACTCCTCCAATCGCCTATTACTACACGTAAACAACTCCACACTCGAACCACACTATTGAGACTTTAACTCAAAGTTCCTGGACGTTTTTCACAGCAATTACAAGCTTTCGGGCAATGATAATAAGTTAGTAAGGACTTGGTGTAAGCCTTTACTAGGTTTGGGGTGTCACACCTTGTAAACAAGCCTTGTGTCCTATATATAAGTGAAAGAACACTTATCCAACAAGTAAAAACGTCCCTTATGAGATTAATAAGCAGGAAATGATAAGCCACCATGATTATGGGGCTTAAATTCGTCATTTAATGGAACTTTGTAACAACATCTTCCTCCAACCGATCGGTTCTAGGCCCATCCGGTCGGTTGGAACTCTCGGTAAATCCCAACTTTCCCCATCCGAATCGGATGCGGGCTCCATCCGATCGGATGGAGGCTTCTGGCTCACACAAATTTGATTTTTTTCTTGTCTTTTCTTGTCGCGAGCTTTATCCTTTGTTGTGGCATTAATTTCTTCCATAGAACTCGATCTTTTCTTGTACTTGAACATAGAAATCTTGACATTACCAAATCCTTGAGTTCTTGTATGGTTTCTCTCTCGTTTCCATCTCGGGAATATTCCAATGTGCATAATGTAACACCCGTTTCTCAGGTGTTGGGACCCCACCCTAGATGAAGTTGACCCGAGCCTATATATGTTTGACTAAGAGTATGTGGTTGTCTAAGGGCAAATGGTTATAGTGTTAAGTGTTAGTATGTATAGCCTAGATGCGGTGCATCCAAGAAGTACATGCGGCGCATGGTAGAATGGAAAGTAGAACCGACTTGTTATACTCCATGCGGCGTATTGGAGAAGTAGATACGGAGCATCAGTAGATGCGGCGCATCGATAGATGCGGCGCATCGACCATAAATAAGCAGAAATGACAGAAATGCCCTCTCAGCTAGTTTATATGTGTTGGGTTCTAGATATCTCCACATAATTCTTGTGTGTTCCTGTGATGTCGAGATAGAGAGAGGAGAGGGAAGAAGATGGAGCTTAGGATGATGATTGAGAGATGGTTAAGTGTTCCAATTCATGGAATAATTCCCTAAGCTTGATTCTCCATAAGGTATGATGTTTAATTAGTGTTAATTGATGAATTAAGAATTAGGGTTTATAAACCCTAATTTGGGATAAGTGGGGCAAATGATGGTTTCAAGATAATTAAAAGGTTATAGTAATTAAGGAATGTTTTATAATGGGTTTAAGTTAAAGATTATGAGTAAAGTGGGTTTTCATCATATGATCAAGATATGATCATATGATGATATGGTTTGGGAAAATGAGTGTATTTGATGGGTTTTGTTAACCCTTGCTATGTTATTAATTGTTATGTTATTAGGGTTTGATATGTTGTAGAAGATTGATGATGATGATATGAAGACGTTGTTGGTGGGATTTATGTTAGTAGCTTAGCTTGGATTTAAGGTAAGTAACTCTCCCTAAAGCATGTGTTATGTATGTATTTATCATGTATGTATTGTGGTGGTATAAGTGTATAAGAGTTGGACTAGGATGGTTGTAAGCTAAGGGTGGATGGCTAGTGACCTTGGATAGGAGTATGTTAGTTATCGGCTTTGGATTAGTTAAGGTACGTTGTTGGTTATGGTTGTGATGAATGAATGTGGTTATGTTATGAAGTTGTGTATGATATGAGTGATATGTGGTAGTTTAGAGGCTTTTATGCGATTATGACGCTTATGTGAGAATATGTGTATGATATATGTTTTATGACGGGTTACTTACTAAGCGTAAGCTTATTCTTTTAGTTGTTAATGTTTTTGTAGGCTTAAGTGCGGCGGGATGGAAGGCTTGGATTGTAGCATGAGGATTTGAAATGGATTTGGAAGATAACAAGCATTAGGAGCTAGGTAGAATACCGAGCTCGAGTCAAAGTTGTACCCCGAGAGTCTATTTTATGAGTCGTATAAAGTGTGTCAAAGTCGGGTAATGGTTTGTGGGTCTAACGAGTCGTCAAGTGTGTTTTGAGTGTTTGTAGTGAGTGTTTAAAGGAGCGTTTGGATTTAAGCGTGTTTGTACCCATTTGGAGTCAAACGGGTCAATTGCCGTATATTATAGTTTGATATGGTTTTTAATGTAAAGTGAGTGTTTTGATACATGTTATAGTGTTGTTTTGAGGTCAAAATGAGTTGTGGGAGAGTAGTGAGTTTATGCAGGTTTTCCTGCTGATGTTCTGTCTAAATTGGTCGATACGGTGCATCTAATATGTTAGATGCGGCGTATCAGATGGTTAAGGTGATGCGGCGTATCACTTCAGGTTGATACGGCGTATGATCTATCAGCTTTGATGCGGCGTATCCCTCAAAAGGATGCGGCGTATCGCTGGTCACAGAGGGATTGTTTGGTTGTGTTATAAAATGGTGCGAAATGTTTTGAAGGGTTTCCGAGTATATGTTCTTGCAAGTATATTTTTAAAGGGTTAAATGTTATAGGTTCTGGTTATTAAACGAAGAATTTGTACGAGTCCGTTTTAGTCAAATGTTTCCGCGTCAAAAGTTTTTAAATTCCGGTCAAACCGGGCACGGGGCGTTACAACTTGGTATCAGAGCTTCGGTTTAAGTGAATTAGGTTCTCTTTAGGATTGCCTAGACTTAAACCACTTGTAGACGCGTTAAGTTTAAGTTTGAGAAAGGCGGGCTAATATTTTGTAAGCTATAGGATGTGAATATTGAGTTTTGAAACGAATGATGTGATTGCTATATGGGTAGTATGATGGGGACTTAGGGATGTGTCTTATGTAATATATGACGTGGGAGACTTGATGTGTGAGTGATAGGTTTACCGTGCACCTCGGGCTGTCTCGGTAATCATTACATGATTATGTGGTTGTGTACTATGGTAGTTTAGCGAGGCCCAATGAATGTAATAAGTTGTGTAGTGGGTTATAGGGAAATGCGACTCAAAATGAAAGTGAATGACTTGGGTGATAAGGATGACCAAAGTATGGTCTTATGAGTAATGATAGTTAGTCTGATGATCACTAATGAGGTATTAGAGACGGGCTAGTAAGTAAATTAAAGGGTTATGATGCCTTAGTTATAAGGTTGGCTATTGCTTGCGGGTAGCTAGAATATTGATGCTTAGGCATAGCTTGATTATGCGATATGATATATGATGCCATAGACTTCATGTTTTGATTATGTTATAAATGTTCTAACACTTGCCGGATAAGTGTTAAGAGTTATGATATGATTGCTTGTCTGATGTTAAGTGTTGTCGTTTATACGATGTTAAGTCTAAGGTAAGTCATTATAGGTCTAAGTTTTATGTGGTGTGCTTGAGAGCACGATGGCTTAGAAGTGTATGGGTTAAGATGCATTAGAATGCATGTTGTGTGTTGACCTAGTAGTGGTCGATAAAAAAATTAAAAAGAACAAATTGATATGCGAAATAAGTTAAGAAGCAGAGTAAGTACTTGGAAAACACAGATGTTTTGAACGTGTAATATAAAGTAAGAAATGAATAACGAAGTATGTTAGTAGTCTGATGATTGGAAATACATGAATGAATATATGCTTGGGGCATGAGTTTTTATATGCTAAACCAAATGAGAAAGTAAGGGTGTATGAATAAGATGCGATGAGGTCATGTATCATATAAAACATGATAACTAAAACATATTAATACCAAATTGGTAGAAATGATGAATGAGATATAGATTCCGCTAGAAGTCAAAAGCAACTTGAAGTGTGCTAGAAAGAATTGTAAAACATGAATATAATCATGTCAATATATCTGTATTGAAATGTGTATGATGAGACTTATGTGAGTGCGATAGAATAAATCTATGTAAGGTTTATATGCGTAAAAGTTGAATAGACTAAAATGAAGTAATGGTAAAGGTTGAGAATATGGTCAACACGGGGTTGACGGGCAATAGTAAAAGTGCGTTGTAAGAACACATAGAATGTGTAAACTATAATGGACAAATATTATATAAAACTTGTCTAAAATAAAGATGACACGTAGTGAGTTGTTGACGAACGTAAGAATGAGTTATAGTTGGGTTGTAGATGTGTAAGTGAGTGGATCAACGTAAGGGTAAACAACACAATATTGTGTATGATAAAAGAATAGCCATAGCAAGACAAGAAGAGAGATGCTAACTGGTATTAGGGATGGAATCAATAAGTAACTTAAAGTGTTAACGCATAAACAATGAATTGTGATGACGAGAAGTGTACTCAATCATAATGTGTAATGATAAGACAAAATTGACACGCTAATTGTTAGGGGCTGTTGACATAAGAAAAAACAAATAAGATTTAGTAACGACGCATTAAGTATGGATCGTGATGATATTGGGTGTACTAACGTATAGTGTGAAGAGACAAGACGAAACTAACGAGTTAATATTAAGGTGTTTGATAACTTGAGGGTTAAAGAATGAGGATAGAAAGAGATGGCATGAAGTGTGACCCACATAGGGTCTCATTAAATTTAGTGATTAAGGACTAAAGTTAAATTGGCATAGAGACGGGGTAACGGTGGGGTAAAGTACTTGAGAGTTAAGTGTGAAGATGAAGTTGCGATTAAACAGGGGTATATATATAACGGACAGAAATTAAATGAACAAGCTTGAGTGTCAGAATAAAACGAGATAAGTTAAGAATGTAAATGGTATACTTAACATGACGTAAAAATTTGTAGGATTGAAGTAAGGTGTGTTGGTAAGATAATGACAAGATAAAAAGAGTACGTTTTAACGCTAATGATCGAATAGGACGAGTCAAGTGTGCAAGCAATAACATAATAATACATTGTGCGGTAACGTAACGAACTTACGTAAATAGAATGCGTGAAAAGAAAAGTAACACTAATGAAGGTGTTAACGTTATTAATCTATGAAGGGCATATATGTAATTGGCGAGAAAGAATAGTATCGCTTAAATACATAAATAAATTAAGAAATGAGATAAGGTATAAGAATAAGAATGCAACGAGCTAAGAATGTAAAAAGGAATGAAAAAGAGCGAAATTACTTAAGTACTAATAGCCATAATGAGATGGGCGTGTATGAGGTTAAGGTATTGCCATGAAATAATTATATTACTGCTAAGGCGATTAGCTGTAATTATTAATAAATAATGAGCGTGTTATAATTGACGACCTATGTAAGGTCCACATGTAAAGGAAGCGAGTGAGACTAAAAGAAGAGAGATAAGATATGGAAATAAAAATGTGATGGATTAAAAACGTAAGAAGGAATGAGAGGAGTATGTGTGAGATAAAGACGTTGTCTTGAAATTATCATATTACGGCTAAGGCGATTAGCTGTAATCACTATAATGAATGCATGAGTTATGGTTGGTAAAATGTGAGAAGTCTAGATGTAAATGAGTCGAGTGGACTAAAACGTAATGCAAGAATGTGAAAATGATTAACAAAGGCTAAGAATGCAAGGGGTAAAGTAAAGATGTGAAAATAACTAAAGCGGATTAAGAATGTAAGGAATGTGTAAGAGATAAAGGCGTTGTTTTGAAATTATCACATTACTGCTAAGGCGATTAGCGGTAATTACTATAATAATAAACGAATGTAATAATGTGTGTGTGGTGCTTATGACTTGGATCCGTTGTTAAGGTGATAAAGTATGAATGTAATAGTCCTTCAGGATGAATGTTAAATGTGGTATCCCTCAGGATGACCAAGTAAAGGAATGTTAAGGAATCCTTCGGGATGAATGTTAAAGATCCTTCGGGATGAAAAGTGTTGCCTTCACCGGCAAGGGGTTGCCTACGTCCATGGCATATAAAAGTATCCCCATGATGAATGTGATAATGTGATGGATCCAAGTCTAAGAAGGGTAAAAATAATGTAATAAAAAGAAAATTATAAAATAATAAAAGTTATAAATTGGAAATAGGAGTAGTAGTGTTACGTCGGGAGTGCATAACCAGGAGTTTATATTTCTTGATTTACATCGATTGGGACGCCTCTTCATGTAAATGAGGAATTATAAACAAGTGGGCTATGTGTTGCCGACACGGCACGAGTAGGGTTAGAGAAGTAGAAAGTGAGAGTTTAGAATTAGTTAGAAATTATAAGGGCTAAGATAGAAGGATTTGAATTAGACTGTGGCTTTAGTTGAGACTTAGGAGAACTTTGATGGGATAGAGAAATTGTAATGGTGGCATAATGTGCCTTGTGGCGTGGTACGGATGATGTGAAAGAAAATAATAGAACATGAACGTATTAGCCGAGTGGGATCATGTAAAGTCAACTAGCGCGAGTTCTTAAAGTATCGGGTAGTCAAAGAATGAGGGTAGAGGATAAAGAAAGTGGGATTGTGAAGTAACGATAATAAAGTGGATTAGAATGATGGTTAGTTGTAATAAGTATGTTTTGTATTATGTAAAATCTAAGCAGGCGTTGTGTAGTATATAAGTAAGCGGGAGTAACGTGGATTAGGACATGTGATATGCTATAGTGTGCATAGAGCTGCAAGATCATTGAGATCGTTGCACTAAATGAACTAGGAAATAAAGTGCTAAGAATGAGATGAATTGTGAGACTAAGTTTAGGATTAGAAATAGACGAAAGATTTCGGGGACGAAATCTAAATAAGGGGGATAGAATTGTAACACCCGTTTCTCAGGTGTTGGGACCCCACCCTAGATGAAGTTGACCCGAGCCTATGTATGTTTGACTAAGAGTATGTGGTTGTCTAAGGGCAAATGATTATAGTGTTAAGTGTTAGTCTGTATAGCCTAGATGCGGCGCATCCAAGAAGTACATGCGGCGCATGGTAGAATGGAAAGTAGAACCGACTTGTTATAGTCCATGCGGCGTATTGGAGAAGTAGATACGGAGCATCAGTAGATGCGGCGCATCTAAAATATAGATGCGGTGCATCGACCATAAATAAGCAGAAATGACAGAAATGCCCTCTCAGCTAGTTTATATGTGTTGGGTTCTAGATATCTCCACACAATTCTTGTGTGTTCCTGTGATGTCGAGATAGAGAGAGGAGAGGGAAGAAGATGGAGCTTAGGATGATGATTGAGAGATGGTTAAGTGTTCCAATTCATGGAATAATTCCCTAAGCTTGATTCTCCATAAGGTATGATGTTTAATTAGTGTTAATTGATGAATTAAGAATTAGGGTTTATAAACCCTAATTTGGGATAAGTGGGGTAAATGATGGTTTCAAGATAATTAAAAGGTTATAGTAATTAAGGAATGTTTTATAATGGGTTTAAGTTAAAGATTATGAGTAAAGTGGGTTTTCATCATATGATCAAGATATGATCATATGATGATATGGTTTGGGAAAATGAGTGTATTTGATGGGTTTTGTTAACCCTTGCTATGTTATTAATTGTTATGTTATTAGGGTTTGATATGTTGTAGAAGATTGATGATGATGATATGAAGAACGTTGTTGGTGGGATTTATGTTAGTAGCTTAGCTTGGATTTAAGGTAAGTAACTCTCCCTAAAGCATGTGTTATGTATGTATTTATCATGTATGTATTGTGGTGGTATAAGTGTATAAGAGTTGGACTAGGATGGTTGTAAGCTAAGGGTGGATGGCTAGTGACCTTGGATAGGAGTATGTTAGTTATCGGCTTTGGATTAGTTAAGGTACGTTGTTGGTTATGGTTGTGATGAATGAATGTGGTTATGTTATGAAGTTGTGTACGATATGAGTGATATGTGGTAGTTTAGAGGCTTTTATGCGATTATGACGCTTATGTGAGAATATGTGTATGATATATGTTTTATGACGGGTTACTTACTAAGCGTAAGCTTATTCTTTTAGTTGTTAATGTTTTTGTAGGCTTAAGTGCGGCGGGATGGAAGGCTTGGATTGTAGCATGAGGATTTGAAATGGATTTGGAAGATAACAAGCATTAGGAGCTAGGTAGAATACCGAGCTCGAGTCAAAGTTATACCCCGAGAGTCTATTTTATGAGTCGTATAAAGTGTGTCAAATTCGGGTAATGGTTTGTGGGTCTAACGAGTCGTCAAGTGTGTTTTGAGTGTTTGTAGTGAGTGTTTAAAGGAGCGTTTGGATTTAAGCGTGTTTGTACCCATTTGGAGTCAAACGGGTCAATTGCCGTATATTATAGTTTGATATGGTTTTTAATGTAAAGTGAGTGTTTTGATACATGTTATAGTGTTGTTTTGAGGTCAAAATGAGTTGTGGGAGAGTAGTGAGTTTATGCAGGTTTTCCTGCTGATGTTCTGTCTAAATTGGTCGATACGGTGCATCTAATATGTTAGATGCGGCGTATCAGATGGTTAAGGTGATGCGGCGTATCACTTCAGGTTGATACGGCGTATGATCTATCAGCTTTGATGCGGCGTATCCCTCAAAAGGATGCGGCGTATCGCTGGTCACAGAGGGATTGTTTGGTTGTGTTATAAAATGGTGCGAAATGTTTTGAAGGGTTTCCGAGTATATGTTCTTGCAAGTATATTTTTAAAGGGTTAAATGTTATAGGTTCTGGTTATTAAACGAAGAATTTGTACGAGTCCGTTTTAGTCAAATGTTTCCGCGTCAAAAGTTTTTAAATTCCGGTCAAACCGGGCACGGGGCGTTACACATAATCACTTCAATTCTTCATCTTTTTGTCATCTTTTCCTGTACTTGGCTACATTCACTTGCATATACACTTTTTCACGATTAAGTAACAAATATATACAAATATAACCAAATATAGTGCACAAAACTAATGATAACGCAACTAAAAACATGCTCATTCTGAGCGTTATCAAGAACCGTCTTCTATCTGAATAGATTCGGCCTATCTTCTGATTCCTTAGATTTTTCCCCTTTCATTTCCACATGGTACTAAACACACCATATGTTTGGTTACTTTCGTATCCATCATCTTCTCAACTTACCTACAATTCTAAACCTTCGTTCTACAATACCAATGCTTCCGCATCCCACTCATCTTCCACACACTTCAAGCGAAGAACCACTAGGATAAGTTGTGATAACCTTTCTTCATCAACATAGTTTCTTCTATCAAAGATAACCTTACTAGAACCTTATCACTAAATCCACAACCTTGAAGATTATATCTTCTTAACCCTTAGCACATTTCCACACAATCACATGCCTCATCATATGAATGTTCTATGAATATTCACAATGAATGAGAAGAGCTACGTGAATTCAAAGGTGAAGTTTATTGTATGCTATCCACCACTTGTCATGACGTTACTAAGCTCATCGCTTCCGTCAACGTTTGTTTTCCTCTTTATGTTTTATTCTTTACACATTTTGTCCGGATGGCCATCGATTAAGGGGGAGAGAAAACACACTCATACACATATAGTCTTTCACCAAACACTCTCAAGAACATACAAATGTGGTTCTTATTCCCTAGAATTGTTTACTAAAACACTAACTGCTTAAGTACCCGTTACTTAGCAAAACCTCAGTCACAAAACCACAAACGGCTCTAGCTTCCTAACCTCTACTCCTTGTGACCACCTAGATATTTGTTCTATACAAACACCTTCAACCCTCACATCAAACCTCACATTAATATCATTCATCATCACACTCAACCTTTACAACTAAACTTCACTCTTGATAGTGATATTTAGTTTAAGAACCTTCAACCCATCGATCATTACACTCAAACCTCACAATTATCCTTCACTCTTGATAGTGATAGTTAGTTCAATAACCTTCAATCCTCACAAACATTATACCCAATGTGTATAAACTACACAATCGCACAAAATCCTTCATACACCAAATCATCTCTAACTCACAAGTAGGATCATCCAAAACTAGAATTCTAGAACTTCGTTACCTCAACCCTGCTAGAGATATTCGCCCACAATCCTGTTAGGATCACATGCTCATTTTCTTTTTCTCCTTTGAAGTATGTCATTCATCTCATTGTTAGTGCAAATGATATATTAATCTAAACCGTCTTTTCCCACCTTTTCTCAAAGGTCAAATCCAACACTTTCCATCTTATGGAATCATTTCCATTCGCATCTAGGTGCATATCGTTCTCATTTTCATTTTTTTTTGTATATCTTCTATCGAGTCTACTTTATGGCATGACTTGTCATAATAGTAATCATTTAGAGTATGTCTTATCAACAAACTATCATTAACACCAATCATCTTAGGTAGATGATTATGTTGTTCAAAAGGTTTGTTAGAATTTGCCTTCCTAATGACAACTTGGAAGAAGTCATTTTATGTGTCAGTCAACGAACGAATCTCGTTCTTGTTAGTGTGATTGATTGAACAATTATACCTTAGGTTGTCGGTCAAGTTGTGACTCTCTAGTGTCATTGAATTGCATTACGCATTCACATCTTTGTGTCGCTCAACTTTCTTGGGATTTCTTCTTGGTTTTTATCCTTTTGGCACACTTTCATCACGTGTCTAACTTCTTGCATACTTTGATATGCTCATTAAACTCATTTTTTGTAGCTACGTTTTAACATAGTTTAACCCTTGCATGTCTTGCTATGTGTATTCTATCCCTATAATGTTGCTCCTATTATTTTATATATTATGTTGCACGAAGCTAACCCTTGATGCAGGAAAAGCCTTTGTAAGAATTTGATCCATGGATTCGCTAGAAACAAAGGTAAAAATAGAAGGGAATACAATTACCATAGGGGAGCATTGAGCTAGGGGGAGCTCGAGAGTATTTGAATACATAGCATGGAGTCTTTTTAACAGTGGTGATAGAAGACTTCACTGGGATGATGCAAGCTCGTATTTTTTGGGAAGAAAGGAAAGTAGTGTAAAAAGAGGGAGTAGGGAGTGAATTCAAGTGAGAGCTCGAGGCAACTACCTTTTTGATTTGACAAAATGGGGAGAAGGAAGTGTAAACATGTAACCTTTACATTTTACTATGTGTCACGGTTTACATATTTGTCATCATCAAAAAGGGGGAGATTGTTAGTGCAAATATTACGATATTTAAACTAAACGGTTTCTTCGGTTTTAATAATGACAAACATGTAACTTGTAATGCATAACGTAAAATGCACAAGTTACTTGTAAACACAAATCATCAATGCTTACTTACATCAACATCTCTTGACATCTCAATTATGCTTCAACAAAGTCGTAGATTTCCATCCCGATGTAAATCACTCAAGGTATGAACAAACAAATCTACAACTTGACTAATGATCAAAGGATTATATTTTTCTCTAAACTTCACATTTTTAATGTGACAAAACATTTTTTCAAAAATATATTTTACAAATTATTTTTGAATTAAAAAGAAATGTTTTAATTTGAAAAATAAGTTTAAAATCACCAACAGCTTTCCCCCCCCCCCCCCCCCAAATCAGCTCCAAACTTCCCCAAATAAACCTTCCCCACTAAATTTTTTTTTGAAGTGTCTCTGTCTGGGACGGTACCACGGTACCACTAAATTTAGTGGTACCATCGGCCATTTAGTGGTACCGTGCCCCCTGTAACGGTCAAATCTTCATTGCCTATAAATACCAGTCCATTCCACAGTTTTTAGGCATCATTTTTCACATACAATTTTCTGAGTTCAAATCTCCTATCACATATACTCTCCTTTGATCATGTAGTTAGTTTATCCTTGTTTAAGAGTGATCCAATCATCCATTCAAGTGATCACCTTCATTCCTCTACTAGTGCAAGAAAAGAACACTTCGTATCAAGAAGATACAAAGTGTTGTAGTGTTAGTGTAGTGCACTCGTAACATTCGTTACGTACTTGTTGTATCTTGATATACATCAAGTAGCCTATCACCTTGTTTAGTTAGTTTGTATGGATCATTGTGATCCTGTGAAGATCGGGGAGATCTAGTGTAGCTTGAGTTGATAGTGAGTAGATCAGGTAGATCGTGTAAAGATAAGGTAGATCTGGTAGATCGTGAGTAGATCGGGTAGATCGTGAGTAGATCGGGTAGATCGAGTGTAGATCATGTGGATCTTGTAGCTTGTGTGATTTGTGAGGATCGGGTAGATCGTTAGTGAGATTGGTACTAGCTAGATTAGTACTCGACATTTTGCTTAATGTCGGAAAATAATGTAAGCGATGCGGTTTATGTGTTTAGGCCTCAAAACACAAGGTTTGTTATGTTCGGCCATAATACATAACGGGTTTGGTTGTACCCGAAGAAGAACTCAACATCTAGCTTAATGTCGAAAAATATTGTAAGCGACGTTGTATGTTTTTCTCCGCCAAGAAGGGAGCTTGTTGATTAGTGAAGTAACTTTCGAGTTGGGTACTCAGGGAGTGGAATAGGGCGAAGAGGAGCTTCGTGGCCGAACCACTATAAATCATCGTGCCCGATTTGCGCTTTCCTTACTTATCTCTCTACTTTTTATCTTTGCATTTATCGTTTTATATTTGCATTGCTTTTATGTTTGTGTAGCTTATTGCTTATATTGTGTGGTAGTTATGTTGTGTCTATGTTTGTGTTATGGTAATATGATTCACTTATGGAATTCCATTATTACTAGTTGTCACAAGACTTTTTGTTGACACTTTTCATATTACGTCCAACTTGATTGGTCTTTTGATACAAAAGACTTAAGTTTTTAAATGAAAACGTATTCACCCCCCCCCTCTACGGTTTCCACATGATAGAATGTAACACCCCCAAAATCGGGTCTAGTAGAAGCATACATGTCGCAGGGGTGCTACTAAATTGGTACCACAACACAGAGTAAAGAGAACGGATTTACCGTATCCGTTTAAAAGAAATTTTTATACTCAAAAGTATGTTGTTTTACATCGTTCAATGAAATGCGGAAATATAGGCCCGTAAAAGATTTCAAGTGGTCCCAAATATATCAGAGTTTTCTATGACAATGCCATGCCCTGCCAAAAAGCCTCCAATAGCGTGATATTGCTTTATACCTGAAAATACATGCTAAAGTGTCAACACGAGGTTGGTGAGTTCATAGAGTTTAGTGTAAATTGTAAAGCATTTGAATAAGAATTTCCCAGCAAAGGCATTGTAAATCCACTCAGTCCCAAGTCCCGCCCATACAAGACTTGCAACTTGTGTGTTCACAACCCACTGCCAAATAAGATTTGGTTTAAGTAAACAAAAGTAATAAATGGACCAAGAATTAAAGTTGGTTTGACCAGTACATTCGGTTACGTGACCAGTTCATTCGGTTATGTGACCAGTTCATTCTATCATGTGACCAACTCATTCGGTCATATTACCAGTACATTCGGTTATGTGACCCGTCCATTTGGTCATGTATGTACATAGCAGTTGAGCCGGTTCATTCGGTTAAGTATGCATAATCGTTTTAAGTGTTTGTGTCCATGAGTAATAAGAATTAAGTATGAAACAAGTGAATATACATCGCATTCGAGTGAATAACAAAGTCATAGGTAGAACAAATAATAGTTTGACTAAACAAGTAGCATATTCAAGTAAATCAAATATAGCATTTAGCTAAAAACGAGCATGTATTCTCCCCCGTAGGTTTGAAATAAAATATTAACTTGAAAAACGGGGCTATGAAAACTCACCTGGTGCAATGATTATGACGACAAAAGTGGATACACTGAAATGAGGCGCGACCTCTAACCGCAACCTAATATGAATGATATGATCTAATGTAAGTCATGAAATGATGCTGCACATGCAAATACGTATGTTATCGATACCACTCGTGAAGTTTGGAAATAATGTTTATCGTCGAAAAATATATTTTTGCCGTCTTGTTAAGTTATAAAACACTTTACATGTATATATGTTGTAACGGCCTTCTACGATAGTCGTTTGGTGATTTATCGAAAAATAGAGTTTTTCGTCGCAAATAAAATACTTTGATAAATTTCTGAAAATGACTAAGTAGCTTCGCAAAGCTAGTCGTAAGTTGGTGAATATTGAGTGTTAGGAAACGATCTCCGTGTTTTTAGAATGCTTGTAACAACACCTTAAATTCGTATCATCGAAAATTTATCCATACGAGTCCCGATCATAAAGAAAAATAATGGTTAAGTTAGTTAGTCGAGCTAAATTAGCTATTTTTGTGCAGTTTTCGGGTATATTAGGAAGGTCGTAACTTACTCATTATAAGTCCGGTTGACGAACGGCTGGTCAATTTAGAAAATACGCCGGGAGTACTTGATTTTACTTCAAAGGGTTAATGTCCCAAACTGACTCGATCATTGAGAAAATTGGCTCTAAACTTGGGTACTTGCAAAAACAGTTTTACACTTGGAACATTTTTAATAAAAGCTGGTAAAAATGTGTTGTGAACGTCGGGTTTTGAACGCTTGTATCTCGGTCGTTATAAGCTCGTTTTCTACGTTCTTTATGTCCTCGGCTTCGTCTTACAGCGAAATAATATATTTTTGATATGTTGGCTTGTCTAGTTAGCGTTCAACGCCTCCTTTTACCCATTGAAAATCGTGTAACAGCCCACTATTTTTCAGAAAATAGTTTTTAGTCGTCAAACTTAGAATTAACGTATCTTTCTCGTCGTAAGATCGTTTTTACTCATTCCAGCGGCCACGGCTTCGTTTTTGAGTTTATTTTTTAAATATGTAAACCAAAATAACCCATGGTCTACTGAGATTTCCATATTTTTCAAAAATGGACAGAACCTCATCTATATTTTGTTAAAACCATTTTTATTAGTTCAATGCTTGTACATATCCCTTCCAATCAACACCAAAGCTATTCTAAGCATACCATACACCTTCTTAGGGTGTCATGGATTCCTAATCTTCACCAAAAATAATGGGTCTTATAAGATCACTAATAAAATTCTTTAAATTCATTTTAGTGACAAAAATAAGTGTTAAGTGGTATATATCATAACCATATTTGTATGCCTTGCTACTAGCTCATAAAAATAAATTAAGTAGAAGTATAAATGAGTAGGAAAAATACTTAGAACACTTACTTGAGGCGGATGAGTTTTTGAGGTTAATGACTTAGTTATCTCTAGGTTTTTATTTCAAAACCTAAACAAGAAACACTAATGGAGCTAGGAAAATATTTGATCTTGAAAATGGTATGGTTCCTCCTTGTTCTTGATCTTGGCCGAACCACAAAGGAGATGGAAGAGATGAGAGAATTTTTGGTTTACTTGTAGTATGTGAAGAAATGTAGTGAAAATGAGGTATATAATTTGTATTGGTCAATTAGTAGTCAAAGTAAAAGATTAATGATGGCTAGGGGGGGGGGGGGGTTGGGCATATGGGCGGAAAAAGGGGAAAAGGAAGGAAGTATGTTGGTGGCTATTTATTAAACTTGTCCCTTGATGTGATCTTAGCTAGATTTAGTTGTAGTTGGGATAGTTTTTAGCTAGGTTATTGTGTTATCGGGTACTGAGTTTGCTAGAAATAAATTTTGACGGAACAAAATAAAGTATGACAAAGTCATAAAAATTATAAAATCACATTCCTTGCAAGGATCGGGTGTTCAATTAGTTATCGTGTTGAGATTTCGTAAACCGTCGTAGTTATAAGCTTTTAACGATATATAGCAAATAATTTCAAAACACCGGGTAAACTTGTAATATAATTTTTATATGACTGTAATGAGTGTAAAAATATTTTAGGATCATAGTCGGGAGTGTCGGGTATATTGTTCGTAGTAAATGATTGAGTGATAGCGTTTATTTAATAAATAAATATTCGTGAATTGAAATTATGCAAACCCATGAATGACCTAACATGACGATGATGTTACTGATGATATGTAGACTACTCTAGTCTATATGATGTGTCCTTAGTGTTGTTTCATGAATACGTAGCTAAACTCTTACGGTTACGCGAATTTTGGATACCCATAAACCTAGTTTACGAGATGACGAATGATAATCATGAATAGTGATTTCCCTCTGGGAATGAATAGTGTTTCATGAATAGTAATTTTTTTTATAACATCTCAAATTCACAAACTGACTTCGAAAATGATGAATAGTGAATTGATGAATAGTGAAATGATGAATAGTAATTCGTGAATAGTAAATTTCAAAGTTTGGAAAATGACCTGGAATTTCAATTTGTCACATAGAAAGGCTGATGAAGGATTCTTTGTTGGATACTCACTGAATAGTAAAGCTTTTAGAGTGTTCAATAGTAGAACCAGGTTAGTGGAAGAGAACTTGCATATTAGGTTTAGTGAGAGTACACCTAATGTTGCAGGGAGTGGACTAAACTGACTATTTGATATTTATGCACTAAACAAAACAATGAATTATGAGCCAGTTGTTGCAGGTACACAGTCTAATGATTTTGCAGGTACAAACACAAGTGAAAGTACTGGTCAAGCTAATAAGGAGACAGGACTTGGAAAAGATTATGTCTTGCTACCTATATGGACTGTTGATCCACTTATCTCAATCACAGTTCCAAAGAGTTCTGAAAATTTGATCAAGATGAAGATCCAAAAGATGATAAAGAAGATGGTGTTAAGTCTTCAAGTGATAATGAAAAGCACGATGATGAAGCTCCAACTGAATTTGGTGATCAAGTCAAGGATGATAATGTTAGCAGTTCTAATGAAGTTAATGCTACTGGTGATGGAAACAACATTAATAGCATTACCAAAGATAAAACTGTTAATACTGGTGACAAGGATGGCATTACTGATAATGAGGATGAATATCCATTTCATCCAAACATGCCTCATTTGGAAAATATATATGCAGATACTGATGCTGAAGAAGTTGGTGAAGAGGCTGACATAAACAACATGGATGATACTATCCCTGTCATTCCTATTCCAACCACCAGAATTCACAAGGATCATCCTAAAGAGCAAGTAATTGGGGATATGAAATTGGTTGTTCAAACAAGAAGAATGACCAAGGATTTGAAGGAACAAGGTTTCTTTGTTAGATCTCCTAAGCAGAGAAACAGTCACAAAGATCTTCAAAATTGTTTATTTGCTTGTTTTCTATCACAAGTAGAACCCAAGAATGCACATAAAGCATTACAGGATCCAAGCTGGGTGGAGGCTATGCGAGAGAAGTTTTTGCAATTCAAGATACAAGATGTTTGGACTCTGGTTGATTTGCCTAATGGAAAAAGGGCAATTGGTACTAAATAGGTTTTCAGATGTAAGAAAGCTGAAAGAGGTATTGTGGTGACGAATAAAGAAAGATTAGTTGCTCAGGGATACACACAAGAAGAAGGGATTGACTATGATGAAGTCTTTGCCCCGGTTGCAAGAATTGAAGCTATAAGGTTGTTCTTGGCTTATGCTTCATACAAAGATTTTGTGGTGTATCAGATGGATGTAAAGAGTGCCTTTCTATATGGGACAATTGAAGAAGAAGTTTATGTCTTTCAACCACCCGGATTTGAAGATCCCGACTTTCCTGATAAGGTATACAAGGTGGAGAAAGCACTTTATGGTTTACATCAAGCTCCTAGAGCTTGGTATGACACATTGTCAACATACCTGTTGGATAATTATTTTTGCAGAGGGAAGATTGACAAGACCTTGTTTATCAGAAGACACAAAGATGATATTCTGCTAGTTCAAGTTTATGTTGATGATATTATCTTTGGATCAAAAAACAAGGTGTTATGCATTGAGTTTGAGAAATTGTTGCATGAAAGGTTTCAGATGAGTTCTATGGGAGAACTCACATTCTTCCTAAGGTTACAAGTCAAGCAAAAGGAGAATGGCATATTTATCAGTCAAGAAAAGTTTGTGGCTGAGATCTTAAAGAAGTTTGGGTATACAGATGTCAAGGCAGCAAGTACACCCATGGTCACTGACAAGCCTTTGCTCAAGGATGAAGATGGTGAAGAAGTGGATGTTCATTTGTATTGATCAATGATTGGGTCATTGATGTACCTTACTTCTTCAAGACCTGACATCATGTTTGCAGTGTGTGCATGTGCTAGATACCAAGTCACACCTAAAGTTTCACATCTTCATGCTGTGAAAAGAATTTTTGGGTACTTAAAGGGTCATCCTAAATTGGGCCTTTGGTATCCAAAAGATTCACCTTTTGATTTGGTAGCTTACACTAATAGTGACTATGCTGAAGCAAGCTTGGATAGGAAATCTACAACAGGAGGTTGTCAATTCCTAGGGTGTAGATTGATCTCATGGCAGTGTAAGAAACAAACTGTGGTTGCTAATTCCACAACAGAAGCTGAGTATGTTGCTGCTTCAAGTTGTTGTGGACAAGTGCTCTGGATTCAGAATCAATTGCTAGATTATGGGTACAATTTTATGCATACCAAAATCTTTATTGATAATAGCAGTACTATGTGCATAATTAGAAATATTGTTTATCATTCTAAAACAAATCATATTGAGATAAGACATCATTTTATAAGAGATTATAATGAAAAGAAGTTAATTCAAATGGTTAAAATTCATACTGATAATAATGTTGCAGATTTGCTCACAAAAGCTTTTGATGTGGGTAGATTTTAATTTTTGATTGCCAGTATTGGAATGTTAAATCTTTAAAATCTCTTAACTCTTAATGTTTTTGTCAAGTTTTGTAAGGATTAGTACTGTTATTTAAGTGAATAAGAGTTTCTGCTGCTAAGTATAATTAGTGTTGCTAGTTATACTTAGAACTGCTAGTTTCTGTTGCTAGTTGTATTTACAACTGCTAAGTACAAATGATGATGTGATTATTGTGAATTGCATTATTGTTTGTGGTTTGGTGTTTTTGGACTAATCTTTTGCAGGATACGCTATGAACAGTGTTGAGTGCTGATAATTAAGCTTATTGGAGTGAAAACTGAGTTAGTGCTGCCAGGCATAAGTTAGTGCTGCTAAGCCTAACTTAATGCTGCTAGGTTTCTGCTGCTAAGTTTGAGAGTGCAGGGTACTGTTTTAAAACTTTGAACGATTAAGGGTTTATATCCTTCAATCATTCACACAAGTGTTTTTATCCGATCAAAACCTCTCTTAAACGAAACCCTAACTTGTTTTTATCATTTAATTGCAAAACCAAGCAAAACCCTACACGATTTTTCAAAAATATACAATGTCGACTCTTTCTTTTGCTGACCAACACAACATGATTGCATTCTTACAAAAACCCAAAGAGTCTGAAGGTTTTACTGAAATCATTGATTTTTTAAATGCAAGCCACATTAAGTTTGCATTAACAGTAAATCCTACTATATATATTTCTCATATCAAACAGTTTTGGTCTACTGCTAAGGTCAAAACTATTGATGGGGAAGAACAGCTTCATGCCCTTGTATATGGGCAGAAGATACTCATTACTGAATCATCTGTTAGGGAAGTTCTTCACTTAGCAGATGCTGAAGGTATTGATTGTCTTCTAACTTCTACAATTTTTGAAAAACTTGCACTGTTGGGGTATGAGAGGAAAAATGATTGATGAACTCAAATAAGTACATTTTATTACTATCATTTATCCTATTAATTTGACTTGTTTTACTATATTATGTATGAGGATTGATACTTAATCGTTTACTTTTGTAATTCTCAGGTAAAAACAAGCATTTGGTGAAACTTAGCGATTTTGACTGATTATGGAGCAAAACATGCATAAAGTGAAGAGTCTACTGAAATGGACAAGATCAAGTTAAATCTGCTCCAGATGCGCCGCATCTCACTCATGACATGCGCCGCATCTCTATCAAGATATCACCAGATACGATCCAAGATACAAGAGGACATGCGCCGCATCTAATCATGGAGTTACGCCGCATCTTCTGGCGGTGTACGAATATTCCTGAATATTATAATCTTGGACCCCACGCGAAGTTAAGTCAATGCGCCGCATCTACTTACTAGATGCGCCGCATCTTCCCTCAGACAGAAACTATAAATACCCCAAGGCCAGACGAATTTCGTGTGCAATATCAGAGTTTCGAAGACCGAAGCAGAAAAACCCTAGGACGAATTCAGTCAAGGAGGCAGCACAAGACACACCCAAATCAAAGATACAAGAGCTGTGAGAAGGTGTTGCATGTGTTTAATTCATTAAGTAGTTTTGTTTTATTGTGTTAGCAAACTTTAATTCATCAGGATTGGTGGCTTGTGTAATGTGACAACGAAAGATTGCACTCCCTTTAATACTTGCTTTCCCATCAATTAAAGTTTATATGTTGATGTCTTTGGTTACTACTTATTAGTGCATTGATAACCTCTGTGTTTATTAGTGGCTTGCGGGCATTTGACTGCGGAAAATAATGTGGCTCCCACGGTTATTACTAAATTGATCACTTAGGAATAACTTTTAGACATAAGTAATCATTAAGGGTTTACTCGCCGATAAGAATAGGACCAACGAGAAAGGGTTAACTACATACACTTCATATAAAGCTATCAATAAAACAAGTGACAATCTACTTAATCATAAGGACAGCCCTCTTATTGTCTCGAGTATTTATCTGTGTACGTGTGTGCTACTTGCTGATTCGTGCCTATTGGTTTATTTTATTATTTAACTGCAAACAAATCGTGCCAGTCTCTCAGGCTGAAACCCCCTTGCGTTAGGATATTAAAATACTGATTAGAATAACTAGATAATACGTTCCACTCTTAGTGATCGACACTCTACTTACCATTATATTCATACTGATCGGGTACACTGCTCGTTAAGTGTGTGTGTTATTGATAAGTCGGCTAAATATAAATTTAAAACTTGAGTAGGCATTAAAACTGCTAAAACTATACTACGACACCGCACGCATCAAGTTTTTGGCGCCGCTGCCGGGGAGTGAATTGTTATTATCTGTTAATTTGATTAGTATTTTAATTAGGTTTTTTTTTTATTAGATTAATTGCATCATTGTATTATTTTGCATATTTGTTGTATTGTGTGTTAATTGTTTTCTTTTATTTTTGCTTTTGTGTTTATTTTGTTTGTGTGTTTTATTTGTTTTTTATTTTTCGTATTTTTTCTGTTCTGCTATCGTTGTACTGTGCTAAATCAAACGATACGGCGCATCTGATCTCTCAGATACGGCGTATTGCGTTCAATTTTTTATAAAATACAACGCGTTTAATTAATTCGATACGACGCATCTTTTCCCCAAGATACGGCGTATCTGTTTTTAATAAGAAAATTTTTCTAAGCGATAAAGTAATACGACGCATCTGCTTTAGCAGATACGGCGTATCTGTTTTTGATAAAAAAAATTTTTCTAAACGTTAACGCCATACGACGCATCTGCTTTCGTTAGATACGGCGTATCTATTATTTTAATTAAAAACAGTTTGCGAATTATTAAACAGATACGACGCATCGATCTATATCGATACGGCGCATCTTTCTGAATCAAAAATCGATATTTATTTTTAAACGTAACGAAAATACGGCGCATTAACTTTCGTTAATACGACGCATCTAATTTTAATTAGATAAGCTGATTTTTGATTAATTAAATTCGATACGGCGCATTCTTAAATTCTAAAGCGGCGTATCTATTTTCTGAATAAAGTCTGATTAAATTTTAACGATTATTAGATACGGCGTATCCAACTTTTTGGATACGGCGCATCGTCTGCAGATATCAGCAACTTTTATTCTTTTCTAATTTCCGAACGGAAAATATTCTGACTTACCCTTATACTAGGAAACTTTTACTTTGAAATCTTCTTGTTCTTAATTTTCAGGAACAATGTTCGATATTTTCCCAAACTGGTTCGGAAGACCCCAAAGAAACCTTACTATGGAAGAGTTTGCACTACTAATCGCTCAAGCCAATGAACAAGAACATCATGAAGCAAGGAACTTTATCACTGAATTCAAAGGCAGTCATGAGCTGTTACTAAAGGAACAAAACAATATGATCAATGGTTTGGCAATTGAAGTGCACCAATTGTCAACAGTGCTTAACAAGGTTCTTTTGGTAAGGCACGATCTGAAAGGAATTACAACTAGAGGCGGAAAGTCAACCTTTCAAATCGGAGAGACACCTAAGGATGACAGTACAAACAAAATTTCCCCTGAATCTTTACCACCTGAGCAAGAGCAACCAAAAGAGACTGATCCAGAACCTGTGATTAGAGAAGAACCTTCTGTTGAACCTAAACGATCAACACCACCTTTCCCACATAGGGTAAGGAAAGAGAAAGAAGATGCCTATCAAAAGAAATTCCTGGAGAATCTCAAGCAGCTGCAGCTAAGCATACCATTTATGGAAGCCCTAGTGCAAATGCCGAAATATGCTAAATATCTGAAAAGCTTGCTTACAAACAAGTCTAAACTCGAAGAGGCTTGCACCATAACAATGGGGAAAAGAAGCTCAGCGGCATTGCTCAACAAACTTCCGTCTAAAGAAAAAGATCCAGGGAGTTTCACTATTCCTTGTCAAATTAAAAATTTGCATATTGAAAATGCCTTAGCCGACCTAGGAGCTAGTATAAGTCTTATGCCCTCTTCCATGTATGATAAATTAGGTCTTGGTGAACCAAAACCTACTAGGATGTGCTTAGAACTAGCTGATAGGTCCATACAATACCCATTAGGAATAGCGGAAAATATATTAATAAAAGTTGATAAATTTGAATTACCTATCGATTTCGTTATCCTTGATATGCCTGAAAATTCTAGAACTCCTATAATATTAGGACGACCATTTTTAGCCACTGCTAGGGCCATGATTGATGTTTTTAATAAAAAAATAACTCTTACCATAGGAAAAGATGAGGTTGAGTTTAACATGGAACAATCTATGAGTAAAGATAATTCCGATGATGATGAATGCTATAACATCGATGTTTCTGATGACACGATTAATCAATTTACTCAGAGATTATTAAAAAATAATTTGCTTGATTCTTTTCTACTTAAAAATTTAGAAAACACAATTGCTATAGAAGATCAAGTTGATGAGAATACCATTGATTATAATTTAGCTGCTGATTCTGCTGTATGTAACGCGATACGGCGCATCGAAAACCTCGATGCGGCGCATCTATCTTATGACAGCAGCGATATAATTAAAGAACAGGTTTATTCCGCTAGTGCTACTGAAATTGATAATGTTAAACCTGTGCTTAAGGATCTTCCTTCTACTTTGGAATATGCTTATTTAAACGGAAATACTAATTCACCCGTTATTATTGCATCTGACTTAACGCCAAAAGAAAAAGAATCTCTTTTGCAGGTACTATATAAACGAAGAGGAGCATTAGCATGGAGTATGTCTGATATTAAGGGAATTAGCCCGTCATTTTGTACACATAAAATACTCATGGAAGATGAATTCAAACCAACTATCCAACCTCAGAGGCGTTTGAATCCAAAAGTCCAAGACGTGGTGAAAAATGAAATCGTAAAGTTACTTGACTCCGGACTTATCTACCCAATTTCTGACAGCTCATGGGTCAGTCCTATCCACGTTGTACCAAAAAAAGGAGGAATGACAGTAGTACTCAATGACGACAATGAGCTAATCCCTTCAAGGACCGTTACTGGCTGGAGAGTTTGCATCGATTATCGCAAACTCAATGATGCTACGCGAAAGGACCACTTCCCTCTTCCATTTATTGATCAAATGTTAGAAAGACTATCAGGTCATGATTATTATTGTTTTTTAGATGGTTTTTCAGGTTTCTTCCAAATACCCATTGCCCCCGAGGATCAAGAGAAGACGACTTTCACCTGCCCTTATGGAACCTTCGCCTATAGAAGAATGCCGTTCGGACTATGCAACGCCCCTGCCACTTTCCAACGTTGTATGACGGCTATCTTTCACGATATGGTAGAAGATTTTATGGAAGTCTTCATGGACGATTTCTCGGTGTTCGGTAACTCATTTAGTGATTGTCTCTTTAAACTTGATAAAATGCTTGCTAGGTGTGAAGAAACTAACCTTGTTCTTAATTGGGAAAAAATGTCATTTTATGGTTAGAGAGGGAATTGTGTTAGGACATAAAATTTCTGGGAAAGGTATAGAAGTCGATAAAGCTAAAATTGATGTAATTGCCAAACTACCTTACCCCACTAACGTAAAAGGCGTTAGAAGTTTTTTAGGGCATGCTGGATTTTATCGTAGGTTCATAAAGGATTTTTCAAAAATATCTAGGCCTATGACCCAATTGTTGCTAAAGGATGCAAAGTTTGATTTTTCTGAAGATTGCAAAAAGGCATTTAATATACTTAAAGAAAAACTAACTTCTGCACCCATTATAATTTCGCCGGATTGGAATTTGCCTTTTGAACTAATGTGTGATGCTAGTGATTATGCTGTTGGAGCCGTACTTGGCCAAAAGATAGATAAGAAATTTAAGCCAATTTATTATGCTAGCAAAACATTGAATAATGCCCAAGAACACTACACCACCACGGAAAAAGAACTTTTAGCAGTAGTTTTTGCATTCGATAAATTTAGATCATATCTTATATTGTCAAAAACTATGGTTTACACTGACCATTCTGCTTTGAAGTATTTGTTCAATAAACAGGATGCCAAGCCAAGGCTTATTAGGTGGGTTTTATTGCTCCAAGGATTCGATATTGAAATTAAAGATAAAAAGGGTGCCGAGAATCTAGCTGCTGACCACTTATCTAGACTTGAAAACCCTGATATGGAGGTGCTTGACGAGAGGGAAATAGCTGATGACTTTCCTGATGAACACCTTATGATGGTAGGAATTAAGAGCAATAATAATGGACCATGGTATGCCGACTTTATAAACTTTATTGTTGCAAATGAAATTCCAAAAGGGCTAACATCCGACGAGAAAAGAAGGTTTATAACTCGCGCTAACGAGTATATTTGGGATGAACCTTATGCCTTTAAATTATGTCCTGACAATATTATACGAAGATGCGTAGACGGTGATGACATCCCAGCAATATTGGCACATTGCCATTCAGGGCCAACAAGGGGACATCACGGTCCAGTCATCACAAGAAGAAAGATCCTGGATGCGGGATTTTATTGGCCCACTATGTTGGAGGATGCGAAAGATTATATAAAAGGATGTGATGCGTGTCAACGATCCGGAAATATTACATCAAGAAACGAAATGCCGCAAAACTATATCCATGTATGTGAAGTTTTCGACATATGGGGATTAGACTTCATGGGACCGTTTCCTGAATCTAAAGGTAATAAATATATTTTAGTTGCTGTTGATTACGTATCAAAATGGGTCGAAGCGCAAGCATCTCCAACAAACGACAGCAAGGTAGTACTTAAATTTTTGCAAAGTTTGTTCTCTAGGTTTGGAATACCTAAAGCATTGATTAGTGATAGGGGAACACACTTTTGTAATCACCATCTGGGAAAAGCCTTGCAAAAATATGGAGTATATCATAGGGTTTCCACCGCATACCATCCTCAATCAAATGGTCAAACTGAAGTAACCAATAGAGCTATAAAACGAATTCTTGAAAAAACGACTGGGTATAATCCTAAAGGGTGGTCTGACAAGTTAAATGATGCTTTATGGGCATTCCGTACAGCCTATAAGACACCAACGGGATGCACTCCATTTCGTCTTGTATACGGAAAAGCATGCCACCTACCGGTCGAAATTGAACAAAGTGCATATTGGGCTTTGACGAATTGTAATATGGATATGGAAGCTGCAACGAAGAACCGTTTCATGGAACTTAATGAACTCTATGAACTAAGAGATGAGGCCTACAAAAATACTAAGATCTACAAAGAAAGAACTAAAAGATGGCATGACTCGAGGTTACGTAGGGATAAAACGTTTACTATTGGAGAGAAAGTGCTACTGTTTAATTCCAGATTAAAGATGTATCCTGGTAAACTTAAATCAAGATGGACGGGACCGTTCGTTGTCAAGAAAGTGTATCCATATGGAACTATTGAAATATGCGATAAAAATGGTTATATATTCAAAGTGAACGGGCAACGTGTGAAGAAATACTTTGATAATAAAATTGAGGATAATGAGAACGAGGTGGTGGAGTTTGAACCTGAAGTATTGGAATGAAGAGCTGAACGTGAGTCTAACTTGAAGACTCTGGAATAAAGACAAGTGCTTACCGGGAGACAACCCGGAAAATTTTTATTATTCTGTTTTCTGTGTCGAGTCAGTCAGGCCCGCCGAGGATACGGCGCATCTCCATCCTGAGATGCGACGCATCTCCTGCAATGGTCATATCTTATTTTAATTTTTCTGCATTTTTATTTTTGACTTTAAAACTTTTTATCAGTTTATTTTAATGCGGCGCATCCCTGGTTAAGGATGCGGCGCATCTTTATTCTGATCCGTATTTATTCCAGGCTCGATACGGCGTATCTTCTTCAATAAGATACGGCGCATCGACTGACCTGATGATTTTCAGTTTTAATTTTTAAGTTTTATTTTATCTAACTACTAATGTATTATGCAAGTTTGAACCTTTCTTATCTTAGGTGTGTTTTAAAGTGTTGGTGGTATTATAGTTTCCTGGATTTCCTGTGGATACATCAAGTATGAAGCTTTAACGTTCTCATCCACAAGAAAGATGATTTTTGCTCTTATACTAATGGAGGATCATACCGAGCAAATCTCAGGGGAGTTTTTCTGTTCTAATTCTTTTATTTTCCAGTTTTTAACCTTTTATACAAACAACGAGGACGTTGTTTAACTTAAGTGGGGGGATTGGAGAATTAGAACACTTAACAATTACTTGTCCTAAACTTTTTCAAAAATTATGCTTAAAATGTGCTTAATATATCAAACTTAAAAAATTTTTAGCATGTTTTTGTTTAAGATCTAAGTTGCATAGCTGCACACATGACGTTATTTTCAAAAATTGTGATTTTTCAAAATTCACAAATCTATGAGTGTGCCGGTGACTTGTAAACTTTAGAACTTGGCTTGTATACTATTCGAGACCACCATAATGAGTATTATTTATATAATTGGAATGACTTGTCTAAATTGGTAAAATTCTAGGATTACAACCAAATAGCCTTTATTATGTTATGTGTTATTAGCTAACTACACTGGTTAGTTAACCCCCGTATAAACCCTTTTGTTACTCTCATTTTTAGAGTAAGATACCCCTAGAAAAACACTCAGAGCCATTCCTTTCGTTTCTTACACTATGTTTAAAATGTTTCGTTACACCCTTACACCTTAGCCTACCCTGTAGATTAGAATCCGTGGTTGGTTAATTGCTATAGGCAAAGTGTGTTTCCTTACATTACCTGTGTTCGCGTGCGTAATTCATTATCTTTGGTTAGGTCGGGAAATTGCACAATGCAATTGGAGTGAAAGTAAATATTGTATATCTTTGAGTTTATTTTTCGTGTGTTTACTACTTTCACTATTACCGTTATTTCTGAAGTATGAAAAGTATAGAAAAATTATCCAGAATTATCATTATAGTGATGTGGTGAAATTTTACACATCTATGTTTATGTTTGAAAAAAAAAAAAAAAAAAAAAAAAAAAAAAAAAAAAAAAATCGAAAAAATAAGAAAAGAAAAAGAAAGAAAGAAAAGTTGGAAGTTAGTTTTAAACCAACTTATGTAAAGTTATGTAAGTGGTTCATATGGCCACTATTTGTTGTACTATATCTATGGATTGAATGGGAATTGGCAGTTATGGGAACGCCAATTAAGGTTTATTCTTTGATTAAGATCTTGTTGAGTATAATTCGTGTCTACCTAAAGCGTGTGTTTCAAGTGTTAAAGCGTGAGTTATTCAATGATATGAGTCTTATTCATGGGATGGTTGGGATAGTGATTAACCACACTTAGGATTTTAATTTATTTGTTTTGTTTATTTTTTATTTTTTACACCAATTTATATCCCAAATGTTATCCATACCCTATTCTTTATCCAACCAAACCTTTGATTTATTGAGATTAGGGATTTGAGCAATCTTAAGTATCGTAGTCGTGGATTCGGCTATATATTTATGATTTTGTCGCCCTTTTTGATATATTATTATTGGTGAAGTTTGGACCTATCTTTAGCCTATTCGAGTTAAGGATTTGAGCAATTGCAAGTATCGTGTTCGTGGATTCGATCATGTATTTGTGATTTTGTCGCCTTTTCTGGAATTTGAGATCGATAGTGAAAGAGAATAATTAACCTTTAAGCCTACAAACCCTTTTTACCGCTTTAGACTTGTTATTCCTTAGCTTTAGTGGGGGAGATGTGTATACTTGCCAAGCTTATGATAGAATATTCGTCACGACTGGACAGTTAAACGATTAGATTTGCTTTTATCAAATTATTTTATTATACTTCTAATTCGTTAAAGTGTTTAGTTGTGTGATTATGAATTAAACGAATACATGCTTAAATATAAAAATAAATCCTAACATCTTTTAGGATACATTTTCATAAAAGAAATTCTAAGGTTTACTTGGGGACAAGTAAAGTTCAAGTGGGGGGATATTTGATGAACTCAAATAAGTACATTTTATTACTATCATTTATCCTATTAATTTGACTTGTTTTACTATATTATGTATGAGGATTGATACTTAATCGTTTACTTTTGTAATTCTCAGGTAAAAACAAGCATTTGGTGAAACTTAGCGATTTTGGACTGATTATGGAGCAAAACATGCATAAAGTGAAGAGTCTACTGAAATGGACAAGATCAAGTTAAATCTGCTCCAGATGCGCCGCATCTCACTCATGACATGCGCCGCATCTCTATCAAGATATCACCAGATACGATCCAAGATACAAGAGGACATGCGCCGCATCTAATCATGGAGTTACGCCGCATCTTCTGGCGGTGTACGAATATTCCTGAATATTATAATCTTGGACCCCACGCGAAGTTAAGTCAATGCGCCGCATCTACTTACTAGATGCGCCGCATCTTCCCTCAGACAGAAACTATAAATACCCCAAGGCCAGACGAATTTCGTGTGCAATATCAGAGTTTCGAAGACCGAAGCAGAAAAACCCTAGGACGAATTCAGTCAAGGAGGCAGCACAAGACACACCCAAATCAAAGATACAAGAGCTGTGAGAAGGTGTTGCATGTGTTTAATTCATTAAGTAGTTTTGTTTTATTGTGTTAGCAAACTTTAATTCATCAGGATTGGTGGCTTGTGTAATGTGACAACGAAAGATTGCACTCCCTTTAATACTTGCTTTCCCATCAATTAAAGTTTATATGTTGATGTCTTTGGTTACTACTTATTAGTGCATTGATAACCTCTGTGTTTATTAGTGGCTTGCGGGCATTTGACTGCGGAAAATAATGTGGCTCCCACGGTTATTACTAAATTGATCACTTAGGAATAACTTTTAGACATAAGTAATCATTAAGGGTTTACTCGCCGATAAGAATAGGACCAACGAGAAAGGGTTAACTACATACACTTCATATAAAGCTATCAATAAAACAAGTGACAATCTACTTAATCATAAGGACAGCCCTCTTATTGTCTCGAGTATTTATCTGTGTACGTGTGTGCTACTTGCTGATTCGTGCCTATTGGTTTATTTTATTATTTAACTGCAAACAAATCGTGCCAGTCTCTCAGGCTGAAACCCCCTTGCGTTAGGATATTAAAATACTGATTAGAATAACTAGATAATACGTTCCACTCTTAGTGATCGACACTCTACTTACCATTATATTCATACTGACCGGGTACACTGCTCGTTAAGTGTGTGTGTTATTGATAAGTCGGCTAAATATAAATTTAAAACTTGAGTAGGCATTAAAACTGCTAAAACTATACTACGACACCGCACGCATCAATGATTCATTAAATTTTTTTCAAAGCATACTTCTCCCCACAGTGGAAATTCTTGATTCATACCATCTTGCAGTGTCTTAGTCCAAAGACAACTGGCTGGAATGAATTTAGCAGCAATATAGCATCTGCTATTATTTGCTTATCTGAAAATACAAAGTTTAATTTTTCCAAAATGATTTTTGATGGTATGGTCAAGAACTTGGATAAATCTACAAGTAAATTTTATCTATATCCAGGGTTTTTACAACTGCTTATGGACAAACAATTTTCTCAAAAGAAAATTCATTCAAAAACTTATCTTGCTCTCTCTCACACTAAAAAGGTTTTTGCTAACATGAAGAGAGCAGGAAAAGATTTTTTAGGGAATGTAACACCATTGCCTCAAGCAATGTTGGTACAAACTCAAACTTAGGGTGAAGGTTCCGTAATCCCAACTGATACCCATCACACACCCATAATTTTACCATCCACATCTCAACCTAAAAAGACCTATACCTGTAGGCTCACACAAAAGGGCACTCAACTACCTCAGGCTAGTGCGGTTATGGATGCAGATGAGGATACCAATAAGGAGTGGGAAGGTAGTTTGGAAAGGGCTGCCACTACTCCTGCTAGCTTAGATGCAGAGCAGGACAGTGGTAACATCTCTAAGACCTAATCCAAGGCAACATCTAATGGGTCAAGTTCCCATGGAACTGACTCAGGTGATGGAAACCCCAGGCACCAAGAAACTAAGAGGGCATAAGTGCTCATTCTAGGGATGAGGTTGTGTCTGATATGCCCAGTGATCCACCTCTCGGGATAGGTAACACAATCCGAAGTGGTGAGGGCAGTATGGAACTTATAAATAAATTGATCTGATGGCAATCTGTACAAAATTGTCACAAGATGTTCTTGACCTCAAGCAGCTTACATCTTCTCAAGGTGCTGAAATTACAAGGTTGAAGAAAAGGGTTAGATATCTAGAAGGAAGACAAAGGTCAAGAACATACAAACACAAAAGATTATACAAGATTGGTACTACTTCTAGAATTACATCTTCTGATGAAGCACAAAGTTTGGGGGTGGATGCTCCAAAACACGGGAGGAAGACAAGCAAAGCTTCAGGGGAGGAAACTGGGGTAGAAAATGAAGTGATGATTGATGCACAGCTCGTTGATGATGAGTAGGTTGTGTATAAGAGTAATGAGTTTGTTGTTGCTGATCAGATGAGGGATGAAGTGGTTTTGGATGAAGCTGCTAAGGTTGTTGTGAAAGAGCAGGTGGAAAAAGTTAATGCTGCTAGTGAAAAAGTTTCAGCTGCTGAGCCATAAATTACTACTGCTAGTGCAAAGGTTACTGCTGCTACTACAACAAGTTCAGAAGATGATCTAACTACATTGGCTCAAGCTCTAACTTCCTTGAAGAGCACAAAACCATCCTTGAAGAACACAAAACCACCAGTTAAAGGTGTTGTGATCAAAGAACCATCCTCTGCAACAATAATAACAGCAAAACAATCACGACCACCACCACAGGGAAAAGAGAAGGAAATTTTGATTGAAGAGTCTGTAGAGAAATATCTTTCAAAGACAAAGCATATGCTCTTAGATGAAGAAATAGCTAGAAAACAACAAGAAGGGTATGATGCTAAAGATCAAAGAATAAGAGAAGAAAGAGAAAGGAAGGCTAGAGAAGAAGAAGAGGCTAGCCTTGCAGAGATTAATTCCAGGGATGATATACAAGCAAAATGTGAAGCAGATCACATGTTAGCCCAGAGGATGTGGCAAGATGAATAGGAAGAGTTATCATTAGAAAAAAAATCAAAGCTCTTCATGGAATTCTTAGCCATGCAGAAGAAGTTCTTTCCTCAAAAGAAGACTAAAGCAAAGAGGAATAAACCACCCATCAAAGCTGAACAAAGGAAAGTAATGAGTACATATCTGAGAAACATGGATAATTGGAAGCCTAGTCAGTTGAAGAATCTTAGTTTTGAAAAGATAAAAGATCAGTTTGACAAGGTATTCAAGAGGGTAAATACTTTCATTGTTATAAATGAAGATGAGGTGGTAGGAGGTTCAAAGAGAGCAGGAGATGAATTAGAACCTGATAGCAGCAAGAAGCAGAAAATAGATGAACAAACAGAGCAGGTACAAGAGCAAACAGAGCAAGTACAAAAAGGTGATACAAAAGAAACAGCTGATCTACAACAATTGATAGAACTTGCAAGTGATCATGATGAAGAAATTGTTGATGTTGTTCCTTTGAGAACCAAGGTGCCTATCATTGACTGGAAGACTGGTTATCATGGAAAGACTAGATGGTGGGAGATAATCAGACTTGGTGGAAGTTCTCAAAGGTTTGTCACCATGGCAAAAATGCTTAGAAAGTTTGACAGGAAGATTTAGAGACCTTATGGGCATTAGTTAAAGAGAAGTATGGAGGTACTAGATCAGAAGACATTTTGGATAGAGTTCTTTGGGGTGATTTAAAAGTTATGTTTGAACCACACCCAGAAGAGAGTGTATGGAATGGTCAGTATAGAAATAAAGTTGTGCTTTGGAAGCTTTTTTAGTCATGTGGAGTTCATACTATGATGATGAGAGGAGTTCAAATGTACATGTTAGTTGAGAAAGACTATCCTTTGAGTAAGCCTACACTTGAAATGATGCTAAATGGTACAGTCAAACTTCAAGTTGATCATTGGAATGAAATGGTATATCAGCTACTCAAGAAAATGGAGAAACAACTTTATGGGGCTGATTATAAGAATAAGAGGCAATAGTGTTTGGAAGCATCCTCCTGGTGAAGGTTTAAGCTTTGATTGAAACTTGATTATTTTGGGAGAAAATATCAAGTTTAGGGGAGGATTGTTGGGAATTAAAGCTTCCAAGGTATTAATGCTGCTCAAGATGATTAAGGCTGCTCATGTGATTACAACTGCTCAGGTATTAATGAAAAATGCTCTAAGACATTACTACTGCTAGTTATAAAGGTTAAAGCTGCTTATGAAAGTTACTACTGCTAGAGTATATTATAACTGTTGGAAGACTTCAAGAAAAATACTCTAAGTAGTTAATGCTGCTAGAAGAACACCTAGTTCTGCTAGTACTAAGTTACAACTACTGAAGACTTAATGCTGCCAGAGTACAGAGTTAGTACTGCTAAGTGTTTATTAGTGCTGCTGGAGTATTAGAGTCGGTTATATATGTATAGAATATTTTGATAAATATAGAAAAGATACTTTAAAGATTTATCTTGTATAGAAAGTAATTGTAAGACTACTAGGACTCTTTAGTCTATAAAAGGAGGTCCTAGGGCATTGAGTTACATAAGTATTATTCATAGCTTCAAGGTTGTAAACCCTAATACTAAGAGAGTATTCGTATTAATAATATTAAAGTTGTTGATTTGTTTATTATTGTGTTATTGTTCTTCTTAATACTATTGTTTAGATTCCGCATAAATCTTAGTAAATTCAATAGAGTTTCTATACTAGTTGTGTTAATTTACCTAGCATAATTAAACCTTTACAAGATGAGGGAATTCGATCAAGTATATAACTGGGATCAATTGTGGAGTTTGTTAGAACTCCTTAGATCGTTTTGAGCTCTAGGAATAACAATAACAAAGGTTAACAATATACGCAGCGGATTAAACAAAACATCAATTGTTATTGTAACAAGGTTTCTTCATCATCATCTTCATAACAATACAATTACAAACACGATAAGCCCCAATTCTACTTGATCAAGTGTAGAACGGTTACTAATCTAACAGGAATCATAAGATTCTTGAGGCTTAAGAAACACAAACCACTTTAGGCATTTTTCTGTAAACCCACGCCTATACACACACACACACACGTTTTACTGGTGTTTACATCTTGACACACATAAAACATACGCCCTATGTCTCTTTATATAATAGAGATATTAGGGTTACAAAGACTTATAACTGTATTAGGAAACAAATCTTCTTAACTTTTAATTTTTATCTTTTAAGTCCTTGTAGTTTCATACTTGCTTAATTCTTCTTTTATTGTTTTGTATTTATCAACTCATTATAAAACCTAACATGTAGTGACAAATTACTAAGGGTATTCACGTCATATACTCAAAATAGTATCTCTTAAACGAGATTGACGTTGAAAGGAAGAACGCTTTCTACAAGATTCTCGAGATAGGTTCAATGTGGGGGATTCCGGCCCAGCTAGAGTTCAAATAACACCAATCAACATTTATTCTAAATATAGGTGAAGGTGTTACCCATTTGATATACTAGTGAATTATTGGGAGAACCATAGTTACGGTTTTGTTTAGAGCAAAACATAACAACTATTTGATGGGCAATTAATGTTATTAATGACCATTTGATTTCAAATCATGAGTAGCTATGTATACACTCTTGAAATGGCTACTATATTTTGGATGTCTTCTAGACATAAAATATAGTTAGGTCCACGAAGGAATCTGATTTATCTCTATAGATAAATTTAGATAAGAGACAAAATGTCTACGTTTAATAAAAGATGACACATGTTGTATACACTGTGATAGCTATTAAAGAATTGGAAGGGCTTATATCATAATGTATAATGGTGAGTCAAGACATATTATGTCAGTACGACAACTACTCTCAACATAAGTTATTACTTTTGACAATGTGAAGACAAATGATAACAATGCGGATCCGCTTATAAAAGGCTTAAGCAGAGAGTGAGTTAGCAAGTCGTGTGGAGGAATGAGACTAAAGCCCCAGAAAAGTTTATATGAAGGAAAACCTAACCCAGCTGTCTGGAGATCCCAATATCTGGGTTCAATAGGACAACCTAATTGTATAAACCGAGGGAGGTCACTGTGCGGGGTGTAATCAACTCTCCATCCAATTAAGGGAGTTTGAAAACTTCCTAGTCCATTCCAATAATAGTAACAATATGAGGTTAAGCTTATCGCTTTTAAATATTTGATAGAAATCACCTATGTGAGAGAGAAGTGGGGTCGCTTCAAAAGGAAATGTAGGGGGCGCAATTCCTAAAAGTTCTCTTAGAACCAGGCTAGTGTTCATGACCATAACGAACACGACTATGAGGATTTGACCATGTCAGGGAGAGTCATGTGTGAACATATATTGTCGTCTATATAAACAGCAGATCAGTTCAAAGACATCGCGTTCTACTGGCAGCTAGTAGGCTAAGTATATTTCATAAGGGAAGGTTCAAAGGGTAACACCTACCTATTCTATGCAAGACTCAACTGTTGAGATTGCATCGTAATTGTGTGTATTTTCGAATCCATCTCCATTCATGTGGGGGATTGTTGGTAATTTTGGTGTAATGTGGTGTGAATGAGATATCGAATCTCAATTCTTTGTGAATGAGATATGTGTAACTCAGCCTTTAGTTGTAAACTTTAATAGTAAGTTGTAACATTAATTGATAGAAGGTTATTGGTCATTAAGTTCAGGTTAATTACTCACATTAACCCCTCATAATGCTGGTTAAAGAGGCTAATAATGGTGTTAATTTTGAACTTAATGATGGTGGTTACACCTTGACTTATTTGAGTATAAATAAATGAGAGACTCAATCTCATTGTAAAACAACCTGAAAAATGAAGAAGGCTGAACACATCAAATATACCCAAGGAAACTAACACCAAACCACACAAAGGTGGTGTCATTCATTCGTCGAAACATGACCCTACTCCGATGAGAATTTCAGGCATAGATCACATCCGGCAGTACAACATACTGTTTCGACCTTTGTACTCTGGGAAATAGATGCCTAATGGACGACGAATCTATTTTAAGGGAAGCGTGTCAAACACGTGCCTCGGTCCCGTTCTTGAATCGGTGATATCTACTTTTATTTTTCCATTGATTGTTTTTTATGGTTTTTACTTTTATGATACATACTTTTTCATTGTGCTTACTGGTTGTACATGATACATTATACAACATATATTTAGGATGCTTATGGGAGTCCTAATAATCACCAACGTTATAAAACTAATTTTTTAGTCTCATAAAAATATTTCATGCAACTAAATGGCGTCCTAATAGATCACATTATGGGATGCTTTACAATGTACTAATACATGCCTACCTTTCTATTATGTTTTAAGACTCATCCACGGGTCCTAAAAGACATTTTAATGGGACAAAGTCGTTGCGCATAAACTCTTATTTTAGAACCAAGAAAGAGTCCTAATACAAAAGTACCTTAAATACATTCTAAGGACCAAATTTGGTGTTGTAGATTGAATTCCAACATCTTATACATTAGATTATTGTTGTTTTTATTCTGTTAAGAGGATTAAAGAACATCGACGTTGAGGACGTTTCTTTCATTGCATTCTAGTACATATTAAGACACATAATAACATAGTTGTCTCTTGTATTAGACAAAAAAAAACTACAAGATTGTCTTGCGTCATCATTCATCATCTTGACATTATACCTGCAAATAAATAGCACACGTATGTGAACAAGTCATAATTCATTTAAAATATGATTTGAAGGGAGTAACATATCAAGATAATAATAATAATAATAATAATAATAATAATAATAATAATAATAATAATAATAATAATAATAATAATAATAATAATAATAATAATAATAATAATGGCCTTGAATAATAATAATAATAATAATAATAATAATGAAGGATGGCCTTGCATTTTGAGTTTTATTACTATTAATAATAATAATAATGAAGGATGGTCTTGCGTTTTGACCGGTTTTAGACTGCGTTTTGCCCTGCTTTGTGCTGCGTTTCGTCTTGACTGTAGGAGTGCATTGCTTTTTGTCAGTTTTGGATTGCGTTTTGATTTTTGTGATTGAAGGAGGATTTTGCGTTCTGACTGGTGTGTGGCCTTGCGTTTTGTTTGTTATGGCGATTATGCGGTTTCATTGCCCCTTTGTGGGCCTAAGTGGTTGTCATGATGGTAGTGGAAACGGGATCACCAAAACCTCGTTGATCTCTCACCTCCGTGATCGTCATTTCAATGAGGATGCGCTAGCTATCACAAAACATTCTCTGGCTACAAATCTTGTTGTTTTTGAGGCGACTGAGGTTACTCTGAAACGTATGGGGCTTTGGTTTTGTGGGGTTTTTTTTAGGACGCATACTCTTCGTTCTAAGTGTCGGCATGCTTCTAATTTTGTATCATCCCCTGATTGTGGTGATGGTGTTGTCAGGTTTGTGCTGTTTGACCTTGCCAAGCCACAAGTTCCTTCCTCGTTTCAACTGGCTCGGGGTGATGATTTGGTTCGGGAGGAGCACTTTGTTTTTTATCTAACCCTACTTGATACCTTGCTCTCTAAGGGGTTGCGTACTGTCAAATCCATCCCTCCCAAGTGTCGCTTAGGGTTTTCTCGCGTGTTGAAAGGAGCTCTTGATAAGGTGATCTGCACACCTGATGACATCTCTTGTTGCGTTAGCTTGTTAGTCCTGCCTCTTTGTCTCCTCAAGACCTTCTGCCAGCGGAGTAATATTGAGTGTAGGTCTGCAGTTAAGCGCCAGCGCCAAGAAGAGTATATTGCTAGCGCTATTCATTCTTGGGGTACGCCTGGCGGTCGTTCGGAGCTTGTTAAAGAGGTTTTAGCTGAACCCTCCACATCGTGGTCTCATATTGACGAGGAGAATTTGGACTTGGGAGAGCGCAATGTCAAGCAGTGTAAGAGGAAAATTTATGATGGCCATTATACCGCGGCTGTCAGAGTTCTCTCCTCATCTGGTGTTGCTCCTTATAATGAAGCTACTCTTGAGGACCTTAAGGCTAAACACCCTTTCAAGTCAGCTCCGTCTCTGCCGCACGTATCCCTTGAACATCATAACCTAGTTGCATCTCCTACTGTGACTCTTGACATGATTAAGAGTTTCCCTCGTGGTACATCTTGTGGTTGGGATGGGTTGCGTGCCCAACACCTTTTGGATTGTTTGAGTGGGGCTGCTATGGTTGTTTCTGATGAGTTAATCGCCTCTATCACCCAAGTGGTGAACCTGTTTCTTGGTGGCAAATGTCCCAGGGCGTTGGGGGAATACATTGCTAGTGCTCCTCTCACACCGTTGATCAAGCCAGGAGGTGGTATCCGTCCCATTGCTGTGGGGACCATTTGGAGGCGCTTAGTCTCCAAGATTGGTGCTTCCTTGATTGGTCATTCTTTTGATGGTTATTTGAACGATCTACAGTTCGGCGTTGGGGTATCTAGAGGAGGGGAGGCTATCCTTCACGCTGTGAATCGGTTTCTTGAGGACTGTGGGGATAAGGTGGGCTTTTCGATGTTGTTGGTAGATTTCAAAAACGCTTTTAATTTGGTGGATCGTGAGGTTATGTTACAGGAGGTTCGCCTACGTTGCCCTGCTATTTCCCGTTGGGTGGAATTCTGTTACTCCATTCCAGCTAGACTATATTACGGGGAACACACCTTATGGTCACACCAAGGGGTGCAACAAGGCGACCCACTCGGACCTCTACTTTTTGCCCTGGTGTTACATCCCTTGGTATGCAAGATTAGAGACACTTTTAGCCTTTCTCTTCAAGCGTGGTACCTGGATGATGGCACTATTATTGGAGATACTTTGGTTATGGGGAAGGTTTTAGAACTTATTATGTTGGATGGACCTAGCTGTGGCTTGCACCTTAATGTGGATAAAACTGAGGTTTTCTGGCCAACTGAAGATCCCAGAAGCAGGCTCGCGGGTGTCTTCCCGCCTAATATTGCCCGCCCTTTACACGGTGTTAAATTACAGGGTGGACCGGCTAGTGTGGACTTTGAGTTTAGTAGTGGGCTTGCTACGAAAAGGGTTGCAAAAACCATTGAGCTTATGGATGTCGTTGCTAAGCTTAATGATCCTCAATGTGAGTTGCTTCCCCTCCGTGCTTTTGCCGGTATTTCCAAGTTATACTTCTCTATGCGCACATGTTCCCCTCGGATCTTTGAGTGTGCTTAGATTTCCTTTGATGCGGCACTTCGTTCCTCTATGGAGCGTATTGTCACTGCTTCTGGACCTGGGTTTGGAGATTGGCAATGGAGACTGGCCACGCTACCGTTTGAGTTTGGGGGGTGATTAAGCCATAAATGGAGCAAATAAGCACTAGGGAAAAGACAAAATAAGCCAAAAAAGCCACCAAGGGCTGCTGATGCACAGGGCATTTGCAGTCAAAATGGGGCTTTTTGAGCTCAAAATTAAGCTAGGAAACAATAAGCCATTCCATATTAGACTGAACAAAAGTAAAGTTCATACTCTGAACTTCTCAAAAAACTAAAAGCTAAACTTAGGGTAGCTTAATAGGGGCTTAAGATGGGCTTAAAAGGACTGAAGCAGACTGCACAAAGGGTTCTGTGTCAGCACTTGTGCAAAAATGATCAAATGACCTCAAAGCTATATGAAACTCTACCAACACTTGAAAACCTACTTAAAGCACTACATTGAACTCAGAACTAACACCGAAAAGAACTAAATCTATAAGGACCTATGATAAGCAGTAGAGATTAATGTATGTCCTTAAATCTACACTATTCAAGACAAACCTTAGAAATCATTCAAATCAGCTAGAGATCTCCTACTAACAACTTAGATAAGCTAATTTAGACTAGAATGAAATTTCCCAAGTGACCAATGAACAATGGTACCTGGATTTTACCCGTTTTGACCCTTGACCCAATGATATCGCGTCAAACGCGTCACAAGCTAAACCTCTCATGAAGAAAAGTCAACTCGCGACGGCTTAACGCGACACTCGATTATAATAAACCGGATAAGTGAATACCCAGGTCGTAGTCCCAACGAGGCGTGAATCGAGGATATCGTATGAGGTTTGGAATTAAAATGCTTGAAATAACGAGGTTTACATTGGTTTTTAATATCTAATAAAACAAAATTAAGAAACGCGAACGGTAAACTAATAACGAGCATAAACGTAACAATCTATAAAAATAAACTCTACGGGTGCAAATCTATTTTTCCTAAGTTCTAATTAATAAAAGAAAATTTTAGAAAAAAGAATTATATTTTTCTGATTTTTAAATTTTTTATTATGAATTAAAAACTGAATTAAAAATACTAAATGGAATTGGAAAATTCTGAAAAATTAGAGAAAACTACTTGATGATAAACTAATCCTAGGAAAAATAAAATGGGTCCAACTGCTTAATCAGATAAGCAGTTATTAAGCTAAAACTAGAAATTAGCTTAAAAGGGAAACAATGGGTTAAATAAAAAACAATGTAAGCTTCTACTGATAAAAGACCCTAGGGCGAGTGGTGGAGGCTTTGGCTTGTGAGTGTCCAGACCAGGGTTCGAATCCCTGGTCTTGCATTTTTTGAAAACATTTTTTTTTTATTTTTTCTTTGCTGAAACTCAATAAGCACATCACCATAAGCAAACTTAACAAAGACAACTATGTTTAAAAACTACAATAAGCTCAGAAATGAGCCATGAAGGACTGATCAGTCAGGAATAAGGGGATAAGCTAAAACTATTTAAACATAAGGACAGTTAAGCTATTGAGCAAACTAGGACAAATAAGCAATGTTAAATAAGCTAAGGTGAACTATGGAAATCTACATAAGCTAAAAGACACAACTTAAGCTAAAAACAATAGCAAAGAAGCATTAAGTGAATCAAATTAAGCAAGAAAAAGGGACTGATTGCATGCTTGTGCAGGGCTGCAGAGGGTGTGTGCAGAGCAAATCAATCCCAAGGGGCAGACTTGCAGACCAAATTAGAGCAAACAAACAAGCATCAAAATGCAAAACAAGCTCAGCTATGAAAAGCTGGTACTACAAGCTCTCTATAAAACCAAATAGCAACTAAAAATCTGATCTAGATAGGCAGTTATGGGCTCGAGAAGAAGCTAATGTAGACCACTGATGTGTGGTTTGTGGACTGATGTGGTCTCAGCAAATGCAAAACTAATTGAGACAAAACCAATACTAAATATGACCAAAATGAACAACAGAGGGATGCCAAAAAAGTTGCATAAAACAAGCTCAACTTATTTGAGCTTAAGGGAGCAGCTTACTGGACTGAATTTTCTATATACCATATAAAAGTTTCAAAACACTCAAAAGAAGCTCAAAGCTTATGAAAACAGCTTCTATGGTCTCACCAAAGCTAAATCAAACTGTCTCAATAGGCAAATGCACAGTGCTCATGCATTTTGACCAAAAAGAAGCCCGAACCAAACACCCCTTAAAGGCATATAAATTGAGCTTTTTCTAACTTTTTTAGAGCCAAACTTATGACAAGCACTAAAGTATACAAACCAACTCCAAATAGCATCAAAGTAAGCAGATGAGCATTAAAGAAAGACAAATAAGCAAATAAGCAGTAATAGTAATAAGCAGTTGACTAGGGTTGACTTTTTAATAAAAGAGACTTAAAATTGCATTAACTAAAATTAAATTACATTACTGAAAGTAAATAACAATGAAGAAAACATTACCTAAATAAAAGCTAAAATAAAACCTCGTTATCAAGGCTTACAAAATAAACTACTTATACTAAAAAGCTAAACTAGGGTTTTTTATGCCTTTGTGCTTGTTTTGTGAGGGGAAACAGCCTCAAATCACTTCTGTGCTTCTTGGGAGTAAATCCCATTCGTTGGATTGAAATTGGAAAGATCACAGCCCTAGATTCAGTTTTGGCGTCCAAAATACCAACATGGATTGCCAGCGTGGAGATGGTAACACGTGAAATGTTACAATGAGGGGGGAAATAGGGTTGCTGGGTAGGTATTGGGAAGTGGAGGAGGGGACAAAGTTGTCCAAAAAAGGACTGTTGATGGGAAGTGTGTTTTGGCGGGAATGGTGGGAAAGGGAAGAGGAAGTTGACTATGGTTTGACCTGGGTGTTATCTAAAAATAAACGACTGGGTTGGGTTATTTGTTGATTGGGATTTTGATTTGTTATGTAGACTGGGTTAAATTAAGGTAAAAGGGTTGGGTTGGTTAAGGTTTTGACAGGGTAGGTTATTTGGTTTTAGGATAGGAATGGTTTTATGTTAAGGGACCATTTTTGTAAATGTTGAAAATCCAAGGACTAAGGCTGCCAATATTGAAAAGTATTTTCGAGGACCATTTGTGTCATTTTGGTATTTTGGATGTTGACTTTGACTTTGACTTTTGATTTTGAGTTTTGATCAAATTGCACAATTGTTGTCGAGTCGATCAAAAAATGCCCGTTTTTGCTCCGTTTTCAATCCTTTGTACCTGAAACACATAAAAACACAAAATCAAGGATATCTGCAATATATTTGGGTGTTTTTGGTCATTTTTGTGTCTTTTATGGGTGTAAAATGATGAGTATTTACACACTCATCAATCCCCCACACTAAGCTATTGCTAGTCCCTAGCAATCCGATCATATGAAGTAATGAAAGGAACCAAGTATACCCCGTTTTGACTTTTTTATTTGATACAAGAAATTTAAACTAGAATAAAAATAGATAACATGCTTGATTTTCAAAAATGGTATCATGGAACGGGATTCACACAAAATGGGTGTCTCCAGGGAATTGAAATCGTCATCCTCTTTTTTATACTCCCAACTAAGCTTAAACTCGATGTGCAAATGTTTTTGTAAAATGCTAACACTACTTATACTAATAATCTATGTAAGCCGAAACTTAACTTTTCACTCCCATATTTATTCAAGTTAGGTGACTGTGCTCATTTTCAAAATTTTGACTGCAAAAATCGACATTTATTATGGTTGTTATTTGTTTAAGTCAAATACTAATTTACCGGGAACCTCGAAAATCTAAGGATCGAAAAGGGCCTTTTCCATGTAGCGGCTTTCTTCTCGGCACATCCCAAACCAGTTGGTTTTAGGTGACCAGGCTTTTGACACCCCACAGAGAATAGTACCGGAATCAGCGGAATTTCGATTTCAAAGATTTTGGATATTCCCACTAAGCTAGTATTAAATACTTAAATAAATAACAACAAACGACCATTTAGAGATTAGAGACTCAAAGGTGAGATCACTCCATGTAACGGCTTTCTTCTCGGCACATCCCAAACCAATTGGTTTTAGGTGACCAGGCTTTTGACACCTCACAGAGAATAATGCCGGAGCTTTCGGGGTCTTTGAAATCAACAATATACTAAATTACTGTTTAACTTTTATACAAAATTGACGAATCCAAGTTCAACTTCCGATTCAAATTTAAAAGAAAGCAATTTTCCTACATTTATTCATATAAATAACACATACATCTTTATTTTTGCAACATCAAAACTTATTGCATTTTGCAATATCATTCCATTTTCTTTTTCATTTTTTTTTCTTTTTTTTTTCACATTTTTTTTTTAATTTTTTTTAATTTTTTTTTAAATATGCTTTCTCAAAAATTAAAATAAAAAGTTGAACTCGGGCACTATATCAAAATTGTATAAAAATTCGTTTTGCATAACAACATGATTTTAACGTTCAAACGTTTGAAAACAGCACGTATTTATTCAGATTAAGAGCTTCTGGGAGGAAAAGCCATAGATTACTTGTATAAGCTCTAAAGAGAACCAACTACTCTACGCTTAGCATTTTCATTTGCACACATCGTAAAACCTTAGTCTAACCGTTAAGGAAGCAGCCGGATCAACACTCTGGCAGAGTCGGGATTCCCTTTGTTCTAACCTAATCAAGACTAAACATAACACAATTTTTATTTAAAAACGACAAAAATTTTAAAATTTTGGTCAAAAACGGGGGTACTAGGGCACTAGAAGGTACATATGTGACAAAATTAACGAGAATTCCCCCCCCCCCCACACTTAGAATTGAATATTGCTCTCAATATTCAAAGTACCGGCTATTATGCCGCCACTTAGAACGTAAAAAGGTAATACTAATAGCCAAGTGTGAAACAGAAATCTCTATTTTTCACAAAAAAGGTTGAAAAGATATCCCTGAAATCTCTATTTTTCTCAAAAAAGGTTGAAAAGATATCCCTAGATAAACGTTAGTAATAAGATCGGATATTGGGCGGCTGGATTGAAAATAGGCGCATCAATCATCACGATCTAAGGGAAACCTGCAAACAAGAGCAAACAACACACAAAACAAAGAACAGTAGAGGAATTCCCCCACACTTAGTTGTTAGAAAGTAGAAAGAAGTCATAAACATGGGTTGTCACCCATGTGGTGCTAATGTTTTTGTTAACCGAGTCACTAGCTTGACTCGACCCCGAATTCATTTGTTCTTGGGGAAGCATGTGGAAAAGAAAATCTCCATCGGACTTTCATTCGAAATGTTTGGATAAACATTGAAGTTCTTGAAAGTTCCACTCCGATGAGATACACCCGGCTCAAAAGGATGATTAATGTAGATGCCGGGGTCAAAACATTTGTCTTCACTCCCGAGGGAGTGAACAAAAGGACAAGCTACCTTATAAGCACAGAAAGGTAGAAAAACTCGAACGACATATGTGAAGTCAATATAACGGCAATCATCAGACGGAACTGTCACATATGTCGGAGAGAGAATGTCCGTATGAATCTCGGGATCAAAATTTGAGGACATATCATCAAGTTTATGAATAATAGAGTCCTTGACCTCATCGTTCTCTAACTCTTCATCAAAGAGAGGATTTATTTTGCTAGAAAAGTGCTCATCATCAAATTCAAAAAGAGAATTCGAATAGACTTTGAGACTTTCATTTTGAACGTCCTCATCAGAAAGTGATTCGTCATCACTAGAGGAAAAATCATCTTTGAGATTGAAAAGAGGGTTAGAAAACGTCCCGGAGAAATCATCAGTAGTGTCAAGAGGATGATCACTACAAATAGACCAATCACATTCACTGTCGGATGTATCCTCGGACTCACTTGGTATTGGGATAAGGTTCTCAGCACTAGACTTTATGAATTCGTCCGATTCCTTTTCAGGAATAGTGCCAAGATGCTCATCCCCCATAATGAGAGAGTCCTCGGAGTCCAAAGTCGATAAGATGGATGTGATTGCAATAGACTGAGGGAGTTGAGAAATAATATCACTCAAAGGAATAACACTCTCCTCGTCGTCCTCCTCATCATTATTGCTAGCATAAATGGCTTTTATACGTTCCATTTGCTCTTCTGCTAGCAATTCTGCAATACTCTTGTCTTCCTGCCTTTTCTGGACAGGTGTGATTGCAGCTGACGAATTCTCATAATATTCCTTTATTTGAATAGTATCCTCATCATCTTCATCAAGAATGGAAGCCTTGAGAAATGTGGCACGCGTTTCCGCTGCTCGTTCTTCGGCTAGCAATTCTGCTATAGATTTTTCATGAATGATGGAATACTGTGGGGGTTGGACATTGTCAAAACCGGGAGTATTAAACCAAGGATTAGGTTCTTGATTCCACGGTTGACATTCATAATCGTCATGAAGACCCCCATAATTTGCACAAGGAACATACGAAGCATTTTGAAACGATGTATCATTGAAATTTTGATAACATGGTTCTTGCTCAAATGAATTCTGAGGAAGGTGGCTGAAATCGTTTTGAAAATTTGAATAAGTGAATGTATTTTCGATTTCAGAAGTGCAACTTATACAAAGTCCGTGAGTAAACCCACATTCCTTGCAAAAACACCGTTCACAAAGTGAATCATCTCCCGACGGATCTCCACAATTAAAGCAATTATGCTGATTGATTGGAGATGGCTGGGATTGTGGAGGGTAGTCGGAAAAATTGGGCGGTTCATTGAAAGAATTTAGATTTGGATCATAAGCAAATGAATTCCTCGAACCGCAAAACAAACGACTTCCGTTTCGAATATCATTACCACATCGTTCGCACGTACACCAACGACACGGTAAACCGAAAAGCGGCTCTCCACAACCGATGCAAGGAATTAATGATTCCATCAGAATTAAACATAAAGAGGATTAAGAAGATAGAATTAAACGTTTAGAGGGTACGGGAGAAAGAATTAAACGGATAAGAGAGATAAGAAAAATATTTTTGGAATTTTAGAAACATTATGAAGAACACAAAGGGAAAAAGGAAAATAAATTTGAAAATGAAAATCTTTTTGGGTTTTTTATAAGAAAATATTTACGATGAAAACGATAACTTCACGAGGAAGGGTCTTCAAGTCACTAATCGTCAAACCGTAACGATATTATCGCAACACACCTCCCCGGCAGCGGCGCCATTTTGATATCGTGTCAAACGCGTCACAAGCTAAACCTCTCATGAAGAAAAGTCAACTCGCGACGGCTTAACGCGACACTCGATTATAATAAACCGGATAAGTGAATACCCGGATCGTAGTCCCAACGAGGCGTGAATCGAGGATATCGTATGAGGTTTGATATTAAAATGCTTGAAATAACGAGGTTTACTTTGGTTTTTAATATCTAATAAAACAAAATTAAGAAACGCGAACGGTAAACTAATAACGAGCATAAACGTAAAAATCTATAAAAATAAACTCTACGGGTGCAAATCTATTTTTCCTAACTTCTAATTAATAAAAGAAAATTTTAGAACAAAGAATTATATTTTTCGTATTTTTAAATTTTTTATTATGAATTAAAAACTAAATTAAAAAGAAAAATGAATTAAAAATACTAAATGGAATTGGAAAATTCTGAAAAATTATAGAAAACTACTTGATGATAAACTAATCTTAGGAAAAATAAAATGGGTCCAACTGCTTAATCAGATAAGCAGTTATTAAGCTAAAACTAGAAATAAGCTTAAAAGGGAAACAATGGGTTAAATAAAAAACAATGTAAGCTTCTACTGATAAAAGACCCTAGGGCGAGTGGTGGAGGCTTTGGCTTGTGAGTGTCCAGACCAGGGTTCGAATCCCTGGTCTTGCATTTTTTGAAAACATTTTTTTTTTATTTTTTCTTTGCTGAAACTCAATAAGCACATCACCATAAGCAAACTTAACAAAGACAACTATGTTTAAAAACTACAATAAGCTCAGAAATGAGCCATGAAGGACTGATCATTCAGGAATAAGGGGATAAGCTAAAACTATTTATACATAAGGACAGTTAAGCTATTGAGCAAACTAGGACAAATAAGCAATGTTAAATAAGCTAAGGTGAACTATGGAAATCTACATAAGCTAAAAGACACAACTTAAGCTACAAACAATAGCAAAGAAGCATTAAGTGAATCAAATTAAGAAAGAAAAAGGGACTGATTGCATGCTTGTGCAGGGCTGCAGAGGGTGTGTGCAGAGCAAATCAATCCCAAGGGGCAGACTTGCAGACCAAATTAGAGCAAACAAACAAGCATCAAAATGCAAAACAAGCTCAGCTATGAAAAGCTGGTACTACAAGCTCTCTATAAAACCAAATAGCAACTAAAAATCTGATCTAGATAGGCAGTTATGGGCTCGAGAAGAAGCTAATGTAGACCACTGATGTGTGGTTTGTGGACTGATGTGGTCTCAGCAAATGCAAAACTAATTGAGACAAAACCAATACTAAATATGACCAAAATGAACAACAGAGGGATGCCAAAAAAGTTGCATAAACCAAGCACAGCTTATTTGAGCTTAAGGGAGCAGCTTACTGGACTGAATTTTCTATATCCCATATAAAAGTTTCAAAACACTCAAAAGAAGCTCAAAGCTTATGAAAACAGCTTCTATGGTCTCACCAAAGCTAAATCAAACTGTCTCAATAGGCAAATGCACAGTGCTCATGCATTTTGACCAAAAAGAAGCCTGAACCAAACACCCCTTAAAGGCATATAAATTGAGCTTTTTCTAAATTTTTTAGAGCCAAACTTATGACAAGAACTAAAGTATACAAACCAACTCCAAATAGCATCAAAGTAAGCAGATGAGCATTAAAGAAAGACAAATAAGCAAAAAGCAGTAATAGTAATAAGCAGTTGACTAGGGTTGACTTTTTAATAAAAGAGACTTAAAATTGCATTAACTAAAATTAAATTACATTACTGAAAGTAAATAACAATGAAGAAAACATTACCTAAATAAAAGCTAAAATAAAACCTCGTTATCAAGGCTTACAAAATAAACTACTTATACTAAAAAGCTAAACTAGGGTTTTTTTATGCCTTTGTGCTTGTTTTGTGAGGGGAAACAGCCTCAAATCACTTCTGTGCTTCTTGGGAGTAAATCCCATTCGTTGGATTGAAATTGGAAAGATCACAGCCCTAGATTAAGTTTTGGCGCCCAAAATACCAACATGGATTGCCAGCGTGGAGATGGTAACACGTGAAATGGTACAATGAGGGGGGAAATAGGGTTGCTGGGTAGGTATTGGGAAGTGGAGGAGGGGACAAAGTTGTCCAAAAAAGGACTGTTGATGGGAAGTGTGTTTTGGCGGGAATGGTGGGAAAGGGAAGAGGAAGTTGACTATGGTTTGACCTGGGTGTTATCTAAAAATAAACGACTGGGTTGGGTTATTTGTTGATTGGGCTTTTGATTTGTTATGTGGACTGGGTTAAATTAAGGTAAAAGGGTTGGGTTGGTTAAGGTTTTGACTGGGTAGGTTATTTGGTTTTAGGATAGGAATGGTTTTATGTTAAGGGACCATTTTTGTAAATGCTGAAAATCCAAGGACTAAGGCTGCCAATGTTGAAAAGTATTTTCGAGGACCATTTGTGTCATTTTGGTATTTTGGATGTTGACTTTGACTTTTGACTTTGACTTTTGATTTTGACTTTTGATCAAATTGCACAATTATTGTCGAGTCGATCCAAAAATGCCCGTTGTTGCTCCGTTTTCAATCCTTTGTACCTGAAACACATGAAAACACAAAACCAAGGATATCTGCAATATATTTGGGTGTTTTTGGTCATTTTTGTGTCTTTTATGGGTGTAAAATGATGAGCATTTACACACTCATCACCCAAACATTACTTAACTTTGACTGTTTGGCTCATAGAACTAAGCAGGACCAACTTAAGCAAAATTATCTAGAAACAGATGAAGAAAAAGCCTTAATGAGAGTAAATAAGCAATAACAACTGAATATGAAGCACATAAAATAAGCAAATAAGTAGGTTGACTTATGTTGACTCTGTTTGACTATTGAAATTAAAACTGAATTGATTACAATCTTTGAGAACTGAGAGTGAAATTACAATGAACCAAAGCATTAAGGTACAATTACACTAAAGGATGCATTAAACTACTACTAATTTACACTACTCCTAACGTCGGCTAAAATCTACTAACTAAATTAACTAACTCCGTCTTCTGTGTGAGTGAGGCCTTTTATATTACTCCCAAAATTCTTCCCACGTGTCTCTGAATAAATCCCATCCATTGGATAACCTTGAAATCGATCCTAGCCTTCAATTCGTTTTTGGCGGGAAAAACGGTGGTGGGCAAAATAAGCTTTTCTTGGGTAAGTGAAACACGTGGGTAGTCAGGAATCATGTGAGGAGGGGGGTTGGAGTGTATCAGAAAAAGCATGGGTGAGGGGGTGGGATTGTCAGGGATAAGGATGGTGATGGTGGTATTGTTTTGAGGTGGGGTGTGGGTTGTTTTGGGATTGGGCTTTTGTTTTGAGGTGGGCTGGGTTTTTAGGATTAGGATTGGGGTTGGGTTAGTGTAGGATAAGGGTTAATTGGGTTAGGGTTTAGTTAAAAAGGTTATGGTTTGTTTATTTTGGGTTCAGGTTGGTTAGGATTGTTTTTGGAATTTGGTTTAACTTTAGGGACTAATTTTGCCAAGTCAGAAAACTAAGGGACCATTTGTGCCAATTCTGAAAAACATATCCAAGGACCATTTTTTTTGACATTATGATACATCGAGGGTTGACTTTGACATCTTGATCAATTTCTCGGTCCAAACTCGTAAATTTCTTCCCCGTTCTCGGCTTTTCACGATTTTCCAATCTTGTGCTCGGTTTTGTCTGTTTTTACCCTATTTTCAATCCTTTTGTACTTGAAACACATAAAAACACAAACCAAGAATATTTGTAGTAATATTTGATCTATTTGGGTGTTTTTGGTCATTTTTGTGTCTTTTATGGGTGTAAAATGATGAGTATTTACACACTCATCAATCCCCCACACTAAACTATTACTAGTCCCTAGCAATCCGATCATATGAAGTAATGAAAGGATCAAAAGAATACCAAGTATACCCCGTTTTGACTTTTTATTAAATGCAAGAAATTTAAACTAGAACTAAAATAAATAAAATGCTTGATTTCCAAAAAATGGTATCCTAGAACGGGATTCACACAAAATGGATGTCTTCAAGGAATTGAAATCGGCATCCTCTTTTTATACTCCCAACTAAGCTTAAACTCAATGTGCAAACGTTTTTTTGTAAAATGCTAACACTACTTATACTAATAATCTATGTAAGCCGAAACTTAACTTTTCACTCCCACAATTATTTAAGTTAGGTGACTGTGCTTGATTTTCAAAATTTTGATCACAAAAATCGACGTTTTTATAAGATTTTGACTAATACTAGCTGAAAGATAGATTTAAAATTTACAACATGCAAGTTTCAAAACTTATTGCATTTTGCAATATCATTCCATTTTATTATTTTTTTTTTTTTTTTTTTTTTTTTTGCAACATAAACTAACGGAGTTTCACGGAAACCAAGACCTTACACCTTCCGGAATAAAGGATCCAAGGGCCGTTACAACGGAGAGTTCCATGACTCTAAACATTCCTGAAATGAGGATCCAAGGGTGTTAGACCAAGACCTCACACATTCCTGAATTAGAGGTCCAAGGGCCGGTGTAAGAGGGTAGCCAAGACCTAAATACCTTCCTGAAATAAGGATCCAAGGGCCGATCTTGAACCGTAGCTTTTTTAGCACATACATTTATTACTTAACTTTTGCAAATATGACATATGCTTGTTCCGAAGTTTAAATAAATCTTTGAACTAGCACTTTTCAAAATCGTATAAAAAAATGATTTTGTATGTTCAAATGGTTGAAAATAAGCACTTATTAAGTCAGATTAGTTATCTCCTGGGAGGAAAAGCCATAGATTACTTATATAAGCTCTAAAGAAAACCAACTATTCTACGCTTAGCATTTTCATTTGCACATATCGTAAAACCTTGGTCTAACCGTTAAGGGAGCAGCCAGATCAACACTCTGGCAGATTCGGGATTCCCTTTGTTCTAACCTAATCAAGACTAAACACTTTTTTCTTTTTTCTTTTTTTTATTGCAATTTCTTATCTGAAAACGGAAAAATTTTAAAATTTTTGGCCAAAACGGGGGTACTAGGGCACTAGAAGGTACACATGTGACAAAATTCGCGAGAATTCCCCCCCCCCCCCCCCACACTTAGAATTGAATATTGCCCTCAATATTCAAAGTATCAGCTATTATGCCGACACTTAGAACGTAAAAAGGTAATACTAATAGCCAAGTGTGGAAATGAAATCTCCGTTTTTCACAAAAAGGATTAACATGATATCCCTAGATAAATGTTAGCAAAAAGATCGGATATTGGGCGGCTGGATTGAAAAGAGGTGCATCAATCATCACGATCAAAGGGAAACCTGCAAACAAGAGCAAACAACACACAAAACAAAGCACAGTAGAGGAATCCCCCCACACTTAGTGTCAGAAAATAGAAAGAAGTCAGAAACATGGGTTGTCACCCATGAAATGCTAATGTTTTTGTTAACCGAGTCACTAGCTTGACTCGACCCCGAATTCATTTGTTCTTGGGGAAGCATGTGGAAACGAAAATCTCCATCGGACTTTCATTAAAAATGTTTGGATAAACATTGAAGTTCTTGAAAGTTCCACTCCGATGAGATATACCCGGCTCAAAAGAATGATAAACTGAGATGCCGGGGTCAAAAACTTTGTCTTCACTCCCAAACGAGAGAATGAGAGGACAAGCTACCTTATAAGCACAAAAAGGTAGAAAAACTCGAACGACATATGTGAAGTCAATGTAATGGCGATCCTCAACGGGAAATGTCACATATGTTAGAGAAAGATTGTCATCATCAATATCGGGATTAAAAATTGAGGTCATATCATCAAGTTTATGAGTAATAGAGTCCTTGACCTCATCGTTCTCTAACTCTTCATCAAAGAGAGGATTTATTTTGCTAGAAAAGTACTCATCATCAAATTCAAAAAGAGAATTCGAATAGACTTTGAGACTTTCATTTTGAACTTCCTCATCAGAAAGTGATTCGTCATCACTAGAGGAAAAATCATCGTTTGAATTGAAAAGAGGGTTAGAGAACGTCCCGAAAAAATCATCCTCAATGTCAAGAGGATAATCATCACAAATAGACAAATCACATTCATTGTCCGATATATCCTCAGACTCACTTGGGATTGGGATAAGGTTCTCAGCACTAGACTTTATGAATTCGTCCGATTCCTTTTTAGGAATAGTGCTAATATGCTCA